>OZ035881.1:96712858-97150235 GCA_964034835.1 Muscina levida | reverse complement strand
CTTCTGTCATAGCATTTGGGCGATATGTCATGTTGTAGTTAGGTTTTTGGTCGAAATGACATGTTTTGGGCGATATGTCATGGTTGTTTTTGGGCGAAATGACATTGGGCGAAATGACGGTACACCTATGTTGGGTTTAGTAGCGCCGCACGCAAAATTTTGTTGAAAATTTTTTAAATTTAGTTAGAAATAATTTTTTTTTCTTGGTATATCCCGGAAATGGCTCTAACTCGGTCCAGGAGACCCGTAGGAACCTAAAAATAACATCGTTGGATTCGTCTCGAAAATATCTTTCATTTGAGTACCCGCACCTGGGGGGTCGTCATAGAACCGAAAGGGGCCCCTTTTTTGACCCCCCGGGCCCATTGGGCCTGAGCGCCAACTTTGACCTACCATTCCGATGTTTGGGGGCCAAGATGAAGACAATGCCATATCTTTGGTTTTTAATCGGGCTCCCGCCCCATATTCTGCATTTCAGCCTAAATGGGTTATGTAATAAAAGTTTGGGCTCAACCCGGAGGTACTCGGAATCAAAAAAAAAAAAAAAAAAAAAATGCATAATTATTTTTATCCCCAACCTCATATTTTTCAATGCGAAAACTTTTGGATTTCACATTTTTAATTTTTTCTATATAACGCTATGGCCAGTCTAATGGCCACTCTAATGCAGATTGACAAGGACTTTACGGAGTCATTCTATACCAGAAAAAACCTAAAACCTATCGTTTGACCTCTTCAATTTAGTGATAAAGATAATATGTAGTGAGAAAAGCTGCGGTAAACACGAGTGGCACCATATTCAACAAAAGCCACATGCTATGAAGTTACGGGATGTGACTGCAGCCCTCTCAGATATAAAGAAGGAATCAGCGAAAATGGGTTTAATGGTGATCGAGGACAAAACGAAGGTATTAGTTTCAACGAACAAAGAATCTACTCGTTTGAGAAACTGCATGAACGTTGACAGCAATAATTTCGAAGTAGTAGATGAATTTATGTTATTTATGTTACGTTAGAAAAACTAGCCTTCTGAGAACCTTGCAGAATTTGGTGTTGCGAACTAGAGAAGAAGCGCCCAATATCAAATAAAGTAAGTAAAGGACACATAAAAAGTTGCAATACGCTCCCGATCTAAGCGGTTTAGATGTAGGATTAGTAGTAGTTAGTACTTACTTTTACATATGGGTGCCACCTTAAATTTTATGATACCTCTCATACCCTCGGATACGACGGTATACGTGCTTATCAGTTGGGTACTGCGTAAATATGGTTGTGATTATAAACTTTGTGCAGGTGTTTTCGGACTCTTATAGTAATACAGATTTACGCTAAACAACAGTTATGCTACAAAAATTAATCAATCTCAATAATTTTAGAAAGAACCCTCAACTTGTTTGCTGCTAAAATTACATCATTTAGAAAGTAACAGGTTGCCATAACGCCCAATGAGCGTCTCAAATGTCAAACGTCTAAAGGGTGGCACACACCATTAATACGCTAAAGACCAAAGCTTTCAATGTTTTAAAACACCAATGTTTAGAATTTTAAATGGTGAGAATGTTCACCTTCTTTTAATTCTTACATCCTGTGCACAACCACACCGGTGGTATTTCCAAAGCAAATATTTTTGTCGTCTGGCAATATAAACTGCCAATTTTCTCTTAAGATAAAAAGGTTTCAAGAAAAAGCTGCTTAGTTGAATTAGATTTTTTAGTTTTCCTAGTCAAGTAAGAAAGATTCTTTAGTTTTCTTTACTATCAAAACCGAATAGACCACACAAAATAACAGGGCGTAAGAGTTTGAGGAGGATGGTGGTGAAAGTCCTTTAGACAGGGAGGAGTATAACTTTGTTATTGCCGGCATACTTTTATTTTCTGGGATTTAAAAAAAAACAACCACCACCACCACTAAGCGATGTCAATAAAAGGAGCGTTGGATGAATGTTATTTTTTTTCAGAAAGATGAAATTGTGAAATTTATCAGGCACATAGAAGGGAACAAATTTTGTGAAAAAAATGTTGTGTATTAGGTTATAAAATCGTTAAATGTAAAGCCTTAGTTGTAAGATGTTAAATGACAACAGTGGTTGGTAGGAACGGGTTGTCATGAAAGTTTGCAGGTAATGCCTGACAGAGGAGTAAATATATATAGACTTTTAATAAAATAGAAATATATTTACACAACAGCTTACAGGCAATGTGGGAAATCGATGCATTTTAATTTTTTAGACGTTATGTTCTACTATGCTGGAGGAAACATAAAAAACGATAGATATGTTTCCTAGATATATAGCCTTAATTATTTCTTTGAGGGGCTTTTTATTGTCAGAGCTATATGCAGACTTTAGTATTGAATAAAATCGTATCGCATCTCTTATCATCGTTACAATGTTAATACATCGGTATTTTTTGAAAAGTTGTTCACTAGACATCTTCTGAGTAGTGGAGACTATAAGCATGTCTAGTAGAAAGCTTTAAAAAAAACTGATATTCGACTCTCCCATATCTCATTCATGAGATGTAACAATGTTAGAAAAAATTCGATTTCTTACTTCTAAGGTACCGACTACCATGCGGGAGATCACAGGTTCAACTGCAGGCTCCAGTCATCTCAAAAAAGAAAAATTTTCTTTCATTGTCGGCTCCCCTCGAATGTTGTCGACAGCAACTTCGCAGTATTAGTGTCGAGTCAATCGGCATGTCTAGTAAGAGCTTCTCAAACAGTGACGTTCGCATTCGTCGATAAACAAGTAGGTGCCGTTAGTTGTGAATCTAAAAATAGAAAGCGTGTTAATTCACAACAACACAAGAAGCTATCCCATACCTTATTCAAGGGGTGTAAAGGGAAATTAAGTTTAAGTAATGTATGTTAAGCCGTCTTAACATGTTTTTAATTTAATAGAGTTTTTGAATTAACATTGCTTTAATTTATATCCCTTATACATTTTAGGTTATTCAATCAATCTAAACAAAAGTTCTAAAGAAATTTTGAATGAGTTTCCTTTAAATTTTTAATGTTATATATTTAAAATAATTAAGAATTATGTTATGCATTTATAGCAGCATTAAAATTTATGGATAAATGTGTCAAAGCCTTATATAATCTCATGTTATCATTCACTTTTAAACTTGTTGCATGCTGATAAGAATATTTGATGGTCCAGGATAACATAACATCCTGCAACCTACACACACGATAACATTTCCCATTTTTCACAAAGTTCAACACTTCTCTGGCTATGGATACAGAAAAATAACATAAAAATATCACTTTATTTACTTTTAATCGAAAGGGAGGCAATGTTATCACATACTCTAAACACATAACAAGGATTAGAAAGATGGTATGAACAGGATGTTAGAAATACTAAAAAGTAACTTACCGGCAGAGTTTTTAATGTGAACACTCATATTAAATACATAAACGCAACAACAACCAGTTGCTGCTGCTTTGCATAAATCTCAGTATTCAATCTCCATTTCCCATAATATGAACTTATCAAAATCACCTAATTTGTAAAAATTCTTTGTAAACCATATTTGAGCGACTGACTGACTACCTAACCCAACGAATTCACATGATTTTGAAGAAACAACATTTGCAAGTAGGAAACTTGCCAGCACCACTCCCCATTCGCATAAAAACCGTGCACCATGCACCATACACCACATTGCAGCATCCAGCACCACGAATTACCATAAAAATTCCATATATAGGGGCATAGAATAATAAAACCTCATTCTATGCCAAACCAATAATTTGATACTACTACCGCCGCTGTGCGGAGCTATGGAGATTACCCGAAAGCATAAAGTAATAATATCTACAACAACAGCGATGCACTATACAGCATAAAAGGCTGTAGGCTGTTTAGAAAGAACGAACGAATCACAACAACAACAGCCATAGCAACAACTAATTGAAAGCCCTTAATTTCAATTAATCCACATATAAAAAACCTAAACTGACAATGCAATTTTTTGGTATAGAAACAAGACGGATGAGCGTGTTGGTTATGGTGGCGAAAAAACAAGAAAATTGCCAAGAATTTGAAAATAATAGCTTGTAGAAGAACATATACCAAAGAACAATCGATTTAGAATAGATCTGACTGACACAAAACAAAACCCCCCAACGAACGGCAACTGAGAGCTTCAAGTGATATTTCATCATCATCAAACTACCAACCAACCAACTTTACCGATCATGATCAACTGGGTGATCATGATCGGTTTAATAGTTGCGAAAATAAAAAAAATGTAAATACAAAATCCCAAAAAAGGTAAAGTGCAACATAAATACTTGCATTTGGAAACGAGATAGGTAGACAAGTCGATGACTAAGGTCGACTTGTGACTACGCTATAGTGATCGCAGAAAAACTAGTCCAGAAATTTTAGTCATGTAAACTAACTGATAAAATCCCTCGCCCTATGTATGACATTGGTAAAGTTAGTAAATAAACAGATTGTTTAATGTATAACACTGTAATAGTTGTTTTTTTTCACAAATGTTCAATTGCATGACCGGACTCTACACATTTATCCTAATTGGGACACGAGGAATGGAAATGCATCATTAGTTTTTTGAGTTATCATGAGCCCTTCATACAAATTTTTTTTATAACATCACCATTTCGGATGAGGATATATATATCATTTGATACGAGAAAATGTGTAACGAATTAAAGGAGACGAGTTAGACCCCTTAAGGCCAAATTAGTTTCAGGACTTTTTAAGACGATTGAGCTATGTCCGTCTGTCTGGTTGGCTGGTTGGCTGGTGGGCACGATAACTCGAGTAAACCTTAACTGATCGGTATAAAAATTTACCATTACAAAGCGAAATAATGGGATTCTAAAGGGGCAGAATAGCCCCACCTCTTCTAGTACCTCCCATACAAAATTACCTATTTTTGGAAAACTAATATTTCTTCCATAACTTCCAAACGGACAAGTTGAGGATATTATAATTTGGTATGTACTATTGGTACCTTCTATTAAAAAAATAATTTTGAAAATCGGTTATAAAATAGTGAAACGGCGGCTGTTTAAGCAAAAGAAAAGAGAAAAAAATTGCGAATTCTCATTTTCCCAACGCTCTAAGTTGATCATAGGGTAAGTTTATAAGAATCGGTTGAAACATAAATGAGTTATGCTAAAATTTGTAATTACATGTTCGCGTCATTTCGTGGTTTTTCCTTTTAGTGTGTGTGTCACTTTGTACAAATACGTATCACGTATACGTATCACAACAAGTAATTCATACAACATATTCCAAATATATAAAAACATATTACAAAAATTAGCATAACTCATTCTTTTTTCAACCGATTCTTATAAGTTTACCTATTTTAGAAAGCTACTTTAATATAGCATAATACAAAAATAAAAATATACATTGTTCTGCCTTATGATCAACTTAGAGCGTTGGGAAAATGAGAATTCGACATTTTTTTTCGCTTTTCTTTTGCCGTTTCACTATTTTATAACCGATTTTCAAAATTTAATAAAAGGACAAATAATCAAAAAACTGAAACCTTTGCTACACCCTTTCTGGTACCTCCCATACATATGACCGAATTCACCCTCATGTTTTAATATACGTAACTTTTTTCTAAGTACACTGAATTCAATCATATTTTGCGAAAGATGTATACTTATAAAACTTTGACTCTGGAATGAATATGGTCTACATCGACTGACTCCTTCTGAAAATTACGTATTTTTGTAAAATTATTATTTCATCCACATCTTCCAAACGGATAACTAGAGAATTTTGAGTTTAAGTTCAAATAACGGGAATGAGGAATTTTCTAATTTGAGTTTTTCTGATTGTTACTCATTTTGGAATAACCAGAAGCTCTCTTTGGAGGTTCCCAAGCAGCTCACAACGTCCGAGAGATCACGTATTCCCCGGGCAATGCCAATGAACATCCGTTCAGTTGTAGCAAATGTGAGAAGGCGCAATGTTGAGTAACAGAAATGGCATGCTACCACCGATGCGTATTAGGAAGTAGGTAACAGAAGTAACTGAAGCTCAACACAATGGCTCAGTTAGTAGCTTTGGCAGCTCCAAGATACTAGGGGCACGGTAGCCTAATAAGCCACTCTCCTTAAACAAAACCAATTATTTTGAAACCACGAAGAGAAGAAAAAAAGTTTGTTTTCTCCCCCCATTTTTGTAGTTTGTCTGAAGACAATTTGAGGACATCAAATTTTTTTCGAATGCATGCATCATACGACCCCCCGAAATAGTATTTATTATGTTGTATCGTCATTTGATAACCGCTCCAAACGACGCCCATATCGATATTCATGGTTAATTAAGGGCTACGTATAGCTTATTGGACATTTTTGACTCCGATCTCAATTTTAGTTTTTGACCGCTGCCCTGCACATGACATTAAAATTGTTCTGAGAGATTCTAATGCTAAAATGGTTCAGAATATGGAAAATTCAGTTTACACAACAATACCTTCGGTAAAGGATTTACACTGATTAGATTCACGTTGGCATAAAGATATCCACAAGGGAACCTGGATATCTTCTGATCAAAATACAAGAAACTAGATTGATCACGTGGTTGTTGATGGAAGGCATATCTCAAGAGTTATGGACGTGCGTGTGATGCGCGGTGCAAATATTGATTCGGATCACCACCTAGTTGTAGCCAAGGTACGCACTCATCTAGGAAAAGCTACAAACGCTCGTAACCTAACGCAAAGGAAGCTAGACATCACATACCACCCAGATAGCCAATGCCTACTTCAACCAACTCTCCCAACTACTTCAAACAAACTCCCCTAATTTTGATGTTTCCAACACCCAGTGGCAGCATATTGCGAATTCTATGACCACTGCCGCAACAACCGTACTGGGTTATGAAAAACCACGCTCAGACAAGCCCTGGTACGATGATAGTTGTCGCGAAATGTCTGAGGAAATAGATGCTGCATACAAGACAAAACTGCAGGCAATGGCAACGCGTGCGGTGACGGAGCGTTATAATGAGAAAAGGAGAGAGATAAAACGCCTGTTTAGGCGGAAAAAACTTCTGTGGAACTAAAGAGAGAGCCAGGATATCGAAAAATCTGAGTGTTATACGTCCTGTGTTAGAAAAAGAAGATCCAATTGTGTGTACCAACTATCGCTGGATTAGCCTTTTACCCATCGCATACACAGTCCTGTCTTGTGTGTTGTGTGAAAGACATAAGCCCATTCTGGCGAACCTGATTGGACCTTATCAGTGTAGTTTTAGACCTGGTAAATCCACGACCGACCAGATATTCACACTACGACAAATCCTGGAGAAGACCCAAGAGATGCAGATCGATACCTACTATCTGTTTATCGGTCACAAAACAACCTTCAACAGTCCGATGCGACAGAAGTTACTAGATGCTATGACTGAGTTTGGTATCCCCGCGAAGCTGATACGACTTTGTAGGATGACAAAGACTAATACGAAGTCTTCAGTAAAAATTGGCACGAATCTAACAGAGCCATTTTCTACCAAGCGATGCAATTAATTACACAAGGGAACAAAATTGAACTTTTTGAGTGTTGTTTGGAATTCGATAGCTGCTTTTTACTAATTTGGGGTCGCTGATTTCAAATCTAATCTCCATTTTTCTCCATCAGCTCGAATTTTTAAGTTACAGGTACTAATCGTATTTTCGACTTTTTTCCAAAAAATTATAGTTCAAAAAATCATAATTTTTTTTTCATAAGCCGGATTTTAAAATTTTATTTTTTTATTAAAGATATCGTTGTTACCTTTGAAAAAAATAAAATTTTTTAATATTACAAAAAAAAATGACTGAGTAACGGCTGTTTTATTCAAAAAAAAAAAAAAAAATTACACAAAAATTTACACATTTTAATTTTCTTCACGCTGAAAGTTAATCGGTTGGGGGCAAATTGTTATTTTTATTAGCTTTATTGAATATCATATTAAGATAGCTTTCTAAAACATGTATGTACATAATAATCGATTGAAAATTGAATGAATTATGCTAAATTCGGTGATAACAGATTTTTCGCAATTTTTTGTTTTCACCCAAAAAAAATTAAAATTTTGTATTTTTAAAAATCATGACAAATTTGCAAATTTATTTATAGTTAAATTTTTAGTTTTGCCTCCTATTACAATATTAATTAACAGACCAAATTTAATTAATCGGCAGGTTTCAATTTGGAAGTTAAGGAAGAAATATTAATTTTCCAAAAATAGGTAATTTTGTATGGGAGGTACCAGAAGGGGTGATCAGATATAGTGCAAATTCATTCCTGATTTATATTTTCATAACCGTAAAACTTCCGCATAGTTTGGCTGAATTCAGTGTACTTACAAAAAAGATATGTATGTAAGACTATTGGGGTGAGTTCGGTCATTTGTATGGGAGGTACCAGAAGGGGTATGGCAACGCTTTCGGTTTTTCTAGGGTTTGTCTACTTTTGCAAGATAAATAAACTGACCAAATTTCAATATCCTCCGGTAGTCTGTTTGGCAGCTATCGAAGATATATTAATTATCTAAAAATAGGTAATTTTGTATGGGAGGTACCAGAAGTGGTGGGGCTATTCCGCCCATTTACAATCCCATAAATTCGTTTCGAAAAATATTAATACTGATAAATTTTCATAACGATCCGTTAAGGTTTGCTCGAGTTACACTTTCACAAACATATTAATAAATGTTATTTTTGTATGGAAATCGTGATTTTTGTAAATTTAGTTATCTCAGTAAATTGTTGACAAAATCAAAAGTTGTGCAGATATTTTAATGAAATAAAGCTTATTTGATTCACACTATATTAAACTAAATGTTTTAAGACAAACACTGTGATTTTTGTGGCAATAATTTTTTTTATGAATTTTTAAAAAACAAAAATTTTTTTTTTTTGTAAATTTTTTGTTTTATTTTTTAAAACTACAACGATATCTCTGAAACTACTAAGCCAAATTAAAAACAATGTAGGCACGGATTAAAGATAATTTTGTTGACGAGTTTAAGTTTTTTTTTTAATTGAATATGGTGAACCGTTTTCAAGTTATTTAAATATTTGTAGTGGAAGTGCCTTAGTTATGGACATAACGGTATATCTCGAAAAGTCGAGCTGATACAAAAAAACCAAGTGCAGATTTGGATTCAGCGTCCCAAATTACCTTTAAAACAATATTCAGTTCTTAAACAACAAATACCTTGTTCCCTTGTGTTATTAATATCATAATAGAGATGATCATGCGGAAGGCGGCAGTAAACACGACTGACACCATCTTTAACAAAAGCCACATGCTGCTGGCGTTTGCCGATGGCATAGATATCATTGGCCGTGAACTGCGGGATGTTACTGCGAGTTTATCGAGCATTGAGAAGCAATCGGCTGAAGTGGGTCTGGTGATAAATGGGGACAAAATCAAGTTAGTTGTTTCAACGAACAAAGAGTCCACTCTTCTGGGACGCAGCTTGAACGTTGAGAACTATAACTTTAAAGTGGTAGATGATCTTGTATACCTTCGCTCCGTCATAAACAAACATAATAATTTCAGACTGGAAATCAAGAGACGAGTATTGATCGCAATCCGCTGGGGCGACCCAAACTATGTTGGGTGGACTAGGTGAAAGAGCTGTTATCTAAACTTTGTGTGATAAACTATCTACTCAGAACCGAAGAGATTGAAAACTTAATTTCCATTTACATCCTCGAATGAGGTACGGAATAAGTTCGCGCGTTATTGTGAATTAACATGATTTCTATTTTTAGCTTCACAACAAAACGGTACCTACTTGTTTTATAGTCAAATGCGAACGTCAGCAGTTGTAAAAGCTTTTTGCTAATGCCTATTAATAGGACACTATACTGCGAAGTTTCTGTCTACAACATCCAGGGAGCCAGCTATGAAAGCAAATGTAGATGATTGATACAGGAATTGAACCATGCATCTTCCGCATGATAGTCGCGTGACCTAACTTTCATGCCACGGCCTGCCCCATTTGAAAATCTTTCTCTGTCAAAAAGAACCTATGATTTATATATTATGTTGTTTATTTCTGATCTTGGAATTCATATTTTTATTTCAATCTTTTCATATCTATTGTATCTTATTTGGTGTTTACTTCACATCCAGTGTTTCGGAGTTATTGAATTGGTGTTAGTTCATTTTCTGTTTTGGCTTTATTGTATTAAATGTTATTTCGTATCATCTATAAACATTTTTCCCCATTCCCAACCTTTTGATACTCTTGTGATAAGCACCAACTTGCGATAGGGTATCAGCTGAGCCCGCTTAAATCACAATCGGTTTCCTATTTCCACATCGATTTGAACTCTTCGTGTCCTTTGCAATCAAATGTAGACAAATCTCGGTGGTATTTCTGTTGTGAGTTATATGCAGCAACAACTGATGATGCTGCAAGGTGTTAGCGAGTAAATGACTGCCAAATGACTATTTTAAGTAGAGATGGATATGTCTGAGACAACAGCAACAACAACAACAAAAAGAGTAAAGGCATTAAAATGAATGAATGATTACCGGCTAAGGTATAAGTTGCTGCAACAGGTTACTTTACACCTTATAGTAACAACTAAGCAGCTAGCTAGTCAACTAGCTAGCCATCACTTGCCATGACAGCAATGAACAAGAAAGAGCGAGAGAGAGATAGAAAACCAAACCAACAATTTGCCAATTTGCCAAAATCATGGGAAACTCTTTTAAAGCTAACCCAAGCCACCAAACAATTACCACAGACTTGAGTTTAGCAACCGAGGAAATACCTACTAAGACTTCGATTAGATTGTATGAGTATCTTCTGTTGCTGCATCCACTTGGTTTTGTTTTATTTGATTCTTAGACTTCAGTTTGATTTCTCTTTGTCTATTTTGACAACGGCTGATGCTGTTGCTGTTGCTGCAACAGAAGTTGGATGTGTTGCGGTGGTGTTGAACTTGAGGCTAAAGTTGAACACAAAACCGAATTTTCACATTTTGTCGAATAATTGCTTACAAAACTACGAACTTAGGTTGGTTGGCAGTAGTAGTCGCAATGGCGATACCCCACTCCCAGAGAGCAGGTCGTCGGTCGCGCCAGTCAGTGCAAAGTAATTCGTTTGACGTGCCACAACTCTACAGCATTCGATTGTTCTTCAATTCACCGCAGCGCTCACTTCAGTCACGCGGACTGACAGCCTCTGCAGTGTAGTTTGTTGCATTTGTTGGGAGATTTCCGATTTATTTCATCGGTGGAGGTTATGTTCTATACACTGATCTTTGGTGTTTAATGGATGCTTAGAATTTGCAACATGTTCTTTAGAAGTTGTTGCACATACATACTTGCTGTTTGCTGTTGCTTCAGTTGTAAATCGTTGCCAACAGCTAAATTACAGCATTTTATTTAAATTTTTCTTCGTGTCTCTAGTCTTGCAAATAGTTTGGAAACCCCACAAGAACATCGACCGAAAAAAAGAACTCTACAGAATTTGTAAAATTGTTAAGTTTTTTTTTCTTCTTTTTATTCTTGATCGTTAAAGATCTGTTAGAAGTTTGTTAAAGAACAAAAGTATATATACATAAATATTTTGTTGTTGTTGTAGTTGGTGGTGGTGCTATAAGCGATGACGAATGCAAGGTGGAAGGTTGCCATATGGAAAAAATTATATCAATAATAGAAGAAGAATCCGGAAACAGTGAGAAGTGAATAGACGCTGCTATTTAGTAAGGGCTTTGTTTTAAGTAATAAAAGAAATGAAATCGAAAGTAGTACCAGGAATAACTGTGGAATCCCATGAAATCTTTGCACCAAATGAACATATCAAAATTACCTATGGTTCTCTGGGAACCATGCGATTGTTGAAAATTTCAGACCTTTGAAAAGATAACGTAATTTCGCAAATTTCTGAGTTTCCTGCTTAAATTTAAAGACTCTCTTTGGATCACTATCCTGCACCAAGAGTTCTAAATCCATTTCAAAGTATTTATATAATACCTCAATTTTATCGGCAGTCCTAATTTCCATTGCGGGATAATTGAGCTGCAATACGGTTTGGTTCAAACCGGTTTCAAGGTCTCACCACTATCAGACAGAAAGTCAGCAGGGCATGGTGGTGGATAAGCCTAGTTGATGCTGTTGTACAGAGCGAAGTTGATACTAACATAAAAAAAACTTAAACTTAATTTCCCTTTGCACCCCATGAATGAGGTATGGGATAGCTTCTCGTGTTGTTGTGAATTAACACGCTTTCTATTTTTAGATTCACAACTAACGGCACCTACTTGTTTATCGACGAATGCGAACGTCACTGTTTGAGAAGCTCTTACAAGACACGACGATTGAATCGACGCTTAATACTGCGAAGTTGCTGTCAACAACATTCGAGGGGAGCCGACAATGAAAGAAAATTTTATTTATTTTTTTTCTTTTATGATGACTGGACCCAGGTTTGAACCTGCGATCTCCCGCATGGTAGTCGCGTGTTCTAACCACTATGCCACGGCCGGTCAAACTAACATAATGGTATAGAATTCCGCAAAGTTGGAGTATGACTTAGGGGGATATTAATTTTATATCTGCCTGAAAGTTATGGTCTCTGGCAAGTGACTGAATAGCCACTAGAAGAATTACTATCTATATAGCACTTCAAGTCTACTCACAGAGCTTCATTTTCGTGGTACTACTGCGGACGGAGATCATCCATGTGGTGACGCCTGGAAACGTGCTGTATTAAAATCCTGGCAGGCTTTAAAAGAGAAAAGTTAGAACACTGTATAGACCAGGTACATCCATCCAACTGGCGGAAGTCCTCGAAGAATACAAGGCTGACATAACCGCTTACAGGAAATGCAGTGGACAAAGACGAGTTCTGCTTCATAATGATCACACCCCTGATAATATTACCTCGACTTCATAGAACGGACTGCGAGAAGCGTACTTGGGTACTCAAAGCCATCTCAAGAAGATGCCTGGTACGATGGTGAATGTTGCAATGCTACGAGATAGGCGGGTGCTGCATACAGGACCAAACTGTAGCCAATGGCAACGCGAACGGCACAGGGAGAAGAGACGAGAGGCAACGGAAAAAGAAAGAGCTGAAGACGACACAGGTTGATTGCACAGAGTTGCTCCGAAGAAGATGGGAAGCCCGAAAATTCTACCAGAGAGTTAAGGCGAGAATGCGTGGAACAGGACAACAATGACCAGCGGACGCGGATAACGTTCTGAAGATATGGATAGAACATTTCAGAAATCTGCTACAGACACCACTTGAGAAAACCACGCTCCAATCCATGATGATGGTATAACCTGTCTACCTTCGACCGAGATACGTGTGACAATATCCCGCCTTAAAAACAACAATGAACTTCCTGCTAAATTGTTGAAGGCAGGCGGGGAGGAGCTGATTATGAGCATGCATCACCTCATGGATAATATCTGGCTAGAGGGGAGCATGCCTCAGTCTGTTATGTCCTATATACAAGAAAGGAAATCGTAGTGAGTGTTAGAACTACCGTGGAATAAGCTTATTTCCAATTGCGTACATGGTTCTTTCGAGCATATTGTGTGAACATCTAAAGCCAATTATAGAAAAACTATTTAGACCATATGAGTGCGGCTTTCGACACAGTAAATCTACATCGGATCAAATATTCACCTTACGAAAAATCCTGGAAAAAACTCATAAAAAGCAGGCCGACACCTACCACCTCTTTGTCGACTACAAAGCTGCCTTCGATGATGATTTCGAAGAACAAAGAGTTCTCTCGATGGGGACGCACCGTGAACGTTAAAAATTATTGTTTTGAGGGTGTATATGCATTTATCACCTCGGATCTTTCATCAATATGAAAAATAGTGTCAGAAAATAAATCAAGCGGAGAATAGTGTTCGCTAATAGATGTTTTTACGGACTTCGGCAGCACTTAAGTAACACCACCTTATCCCGGGATACTAAAAAACAGCTGTACCAGGTGCTTATTTTACCCGTTCTGTTGTATGCTATCGTGGGTGCTTATTGTAACGGACATACAAAACCTGAACTTTACTACGACATCGACATAGCTAAAAGAGTCAAAGTCCAACGACTCCGATGACTGGGACATGTTGCCAGGATGGATGTAAAATCATTTCCAATTGTTTGCTAAAAAATACCGAGAAGTCCCCTACTTAAGTAAGGACACTAAGCAGATAAAGAGGTCTAAGTCACAAATGATTTCAACATGGAACTGTTAACCGAGTATTATGACATTTATGCTGAACTTCATATATATTTCGGAGAGAACTTAAATATGAATTTACCATTGTAATTTCTGCAATATTTTTTACTAAGATATATTTCTATTTTCCTTATTCCCACATTCAAGAATTTAACGAGCAAATCAATTGTACATTATGGCAACTCTGTGAATCACCCACAAACAAGCAAACCCTCTAACTATAAACACTGCACCACCAGCACCACCACTACCATCATCATTGGCCGCAACAGCAACAACTTCAGCAAAAAAAACACCATAATAACTGCTAAAAGCGCATGTGCAAGGCACCACAACAACAACAACAACAACAACAGCCAAACAAAATCCTACAAAAAAACGTGCAAATACCAAAAGAGTCAGGTGCATTTCCATCAAGATAATCACAGACATAGACAGACAGACAGACGATCGGACGGACATTCAGACAAACCAAACTCAGACGCAGACCTCAAGAAATAGCTGCTGCAACAACAGCAACAACATCGTCGACAATTGTCGGCAATGTCGGTGGTTCTTATTATCTATTTAAAACTTAACAACAACAACACCAGCACCACAACGGACAACAACAACACGAGTTAGCCACCATCGTATCGGGCCGTATCGCGGAACGTACAAAACCATAATATCTCACTACTCACACAAAACGCAAATTATCAGAGGCCCAAAGTTGCAGGAAATAGCCAACAAGCGAAATACAAAACAATAAACCAGAAGAAATCTCAACTGAAATACTTCTCAACAATTTTGGATACTCCGAACTGCAATGCTAGTTAGATGCTAAATGAACCCTCAAAACAAAACAAACCAAATTTGGAAGAATGAACTCTCATTGAGATTTGCAAACGCCGCATTGAGGGTGGTGTGATAAGAAGCGGGGCAAGCGCACATGCAGCCATGGTAACAAATATTGGCGCTGGAATGGGAAGAGAGGCAGAGTCACACAATTTCAATTATTTAGGAGTCTGCAGAACTTTTTGGACGAAAATTCTTTCAATACACAGGAGGGCCTACAAGCCGAACATAAAGGGACAAACAGTACTGAGGTGGCCGAAGAATTGCTGCTTCGGGTCAATTGGAATTAAACAGGGAGTTCCCCAAGGTGTGGTGATATCTCAGGCTCTGTTTAACCTCTACCTTTCTGCAATTCCACAACCACCTGACGACGTTGATATCGTATCCTATGCCGATGATTATACGATTCTGACGTCGGGCCCCTCGATCGATGACATAAGTGGAAGGCTGAGCGTCTACTTAGCTGAAATTGTAAATTTCTTCGCTGCAAGAAAGATGAAGATTTCCGCTACCATATCATCACACACTTTTCACTGCAAGGACAGCACAAGTGAAGGAGCAGGTCAACGTGATAGTCCATGACATAACAATTCCGACCACCAATTACCCCCAAGGTCCTTGGTGTCACATTTGACAGCCTCTTCAGATTTGTTTTAAACTATGCAGCTCCAGTAAGGTCACCGAATGTAAGCGAGACGCAGAGGAAGAACCTGCAGACATGTCAAAATGCTGCCCTGGAAACTGCGAAAGGGTGGAGGGTCTTCTGTGGACCACCTACATGAAGAGACGAAGGCATACCCGTGCGCCGACATAATTTTCCTCTGTCGAAGCAGTATATGCATGGCTGTTACAGGTCTAGCCATCCCAACAACCACCTTGTGGAAAGGCTCCCACCCCCAGGCAGGTCAGAAAGGACCTTCATGATCTAGAGCGCGAGGTCCAACGTTACAGGAGAGAGCCTTAAGATCAAAGAGCATTTCAGGCAGGCTTAGCTGACATTCACTCGGATGCAGTCGTCGAAGCCGTAAACAATAAAAGAGTGAATGTCGTGATCGGATAACACTCTCCATTAGTGGCTTCGAAGGAAGCGAAATTACAGCGGCAGACTAGAGTTGTTTTGACCCACTAAAGATCTGGCTGATGTATACGCCTCAATTCGTACTGGACAAGAATTGATGGCAATACGTCGAATACCTGTCCCGCTTGCAAACTGGGACTATACGACACACTACACCTTTTTAACTGCCCTACAAAACCAACTCAGCTTGTTCTCAGGTCTCTTTAGACCCACCCAGTGGAACTAACCTTCCTTGGCCTGAAAACAAACACAGCAGGAAATACTATACAAGGCGAACAAAATCACACCCAATGAACAACAAGACACATTTACTACTACAACAACAACAACCTAAAATCCGAGTTGTTTTTTTGGGGAGGATCAGTCATTCCTTGCATCTGGGTTTAAAAAGTTACATAAGTAATGTAAGATGATGGCACGATAACAGATTCAGACTGATTAGGTTTGCGTCAGCAAGAAACATGGTAGTATATGAAACCAGAATTCCACAAAATGGATATCCACGAGTCAAAAAGCCAGAAACAAATTGATCACTGATGTGTGATGCAAATATAGATTCGGAACACCACCTAGTTGCAGTCAAGATACGCACGAGATTGAGTAGTGCCAAAAACACTGGTAACCAACCGCAAAGAAAGCTAAACATTGCCAGGCTGCATACCCCCTAGATATACAATGTCTATTCCAATTATTTAAAGAAGTCGGTAACATTTCAACGAAAGCAAAGGACCATTCATTTTTCGAATGTCGGATCAAAACATTGCCAAAACGATGTCAGAAGGTCATTGGACAAAAACGTCACCTTCATGATAGATTATAATGTTAATACATATTAGTTCTGATGTCCCGAGACACAGTGGCAGCATATTGCAAATTATATGACCACTGCCGCAAAGACTGGTTTTTGAAAAACCACGCTCAAACAAGCACTGGTAAGATGATGAATATCGCGAAATGTCTGGAGAAATTGATGCTGCATACAAGTCAAAACTGCAGCCGGTGACGGTGCGGTGACGGCGCCTCTTCAGGCGGAAAAAGCGTATGTGGAAGAAAAGAGAGAGCCAGGATATCGAAAACTACAGGGATAGTGGTGAAGCCCGAAAGTTCTACCAAAAGGTTAAAAGCAAAGATTTTGGAACTGGGATTCCCACCTGTAAGAATAGAGACGGAAATCGGGTCACAGACACTCAGAGTGTGCTGCAAATTATGGAGAGAACACTTTCCATCTCTACTCGTTCCTCGAGGCAGAATAAGTGACGAAATCACACCAATCATAGAGGACGCAGTAGATTGTCCAACACCGAACCAAAACGAGATCTGCACGACGATCGCACGGCTTAAAAATAATAAAGCTGCGGGAGCCGATGGACTATCGGCAGAACTTTTTAAAGCCAACGACGATGAGCTGGCAACATGCATGCACCAGCTCATAAACACGATTTGGTTCAAGGAATATATGCCCAATGAATGGAATCTGAGTGTTCTATGTCCAGTGCTTAGGAAAGGCGATCCAAGTGTGTGTACAAACTATCGCGGGATGAGAATTTTACCCATCGCTTACATTGTCCTGTCTAGTGTGTTATGCGAAAGACTAAAGTCCATTCTGGCGAACCTGATTGGACCTTATCAGTGCGGCTTTAGACCTGGTAAATCCATGACCGTCCAGATATTCACACTACGATAAATCCTGGAGAAGACCCAAGAAATGCAGATCGACACCTACCATCTGTTCATTGACTACAAAGCCGCATTCTACAGAAATTGTTAGATGCTATGGCTAGGTTTGGTATCCCCGCGAAGTTAATACGACTTTGCAGGATGACACTCACTGACACGAAGTCTTCAGTAAAAATTGGCAAACAACTGACAGAGCCATTTTCGACCCAGCGAGGCTTTAGACAAGAGGATAGTCTGTCTTGCGATCCCTTTACATCGTAATGGAGATGATCATGCGGAAAGCTGCAGTAAACAGGAATGGTACCATCTTCAACAAAAGTCACATGCTGCTCGCGTATGCCGATGATATAGATATCATTGGACGTGGATTGCGGGATGTTACTGCGGCCTCTTCGAGCATTGAAAAGCAGTCTGCGGATGTGGTACTGGTGATAAATGAGGACAAAACCAAGTTATTTGTTTCAACGAACAAAGAGTCCACTCTTCGGGGACGCTGCGTGAACGTTGACAACTATAACTTTGAAGTGGTAGATGATTTTGTCTATCGCCAATTTTGTTCAGCCAAAAACAAAAATCGCAAACCGCTGCTAATATGCGCTAAGCAAGCGATTTAATGACAAAGCGCTACTCAAAGAACATAGATGCAACTTTACCGGACTCTGATCCTACCTGTCTAGCTCTACAGCACAGAGTCCTGGGTAATGACACAAGCGAATCAATCAAATCAAGTCTTCGAGGGAAAAATACTTCGCAAAATATTTAGACCTATCATCGTTAACGGCGAGTATCGTCGTCGAATGAACCACGAGCTGTAAAACGATATCGACGTAGTCAAGCGCTTTGAAAAAGACCGAATGCGCTGGCTTGGACCCGTTGTACGAATGAATGAAAATGTTACAGCTCGAAAGGTTTTCGACAATAAACTCTCGTGGTCTACACTTGGTGTGACTAACGATCTACGGAGCGCAAAGACCGAAGCGCTTCCCTTATCACACCACCCTCCATCAATTAACCATTTCGACTTAATCGGCTTTCGACTACACATGAGGAACATACAAAACAATATGTGTTTCCCATCCCCCACCCCGCAACAAAAAAAGTTTATGTCTATTATTTGCACTTTATTATCACGTTAGATGTTAGAAATAAAAACCTCAACAAAAATTAAGGAAACGTGCTGCTGCCCAGAACCAAGTGGAAAATAACACAGCCAACAAATAGCCGCCACCGCTAACCAACGCGGTGATCGGTACAAAACTATTAGCGCAAACAGACAATAGATATGTCTTCGTATGTCGGTATGTAATTCTTCTAAGCTGGTGTAAAATTGTCCAGACACCCACCCACTTATGTTCTGTGTGTGTGTGTGTGTTGTGGCCACCACAAAGCGACTTGGTCAGCTATTACAATCTAACACACGGTCAGACAAAACAGCAAGCGCTAGCCGCTGCGTCCACTCAGTCAGCATCAAAAGGCCAGCAAGCGAGCATTTTCTTGGCGGGCCAAGCAACTTACTGCTGAGTTAACAACCGCAACCAAACAACGAGCGTTATTAGTAGTAGCCACTAAATATCACCAATATTATCTATAAAAAGGTGTTGGCCGTCGTATAGAGTCTGTAAAGTTGCAAAACAACAGCAACAACAAAAATATGTGCCAACTACACCCAATTTTCCAGTGAACCGATAGGCAGACCCACGGTATAAGTAGTTCAACCTTGATATCAGAAGCTAGTAGCAGAAGGGGTATTCGGGAGAGGGGGAGCCAGAGAGAGAAGAAGAAAGAGAGCTTGCTCTTGACTATATAATGCGACTAGTTAATCGCTTTACTTAGCTTGCTGCTGCATACATATCTGGTATTATCTTCTTAAGGGGAATTTTTGCCAAAGAAACCTTTAACCTTTATGTCTAAGAATTATAATACGAAACAATTGGTAACGAATTGATATTGACCATTGGTGTCTAACATTAAAACTACAATGTTAAATGAATTATTCTTGAACCAAAATTTGTAGACATTGTTAGACGACGTTAATGGGGCAGGGATAAGCTTTGGCACTTAAGTGAATGGGAAGAAATTTTGTTGGACAAACAAACTCTAAGAACGGGACAAGATAGAGCTTTGTACAACCCTAGGGGTAACCTAGTGTCAAATAATTTGAGGTGGAACTTTAACGAGAAGGTTAAAACAGCACCTATGCCATAAGTATTGCTCATGTCGTCGGTATCCTGCAAAAAAGTATCAAGTCCACTATATGTGCAGAAAGTCATCATTATGGCGGAAACCAACATTATTGTTGAATTAAATATAGGTAGCCTACAAGAGTGTATAGTTGTACCAACAAGAATTTATGGGGAAAATTGGTTTTGTAGATCTTTCAAAGAAGTTGATTGTATTGATGTCCTCTACAAATAAAATGCTGGCATTGGACGGAAAAGGAATGCATACGACAAAAGAACTGTGACATCTTTTACAGCTAGCATGCAGAAAGGCACGAATTTGGATGTAGATTCATATGTGAAAGGGGAGATTGGTATCCAGTATCACGTATTAGCCCTTGAAGGGACCAAATAGCCACTTTCCGCATCATCTAAAGATATATTATATGAGAGCCTGCAGTAAATATCTAAACGACTAGTCATAACATATGTTCTGGGAGATTTTAATGAGAAAATATAAAGTGAAAATACTATTGTTTCTTCTTATTATTATTTGGCAGGAACAACATAAGTCCATTCACCAATTGCCGCACGTACAATACAATTCCAAGCCTTTTGACCTTGTGCCTTGCGTAGATAGTTCGCCACACCAAGTTTGGATAACAGCCACCTGGTCCATCCAAAGAAGTTTTGGTCGCCACCTCTTGCGCCGCCCATCAAGTTTATTGCCGGAGACTTTTCTAGTTGGAGCATTTTTATCCATTGGTACAACATGTCCCAGCCACGTCGATGTTGTTTGTACAGCTCACGGTTGTGAGGTCGTGTTTTTTTTATTTCAGGCTGTTGGTTAGAAATGGTGTACATCTACCTGCAGTATAAACTTTGAATTTATATATTTTTTTTTTTGGTCAGAGTAGTTTTGAAATCATAGTATGAAAATTTCGAAATGAAAGTTCTCAGTTTTTAACTTGGAATTTATATATTTTTTTTTGGTCAGAGTAGTTTTGAAATCATAGTATGAAAATTTCGAAATGAAAGTTCTCAGTTTTTAACTTTGAATTTATAAATCTTTTTTTTTTTTGATCAGACAATTGAACTAAAAATCTATAGCCATCCATTGTCGACTTCGGTTTGGCTGGAGTTTAATGCTCCGAAAATCCAATCGGAAACTCAAGAACGGACCCATAAATTGATGGTTATGAGTGCGGAAATAAGTGTGTTGGGGAAATTTTCCCATTTAGTGATAAATTGCAGTGCTTTAGTGGTTTTTTTGTGAATTCGAAATACAATGGTGTTAAAAGATTTTCCATTTAATTCATTAATTTCTAAAATATTACTTATTTTTTTCCTATAATTAATAATTTTACGTACTTTGTTTTTTTTTTCAATAATGAGTAATTTATCTTTGTTCTAATGATATAAAAACAGTAAATTTTATTTTTAATTTCTAATTTTATTCCTATTTTAAATGCTAAACTTAATTTTCGATTACCTTCATTAAATCATATATATATTTAAATTACACAAAATAACGTAAAACAAACACCCTAATACAATATGTCAGATTAAACTCAGTGAAATTTCAAATCGAACGTGAAACAGTCAAGACAGCAGGCCTGCAGTCGAATCTGAATTTACATTGGTGAGTTTATAACTTTATATTACCATTTTCTTTTTGTTGTGGGTGTTTGTTTCTATCTATTCCATATAATTGCGTTATTAACTTAAAATGACAAAAGTAACGTCACATTAACTTATTTATAACATTTTCACTTTCATATGTATCGAAAATTTAGTTTTTTTTTTAAATCTGCCTAGAATCTATTGTCATAATTCTTAATATGTTTTTCCCCTTTGGGATTTTAATGTAATAAAATAATTTATTGTACATTCATAATGAATTATTAAGTTTATTTTAATGATTCCACGAAAGTTTTAGGCAATACCGGAGTCGGGTTTAATGGGCTATTCAAGTTTGTTTATTCAGAATAGCATAGGTGGGTGGGTACAGAAAATGAAGAAGCGCATAACATCTAGCTTCCTTCACATCTAACAATATTTCCCTCCGTTCTGCTCGGTAATTTTTACTTACCACTTCCCTTTGACTTTCTTAAATACGCGGTCGATTCAAGGATTCAGCTACTTAATTTTAAATCTTATAGTAACAGGTTCTTACCTACTTGGAAGGAGAAAAGAACACCCCCATTTTCCCTGAGCACGGCCGGAGTTATAAGTAGCAAGCTCTCCTGAAAAGTAGGGCCCGTGTGTGTCGAGCCGTTACACGGTTCATACGATTCAATTATTTTACAAAGCTTGTGTCATGTAAGATCAGTGTCTGGTGGAGTTAGATTTTTTTTTCGTCGAGAGAGGGCTTTGTCATTAAATCGCTTCTTGTCTCTTTATTTCCAGGCTGACATTATTTTTTTGATTTACGGCGGAACCAAGGTAGATAAAATCAACCACTGGTTATCAACAAAAGTTTTATGGTCAACATTCACGCAGTATCCCAAAAGATGAGACACTTTGTTCGTTAAAACAAATAACTTGGTCCCACTTCTTCGGACTGTTTCTCAATGTTTGAGAAGGCCGCTGTAACATCGATACACTGCAACATCTATGATATCGATATCATTGGTACCGGTCGTATTTACTGCAGCCTTCCGCATGATCATCTCCATTATGATGTTAAAGACATCCATGACTGACTATCGCCTTGTCTAGTTTCGCTTGGGAAAAAACGACTTCAGATTTTGGCCTATTTTCACGGAAGACTTCGTGTCAGTCAGTATCATCCCGCAAAGTCATGTCAGCTTCGCTGAGATACCAAACTTAGCCATATAATCTAATAGTTTCTGTCGTATCGGACTGTCGAACGCAGCATTGTTATCGATATAAATATGTCTATCTTAATTTCTTGAGTGTTCTCCAGGATTTGTCGGAGTGTGAACATCTGATCGGTCATCGAATTACCAGGTCCTAAGCCACACTGAAAAGGTTCAATTAGATTCTTTTACGTAATTTACTCGACATTGGAATTGGTAAAAAGCTGATCCCCTGGTTTTTGGTGCACACACTTGAATCGCCTTTCTTATACATTGGACAAAGAACACTCAGTTCAGTCAGTTCATCGCCGCCGGCTTTAAGAAGCTCTGCCGCAGTTTCACTGTTTGTAAGTCGTGCAATTTTCGTGCTGAACTCATTTAGTCTCGGAGATGTACAATCTACTCCAAGTGTCGTTGATGATTTACGTGATTTCGTCACATGTGCTGCCTGCGGGAACGAGTAGAGTATCTTGCAGCACACTCTGCGTGTCCGTGACCAGAATTTCATCTCAATAGGTGATGATCCTTGATCCAAAACATTTGTTTTTTATCGTTTTATAGAACATTCTGACTTCGTTTACATTTTAATGTTTTCGCTCTCTCATTTCTTCCAAAGAAGCTTTTTCAGCTTAAAGAGGCGTTTCGTCTCTCTCTCCTCTTCTGATTATTTTCATCTCAGATATTCATCTCAGTCTTTATAGTTCGGGATCCCTGTTCCAAAACCTTTGCTTTTTAACTTTATGTATAACTTTCAGACTTTACCTTTATCCCTACAATTTTTTATGTCCTCGCTCTCTATTTTTTTTCCAAAGACACTTTTCCCGCTTGAAGAAGCATTTCATCTCTCCTCCTAATCTTATATCATTCTGCCACAGAACGCATTATCATTACATGCAGTTTTGCTTTGTATGCAGCATCCTTTTCCTCAGACAATGCGTGATATTCTTCATAGTACCAGAGCTTGTGTGAGCGTTCTTTTCCAAATCCCAATACGGTCGTTGATGCAGTGATCACAGAATGAGCAATATGATGCCACTGTGTATCGTGAACATCACAATTTGATGTGTTTGTTGCAGGACCGGCCGTGGCATATTGGTTAGAACACGCGACTACCATGCGTGAGATCTGTGGTTCGATCCCGGCTGCAGTCACCTACATTTTTCTTTCATTGCCGGCTCCCTCGATGTTGTCGACAGCAACTTTGCAGTATAATGTCGAGTACATCGCAATGTCTAGTAAAAGTTTGCATTTGTCGATAAACAAGTAGGTGCCGTTTGTTTTGAATCTAAAATAGAAAGCGTATTAATTCACAACAACGCGAGAAGCATCCCATGGCTCATTCATGGGGTGTAATAGGAAATTAAGTTTTTTTTCTGCAAGTCAGTTACCACAATTTCATCTCAGTATTTACAGGTGGTGAACCTTGATCCAAAACATTAGCTTTTTATAGTTTCTGACTTCACCACATTCCCAGTTCATTTCGATGTTTTCGCTCTATCTGTTCTTTTTTATCTTGAAGAAGCTTTTCGTCTCTCTTACTTCTTGTAAAACTTTCAGGTATCACCTCTATCCCTGTACTTTTCGAAGTCAGAGGCGTTTTGATGAGGCGTTTCATCTCTCTCCTCTTCTCCTTATATCGTTCGGTCGCAGCACACGTTATTATTAGCTGCAGTTTTGCCTTGTCTACAGCATCCTTTTCCTCAGACAATACGGGAGATTCTTCATAGTACCAGGGCTTGTGCGAGTGTTCTTTCCCAATTCCCAGTGATCATAGAATATGCAATATAATGCCACTGTGTGTCGTGAACATCACAATTTGGTGTGTTTGTTTGCAGTAAATAAGAAAGTTCATTGGAATACGCATTGGCGATCTCGGTTCTACTACTTAACCCGTGCGTGTCTTGGCTGCAACTAGGCAGTAGTCCGAGTCAATGTTTGCACCGCGCATCAGACGCACGTCCACAACGCTTGAGACATGACTTCCATTGATTACCACGTGATCAATCTGGTTTTTGTCTTTTTATTAGGGGATATCCAGATTGCCTTGTGGATATCTTTGTGCGGGAATCTGGTTCCACTCATTACGAAGTTCTTTGCAGACGCCAAGCTAACCAGTCTGAATCAGTAATCGTAGGTGTTGCTGTGTAGACTGAATTTTCCGGTTTTTAAACCTCACAGCATTAAAATCTCCAGGATCAATCGAAACCAATCCACATACAAATTCGTATATTATGTAACAGTTCCTTTGATGTGTGAATTACTGTTTCGTCCATCTTATTTCCTGTATGATGGTTATGTCAATTGCACAGTACAACATTTTTCAGCTCATTGATTTGGGACTCAATTCTGAGAACTGCAAGTGAAAGTAGCCCCAAAAAGAAGATCATTCGTTTTGTCAAGATAGATGCCATAATAATTTAATATCGATTTGAAGTAAGTAAGTATCGTATAGCGGAATTTGTCACGTTTTAGGCTCTCAGAATTCAGTCCCAAAATCATGTGTTGTACTGTGTTGGACATCCGCCAATTGGATAAGGGCACAAATTCTGCAGAAAATTCGGACATTCCAAGAGCTTATCCTTAAATAAGGGTCCTTACAACGTTTTCGGGGGTTGTCAGCTGTTGGAGAGTTCTTGTCTTCTCTTTCCAATGTGTTTTCATTATTTGTTAACTTAAGGAGAGTGGTTGTCTGAAGAACCGCGACAGATCCTAGTTTTCTTAGGGCTGTTAACATCACGTGTAGAGCTTCAGTAAGTAGGTAACCCAACACTGGCACTAGTCACATGTGCCACCACTGAACGGATGTCCAGTTGCACTGTCCTAGAAATACTCCACATAGAATTTCTGGTTATTCCCAAGTGAATAACGATCTGAAAACTCTAATAAGATAATCTCCCTTCTACATAATATTTTATAAAACCATTCCAAAAATTGGATTAATCACTGCACTCACATATGTCCTTCGTGCCAAAATGCAACAAAGGTCATATATAATTATCGCATTTTGAAAATTTCCATTAGCACAATTACCAATTTTCTTATAACAATTTGTAATGCATTTAGCATGGTAACAAATAATCCTAATCAAACAATTGTTATGATTACTTTTGCACCCATGAAAATAAACCCCCCAAAACACTTGGAATTGTTCGCAACAACAACAAAACAAAAAACCAACTCAAACATATGAACAATAACAACAGACAAAATTATGAATAAATACAAAATTATGAATAAATACACGATTTCGCAGCATCGATATAATTTGAAATATGCACAACCAAAATACGTTGGCAAAAAACCTGGGCTAAGATCGATAAACGTAAACAATACGAAGGAAATAAGGCAAAACATTTAACATATGAATGCGGTGTTGAAAACGCCAATGAAGAAACGAAAACAACAACAACAACAAAAAAATCGTATTGGTTGCATGTGGAATAATTGAAGTTGCCACCACAGATTTCAATATCGCGATTAGAGGTGAACAAATGAACAAAATGGCATAGAGAAACGTTTTATTATAACGAGTATTGTTTAAAATTATATATTTTTGTTTATTTTAATTTGTTTTAATTTTTTTCTCTTTTGTTATTTGTCCCTCGTTATATGCATTTGCCTCTTGTCTATTTCGATTTGCGTTGCAACATTACTGGAGGTTCTTTGTGTGTTGCATTTTGAATTTGTTTTCGAATTTTCTGTTTTTTTTTCGGTAACATTTGGTAGCAATTGGTGTTTGCAACACCAGAGCCGAAGGTCAACGTTTTTTTTTTCTGTGTATTATGCCGCATTTGATTGTGATTTTAGTGTTTTATTGTTATCTGTGAACAATTACGAAAAATGCATTGAAATTGTTGTCTTAAGTTTAGTAGACGAGAGGTGTATGATAACTAAGTACTGAGTACTTATTGGCGTCCTTCAATGATGCTTTAGTACCGCTAATACTTTTTCAAATGTCAGATTATCGTCTCAGGTCACTTAAGAATAGCATAAATTTGATTTAAATAACAAGAATTAATTAATTTTTATTTTCAGAAACAAAGAAACTATTATAGTGTTCAAATACTTTAATTTTTCAGAAAACCGGTTTTCGGTTTATTCGAAAAATGCTTTTTTGCAACAAATCGGATTTCGAATACATGATTTACTAAAAAACCGGGTTAACCGGTTTCGTTCGGTTTTTCGGAAATTGTAAAATAGAACCAAATATGCAATTAAATACGAAAACATATGAATATCAATACATTTATTCATTTAATTTATATCCTGTTTATCCAAACAGAAGTTATTAGGAAATTCTAACTTAGTATATCAGCCATGTTCTGGAAATCAATTCGGTTTAAAAACAGAGCAAAATCGGTAAAAAGGTAATACTTTTTAATACATTTCTACCGATTTTGCTCTGTTTTCAAACCGAATTGTTTTCCAGAACATGGCTGTATAAGTGGAATTATAAATATTTCTCACAAATTTTGAATACGTTTCCTTACATTTTACAATTAGCATAGTTAAGAATTAAGGTATCAATATAACCACAAATTAACCTCCTTTTTAATAAGGCGCTTAGCATAGGAAATAAAGGCACAAAGTTTCTCATATAAATATCGACGGCTTCGCACTTTCTATTTCAAAATTAGAGCCCAACTGTAACTGAGTGATTTCCCAACTATTGTATGGTAATCATAACTTAAGCTCCTTTTTGAGATCGGACACTTAGTTTAGGAGATAACTGCATTTAAACTTGTTCATCTAAATATAGACGGCTTCCTAGTCATTACAAGATGAGTTCCCAACTATATCTTAGTAACATAATCCTTTTTCGCGATTGGATACTTAATTTAGGAAATAGCGACAATTGAAAGTTTTTTATGTGAATACGGAAGTCGTCCCACCCATTTAAAGAAAAGAGAAAACAGTCATCTTACAGCATTTTCCAAACAAATTTTCGTATTGCATAAGGAAATTTAAATAAAAACTTCTTTTGAGATTTTCCAGAAGAATATCGGATAAACATAAACAACCTTCTTTGCCGATTTACCTATAATTCACCTAGTAATGTTCTGTGAAATACTGCTTTTTGGAAAACCGGTTAACCGACATCAAAAAACCGGTTAAACCGGGTATTCGAAATTGCCATTTTTGAATAAACCAGCATACGGTTTTGGAGAAAAAAACCGGTTAGACGGTTTTCGGTTTTGAACACTCTAGAAACAATGCAATGAAATGAAGTAAGAACGAATTAAGGATCATGATTTGACAGATGTTTTTACGGACTGCGGCAGCACTTTAGTAACACCATATTAAAAAAATGCTATATCAGGTGCTAACTTTACCCGTTCTGTTGTAGGCTGTCGAATCGTGGGTGCTTTCGACAAAGGACATACAAATCCTGAGATAAAAGTCCTCCGAAAAATATATGAAACTATTTGTGTCGACGGCGATTTTCGGAGGAACCATGAGCTGTATGAGCTTTACCACTACATCGACGTAGCTAAAAGAGTCTAAATCTAACGAATACGATGGCTGGAACATGTTGACTAGATGAATGTAAATTCTCCAGTGAGAGAGGTGTTTGAAGGCGAACCTGAAGGACGACGCAGAGCAAGGAGATCCAAACTTCGTTGGAAGGACCAAGTGGTAGGCGACGTGCCATTATCTGGTAGGACGAACTGGAAAACGTACGCAGAAGACCGAAGCGTGTGGAATTCTTAAATACTTCAGGCCCCTTATTTATGAGCCACGTTCGTTAGTTGTAATGGGCCATAATAAGTAAGTAAGTAAGCGTCCAATTGTAAAAAGGAGGTTTATTTATGATCATATCCATACCCTTAAACTAAGTCTAACATGGCACAGAATACTAGGAAAAATACTCCGAAATATATATGGACCCATCACCGTTTTCTAAGAGTGCTGTTGTGGTATGAATTATGAAAACGAGATTAATCTAGTGTCTTGTCTTTTCACCAGGGGATATCCAGCTTGTTTTATGGATAAAGTATTTATGCGGGAATCTGAATTCACTTACCTCCATATTTCTTACCGCCGCAATCAGTCTGAATCTATTTCCGGAGGTGTTGTTGGATAGACTGCATTTTCCGAATGCAGTCCATTAAGGTTGTTCAACGTTGCGTCTTCTCACATGTGGTACCATCAACTCTGTGGGAAGTTATTAGCTGCTTGGGGACCTCCAAAGAGAGATTTTGGCTATTCCCAAGTAAATGACGATTCAAATTGGAAAATCCCCATTCCCCATGAGGGTAAAATAAACTTATATCCTTTCCATTTGTGTAGTTTTACTATGACTCTTTCTTTTTTTCAACATAAGTTAGTTGTCATTCCTTCCTCGTATTATTTGCTTTTGTTGTGCTCGATGCCGCCATTCATTATGGCTGTTTTTGTTATTATGCACCAAAGTTAACTTATTAAAGAATTCATTATTATTTATTAGTAAAATGCTGCTATATCCAAAAGATCATTTATTAATTAATTTACTCGTTACAAATTCAAGGATCAATGTCAAACATGACAGCTGACTAGTGAATGCAGTGGTCATTATAAATATTTGTACCCTCAGCCTGCGGGTAGGAGGGTATATATCATTTGATACGACCCAAAAGTGTAGCACATAGAAGGAGTCACTTTATACCCTAAGTTTATTTGAAACAAATTCGATTCATGACTTTTTAAGTCGTTTGAGCCATGTCCGTCTGTCCTGCTGGTACGCACGATAACTTTCGAATGATAAAACGAAATGTTTTGAAACTTTGCACAAATTAATATTTCCCCAAAACTACTTACGGTATTAAAAATAGGCTACATGGCCACGCCCCTTCTGGTACCCGCATACAATGTACCATTCCGCCTACTTTGAGATCAAATAATAATTTCAAGACACCCAACACGTTCTTGTCCAAATTCTGTATTTTGGTAAGTTATAAGAGTTTAAAGTTTTGGAGAAAAAACTGGATGTGTAGCCACTCCCCTTCTGGTACCTCCCATACAAATGTACCCCTCTGCCCACTTTAGAAAAACCAAACCCGACCGTTTCCAAATTCTTTATTTAGTAAAGCTATAGCAGGATGCAGTGTTGAAGAGAGAAAAAAAAGAAATCTAGCCACGCCCCATCTGGTACCTCCCATATCCATCTAGTACCGACCACTTTAGAAATCGTTTAATATTATAAATAGACCTAACGCGATCGTGCCCAAATTCTGTATTTAGTAAAGTTCAAGCAGGATAAAGTTTTGGAGAAAAAGATCTGGAAGTCTAGACACGCCCCTTCTGGTACCTCTCATACAAATGCACCACTCCGCCCACTTTAGTGATGGAGTAATAATATCAGTACATTCGAAACGATCGTGGCCAAACTCTGTATTTTGTTAAGTTATAAAAGGATAAAGTTTTGCAGAAAATACTGGTAGTAACGCCCCTTCTGGTACCTCCCATACACATGTACCATTCCGCCCACTTTAGAAATCGAGTAACAATATCAATACATCCAACGCGATCGTTTCCAAATTCAATATTTATTAAAACTATAGCAGGATTAAGTTTTGGAGCAAAAAATTTGAAGTCTCGACACGCCTCATCTGGTACCTCCCATACCCATCAGGTACCGCCAACTTTAGAAATCGATTAATATTAGTAATACACCCTACGTGATCGTGCCCAAATTCTGTATTTAGTAAAGCTATTTCAGGATAACATTTTGGGGAAAAACCTGTAAGTCTAGCCACGCCACTTCTGGTACCTCCTATACAAATGTACAACTCCACCCACTTTAGAAATCGAGTAATAATATCAATATTCTAGAAACATTTAGGTTTTACTAAGGGTGAGGGTTTTAGCGACTGGTGTCTTGTTTATCAGTTAGTGAATAAAAGCCGCCCTAAGATATTTATAATCAAACTCTTTACATTATTCTAATATTTCATTTACATTTGACTACAAAGTTAAATATTTCTAGTTTTACCTTAATTAGGGGACAGCATACATTTCCAAAAGTTCAGGTTACTGAAAAGAAAACAATAAAACCAGTAAGAAAGTTTCAGTCGGGCGACCCGACTTACATATACCATCACCCTCAGTAAAATAAAAAAAATTGCTATTATATTGATATTATTACTCGATTTCTAAAGTGGGTGGAGTGGTAAATTTGTATGGGAGGTACTAGAAGGGGCGTGTCTAGACTTCTAGGTTTATCCTCCAAAACTGTATCCTGTTATAGCTTTACTAAATACAGAGTTTGGGCACGATAGCGTTGGATGTATTGATATTATTACTCCATCTCTGAAGTGGGCGGAGTGGTACATTTGTATGGGAGGTACCAGAAGGGGCGTGTCTAGACTTCCAGATTTTTTCTCCAAAACTTTATCCTGCTTGAACTTTACTAAATACAGAATTTGGTCACGATCGCGGTAGTTCTAATAATAATATTAATCGATTTCTAAACTGGGCGGTACCAGATGTGTGTCGGAGGTACCAGATGGGGCGTTGGTAGACTTCAGTTTCTTTCTCAAAAACTGTATCCTGCTATAGCTTTACTAAATTAAGAATTAGGGTACAAGCGCGATGGATTTATTGATATTATTACTCCATATCTAAAGTGGGCGGAAAGGTGAATTTGTATGGGAGGTACCAGAAGGGGCGTGGCTAGACTTTCAATTTTTTTTCCAAAACTTTATCCTGTAATAGCTTTACAAATTACAGAATTTGGGTACGATCCCGTTGGGTGTATTGATATTATAACTCGATTTCTAAAGTGGGCGGAATGATGTATTTGTATGGGAGGTACCAGAAGGGGCCAGCCCATTTTCAATACCGTAAGTAGTTTTGGGGAAATATTAACTCGTGCAAAATTTCAAGACATTTGGTTGCGTCTTTCGAAAGTTATCGTGCGAACCAGCCGGACAGCCACCAGACAGACAGACAGACGGACATGGCTCAAATGACTTAAAAAGTCATGAATCGAAATTGGTTCAAAGAAACCTAGGGTCTTAAGTCACTCCTTCTATGTGTTACACTTTTGGGTCGTATCAAATGATATATACCTTCATCCCTAAGGGTGATGGTATAAATATAATTAAATATATGTAAATAAATATATATAAATATTTAATATAAAAAACTCTGGTTAAATAAACTCATCCTACTTAATTACAAAATTTGTAAGTATTAAAAATATATACATTTTTCAGGTTTTGATTTACAATTTATCAAAGTTGTCTTATATTGGAAATCATTCGATTTATTAATACACTTTAAAAGATATTTTTTCCTAAATATAATTTTATAGGATAAAGAGTAATTGAGATCCTTCACACATCCCGATTTTGGGATTAATTTCCAGTCAAATTCAATTCAATCAAACATTGTACTCAACCTATGACCTAAGAACCAATTCCATAAACCATTGGGGCTTTGGCTTTAGCTCGCAACTCAATAGAGCCTTGGGAACTAATAGTGTAAAATTTTCAGTCTTGGCTCCATGCTTATCATGCTCGTTGGAAGCTGACTAACGAGGCGGGCGGTAGCTCCCTACTTACGATTACCAAGTTCGTCGTTGCCCTCGAATACCAAACTAGGATCCACATGGTCTTGCATACATACCATTGCAAATCCTGTAACTACTGGTTCAACAATACTTATTCTCACAGTGCTACCCGCCGTTAAAAAATAGTAAACAACACTTTTAATTCCCATAGTTACGCCTCGCTGCTCAGTTTCAATTTACCATGTCACCCAATGGAGTATTATTATTTACGTACTGCTCGATTTTAATTGCATGTTTACATGTCAACAAATCTCAGACTATGTTTCGATTTGTGTTTAAACCGATTCAGTGAATTAATATTAATCGAATAGAGTTTTTTTTACATGTTGTTGGTTTTTTTTGCAACATTACAAAGATTTATGAAAATGTGAATACTGAAAAGTCAATCATAGAAATACAAATTATAAATAAAATGAATTAATTTTATTTCATTCATAAATTGTAAACGCTAAACAAACATTGTCGTCGATGGAATTAAATTAACGGTTTTTGTTGTTGTTTGTTTGTTCTTATACGAAATTATAACATTTGTGCAACAAGAAAGGTGTGTCTGCGACAGCAGAATGACACGAACTGAATGAAATTCATAGTGGTGCATATAATTAATTTCAACAAGACCCTGACAAAATGTGTAAAATAATTATAATAAATAAATAGTAATAATATCGATTTAACAGTTGATTTCACTTAATTCATTAACTAAGTGAACTTTAACTTGAATATAAGTTAGCAGTATGACTAAAACTTAATCCAATATAGAAATTAAGAGTTTAATAAATATAATGTAACTATGAAAATTGTGTCGAAAATTAATAGGGATTAGATTTCTAACTCATCGGCCTTACGCGACCTTTCTACATATGACCACGTCAAAATTCAAAAGGCTCCCAAAACCCTCTCCAACTAAGATCTATCGGTTAAGGAAGAAAGCAATGACATCGAAAATCTATATGAGATAAGTTTTACGGCGGCAAGATGAGTGGAACCAAAAGACAAGAAACAAAATTAAAAGGGAGTGACGTTAAATACGTTTTTGCAATACGTGTTGATTTTTAGATTGGTTACTACGGACAGAGAGAAATATAAATCCTTTGCATCCTTAGCGTCATAGCTCCATGGGAGTAGGTCACTCCCATATATAAGATATATCAATCCTCTGTTGCAGATAAGAGATATATCACAAAGTATATGCGGTGTAAAAGATATTTAGTATTAGAGTTTTCGGGGGCCTAGATTAAGCACTACGGACAGAGAGAAATAAAAGTCCTTTCCACCACATCATAGCCCCATGTGAGTAGGTCACTCCCATATATAAGATATATCAATACTCTGTTTCCGATCAGAGATATATCACAAGGTTTATGCGATATTAAAGATATTTAGTATTGGCGTATTCGGCGGCCTAGATTGGGCAGAGAGGAATGAAAGTCCTTTGCACCACATCATAGCCCAATGGGAGTAGGTCATTTCCATATACGAGATATATCAAACTTCTGTTTTTGATCAGAGATGTATCACAAAGTATATGCGATAAAAATGATATTAAGTATTCGCGTATTCGGGGGCCTAGATTAAGCACTACGGGAAGAGCGGAATAAAGTCCTTTCCATCACATCATAGCCCCATGGGAGTAGGGAACCCCTCATATATAAGATATATCAATGCACTGTTGCAGATCAGAGATATATTACAAAGTATATGCGATATAAAAAGTATTTAGTATTTGCGTATTCGGAGGCCTAGATTGGGCACTACGGGCAGAGAAGAATAAAAGTCCTTTGCATTACGTCATAGTCCTTATGGGAGTAGATCACTCCCATATATAAGATATATCAATTCTCTGCTTCAGATCAGAGATATATCACAAAGTATATGCGGTGTAGGATATATTTAGTATTAGCGTTATCATGGGCCTAGATTGGGCACTACGGGCAGAGAGAAATGAAAGCCCTTAACATCACGTCATAGCCCCATGGAAGTAGGTCGCTCTATAAAACATTTTAAAGATTTCCATTTTCTTACACGAAATGCATTAAAAATTCAATGTATGCAACATCTTTGTAAGCAGAGTTTTACAAATTTTTGTTCTATTTTGAATAATGAAAATCACATATCTATGTCATCCGAAAGTTGGATTCCAACTGGGTCTAAGCCGATGCAAAATACACAAACTGCTATTTCAAAAAATATTCAAAATGTTCCACCTACTCTAAATGAATTAAAATATTATGTGCTCGAGCTTGCATTAAAATTAAACTCTTATTTTAATTTAATTTAATTTATATTTTCGAATGTTTTTTATATCCAAATAACTTATATGTTTCCTTTTATATACAATAAATTATATATAAACTTCTTTATAATTAACATATATAACATACTTATTACATACCTACATATATAAATAACTATTAATACTTACTTAACTTAATTTCCCTTTGCACCCCATGAATGAGGTATGGGATAGCTTCTTTCGTTGTTGTGAATTAACACGCTTTCTATTTTTAGATTCACAACTAACGGCACCTACTTATTTATCGACGAATGCGAACGTCACTGTTTTGAGAAGCTCTTACTAGACACGACGATTGAATCGACGCTTAATACTGCGAAGTTGCTGTCAAACAACATTCGAGGGGAGCCGACAATGAAAGAAAATTTTATTTTTTTTTTTTTTTTTTTTTTTTTTTTTTTTTTTTTCTTTTAAGATGACTGGAGCCAGGTTTGAACCTGCGATCTCCCGCATGGTAGTCGCGTGTTCTAACCACTATGCCACGGCCGGTCCCAATTAAATTAATTAAAATTAATTAAATTAATTAAATTAATTAAATTAATTAATTAATTAAATTAATTAATTAAAAATATAATTAATTAAATTAAATCAATTAATTAAAAATATAATTTACGTTGTTTTTACTGGTGAGGCTTAAATCAAGTATAAATTAGGCTTAAATCAAGCGTCAATATGGCTTAAATCAAGTATAGATTAGGCTAAAATCAAATACTGATTAAGCTTAATTCAAGCGTAAGTATGGCTTAAATCAAGTATACATTAGGATTAAATCAAGTACTGACCAAGCTTGAATCAAGCGTAAGTATGGCTTAAATCAAGTATACATTAGGCTTAAATCAAGTACTGACCAAGCTTGAATCAAGCGTAAGTATGGCTTAAATCAAGTACTGATCAAGCTTGAATCAAGCCTAAATATGGCTTAAACCAAGTACAGATTACGCTTATTTCAAGTGAAAAAGCGCTCAAATGAAGAACAAAACACGCTTCAATAAGTACAGATCAGGCATACATTAAGAAAAATAAGACTTAAAATAAGAACAAATCTGGCCTAAATCAAGCCCAAAATGGACTTAATTCAAATGCAAGTATGCTTACATCATGTACACATCTGGTTTAAATTGAGTACAGTTATTGCAAAATTCAAGTACACATTAGGCTTAAATTAAGAAAATAGCGCTTAAAATTTCGTACTTGAATCAAGTATTTTGTACTTGATTTAAGAAAAACCGTACTTACCATACTTTAGACACCGCTTTGGCTTGATTCAAGTAAAGTTTTCTCTATTTTTTGGTCAGTGTACGATATATCAATCCTCTGTTTCAGATCGGAGATATACAAGGTGGGCCAAAAGAAGTCATCTGATGTTGTTTGGCTCCCATTTGTTTTCTAAATGAAAAACTTCTATTCTGCTTTTTGATTGTTTATTTAAATCTTTAGGCTGCAGCTGATGCACGGACTGGACTTTGTACGGGAACAATTCCCCTTAGGGACGACTGGCTTATTGCAATGCACGGCATCTGGTCAATGTTTCCGGCGACAGCTCACATCCTCAGTAACAACGGCGATACTCTCGGCAGAACGGGCGCTCAAGGGGCGACAACTCCTGGCAACGTCTCGTTTGGTCCCATACTCTTCAAGGTTGGTGGCCAAACGGCGCAGTGTTTGCGCAGTCGGTGTCGGACGGCCGGGGAATCGGCGACGGAATTCTCGCTGCGCCAACACTACAGACGAATTGTTACCCAAAAAAATAGACACGTCTTTGGGGAGTGTATCACTTCATGGTTTGTTCACTTGTATACTACATCTGTCTAGTCCACAAATGTCAAAACAGATTTGACATTGGCAGTCATTTGCAAAAATAAGAGCATCTTCCAATAGGGTGATCTCTTTTGAACCTTGTATCACAAAGTGTAAACGGTGATGGAAGGAATGTCTCAAGATCATACGTGCGTGTGATGAGTGGTGCAAATAAAGACACGGATCACTACCGAGTTTCAGCCAATATACGCATAAGATTTAGTAGTGCCAAAAACGTTCGTAACCAAGCGCACGTGAAACTATACATGGCATGGCTGCATATCATCGAGATAGCCAATGCCTATTCCAAGGAACTATCTCAATTATTGCTTATAAAACGTCAATAATTATGAATATGAAAAACCACACTCGGGCGTAATCTGATCTGAAGACAACGAGCCAGTACTTAAGAGTAGACATACTCAAGAAAGGTTCTAATCTAAAAATAACTATTGTAACTACGAACCAGCTTAAATGTTCTCCTGGCCAAGACACAATCGAGTATTGTTGACTCGCCTTGTTTATACTAAAAATTACCAATATCAAACAACTTTTGACCTCAAGCAAGCGATCAATACGCAAACGTTATAAGGTCCATGATTTAAGGATATACACCTGGAACGTCTGGACTCGATATAGATAAAGTGCCACTATTCGACTGTCGGATGTCCTTAAAAAAATGTAAGGCTGACATCACTGCCACCCAGGAGATCAGATGGACTGGACAAGGATACACGAGACGTAAAAATTGCGACATCTATTACAGCTGCCATGCCGAAATGCACGAATTTGGATGTGGATTTATAGTTTTCGAGAGACTCAGACATTTTGTCTCGCGATTCAATCCTGTTGATCGAAGACAAAGATGAGGACATAAATATGCATTCTATGAGCGCCTGGAGGAAAAAGGAAGGGGAGATGTTCTTGGTCCATCGATCGGTAAATTCAAGCTTGTTAGCTTAGCAGCAGCGGGAAGGAACGTGGTAGTAAGTGAAACCCGATCAAGACACCAAAAATCAAATTGATTATGTGTTAATTGATGGCAGGCATGCATCTAATGTCATGGTCGTGCGTGTGATCCGTAGTGCTAATTTGGCTCGGATCATTGCCTGGTTTATTTATTTATTTATTTATTCAGTCTACTGATATATAGCTTACAGACTAGTATACAAAGTGAATTATAGAATACATTAAATTAAAAATTTTAAGCAAATTTAATTTAAATTGATTTTTTTGCAAACTAAAATCCAATATCGTCGAAAAACTGTTGCAAAGTTTTAAACACCTTGTTATAGGTCCATTAATACCATAGTTAGTACGTTGGAAATCTTCATAAAAAAGCCTTCTTACCCGAAATTCACGGGGAGGAGAATGCAAAATTACCAAATCAGACAATTCATTACATTAAATTACATTATTCAAAATATTGAAAAAAATCATTATAGAATGGTGGCAGTAACGGGAGAACGAGGATATAGAGCGATATAGGGATAGAGGTGAGGCCCGAAAATTTTACCAGAAAGTAAAAGCAAAAGGCTACGGTAGTGGGATCCCCTCCTGTACGGACAAAGATGGAAATCTGGTTAAAGATACGCAGAGTGTGCTGCTTAGTTATATGGAGAAAACACTTCCAGCAACTGCTGGTCCCAGAAGGCAGCGCATGTGAAGGTATCACGTAGAATGTCGACGAAGCCCAATGTTGCCCACCACCAAGTCAAGCGGCTGAAAAATAATAAAGCTGCCGGTGCCGACGGACTTCTGGCAGAGTTCTTCAAGTCCGGTGGCGAGGAGCTCTTGCGCACGGTTTGGCTTAAAGAGTGCATGCCCGACGATTGGAATCGAAGCGTATTATGTCCTTTGCTAAAAAAAAGGTAATCCAAGTGTGTGATCCAACTACGGCGAGATCAGCCTTTACCCATCGCATATAAGGTCCTGTCGAGTGTGCTATGTAAAAGACTAAAGCCAGTGTTATCCAACCTGATCGGGCCTTATCAGTGTGGCTTTAGACATGGTTAATCAACAACTGACCAGATATTCAAACTTCGGAAAATCCAGGAAAAGTTCCAAGAGTAACAGATCGACATGTGACATCTTTTCATCGACTATAACTGATTTTTTTTTATTCCAGCGAAGCTGATACGCCTTAGCGGAATGACGCTGACTGATACGAAGTCTTCAGTCAAGATTGGCAAGGACCTTACGGAGCCATTCTGTACCGCATAAAACAAGGCGACGGCCTATCGTGTGACCTCTTCATCGAAGTGATAGAGATGATAATGAGGAAAGCTGCAGTAAACACAAGTGGTACGGTTTTCAACAAAAGCCACATGCTACTTGCGTACGCTGATGACGTAGACATCATCGTTTGAAAACTGCGGGATGTGACTGCAGCCTTCTCAAGTATACAGAAGGAATCAGCGAAAATTGGTCTAATGGTGAAAGAGGACAAGTTATTAGTTTCAACGAACAACGAATCTACTCGTTTACGAGACTTCGTGAACGTTGAAAACTATAATTTCGAGGTGGTAGATAATTTTATCTATGGCTCCGCCATTAACAAAACAAATAATGTCAGCCTAGAAATCCGGAGAAGAATCCTGCTTGCTAATAAATGCTACTACGGACTAAGCAAGCGAGCCCTCTCCCGACGAATAAAAATCCAGCTATTCCTGATACTGGTTCTACCTGTCTTGATGTACGGTTCAGAATCGTGGATTATAACACAAGCGGATTAATCGGTTCTGGCAGTATTCGAGAGAAAAATACTGTACATGATATTGACGTGGTCAGGCGCATTAAGGTACAGCGGTTGCGTTGGCTAGGTCATGTTGTACGCATGGACGAAAATGCCCTAGCTCGAAAAGTCTTCGACAATGAACTCGATGGACGGCGCAAAAGAGGGCGACCAAAACTCTGTTGGAAAGACCAGGTTACTGAGAACTTTGCAGAATTTGGTGTGACCAACTGGAGAAGAAGCGCAGAAGATCGAAGCGCTTATAAATTTTTCTACGTGCAGTATATAATCCAATAGGATTGCAAAAAAGTGCTAACTAGGTAAGTAAGTATTCAAAAAGAGACCCTACCCATTATTATTTTTATTTTTTTTGTTAATTTAGTTAAAGTGCTCTACAGTTGCGAAACACCAATATGTTTAAAAATAAATAATGAAACCAAAGTATAAATAAAAAAATAAACTATTTTTGTTAAATTGTACATGCGTCTATAGTTATGATACCCAATGTATAAAATTCAAACACGTATTGCAAAATGAAGTGCATTGATTATGTAACAAAGCATTTAACCATAAGTGTTTCCTATAAAAATACTTAAATATTAATGAGATGCACTGTTAACATATTCAAATCTTACACTAATCCTTTAACAACCACAGAGCAATATGGTCCAATGAATATAAATACATACACATATGCATTGCTTTAAATCCACCACAGATTCTTATCTGTGTCACATTAAATTTTATCGAGATCAACAGTTCAATGCTGAAATCGATATGAATAGCTAACAGACAACCATTCGAATTTACGTAATTTGCAAAAATTCCTTTTAGTACAAATTATTGTAACACTTTATGCAAAACACAACAAAATTTACCTGAGAAAAAAACCTAACTGGATGTTGCACTTGTGCCTCAACAAGTAACTCGAACTCTGTTTGGAATCTTAGGCAACAAACAACATAAAATAAACAACAAACAAAAAAACTTAACAAATATCCGAATCAGAGACATAAACAAACAACTACTAAAAGATCATCTCGATCTCAGATCGTACTACAAATGTTCCAACTACATACGGTATATCCATTGCTATGGACCAAATGTGATACAGTGTGCTCGCATCTGTCTGTCTGTCCCCGTTAACAAGTTCACCACCCAAATCTAGAGAAGCGAACCGAGCAAAAAAAAATCGTTTTGCTGTGTCGACTCTCTTTCGAGTAAACATAAAATTTCAATTATCCTACCCAGCAATAAATGTTGACCAAAAACGGAGTCATTTTTAGACTAACAGAGACAGACACCCGTAAACATACGGTGCGATTTGATACACCAAAGACAAAGACAACCACTATCCCCTCTCCCCCAAACCCAATATAACCCCAAATGAACACTAAATGTTTGTGCGATAGGTGTTGAATGTAATGAAAGTGATTTTTATTACGATTAATGTTTCAATAAATGTTTGCCACGTTAAACACGTTTTGTAACATTTATTATCGCACAATATCGGCTACAAAACATTCAACAGATCCTTACAATTGAAAAAGGAGTTGAACAGTGGGGAGAATGTTTAAAAAATTTGAATGTGTAGAATAAGGGGAAATTAAGTAGACAACGATATTTTGTGATTAATCATCATGTTCATAATCTTAACTTGGCTCTTTGCATAACTTACTTAGATGACATTTTTAGATACAATCGTAAATTACTGATTATATGCCGCACGTAGAAAATAATTATATGAGTTTCGATTTTTTGCGCATCTTCTTCAAATCGTCGCACCAAGTTTTGCCACACTCAGAAAAAAGTGAACTAAATTGAAGTAAAATTGAACTAGAATTGAGTAAAATGAGTCTTCATATGGCGCCAAGTAACTCAGTACTCAAATTGAGTTTGCAAATTTCTTTAATATAAGTCTAAAATGCGAACTAAAACATAGTATACATTTCTTTGTTTTGAGTACAACACGACTTATTTTTGAACACATTTTGAATCAAAAGTAGTAAATTGGTATTACAAATAAGTATGCACTAGGAGAAACATGTACTAAGTTTAAGGAAATATTTACTAAAATTGAGTAAGAGTGGCCATCAATTCGGAGTCAAGTATTACGGTTACTCAGATTGAATTCATTTCATACTTGATTTCAGTAAAGTTGTTACTACATTCAAATACATTTGGAATAAAGACAAGTAAAAGTTACTGAATGTTAGTCGACATATACTATAAGCAAGTATTATGTGTCAATAAACAAGTATGCACTTACTCATTCGTAGTTTTTTTTGATACGATTTAAGTGCAAAATTTCTAAAATAAGGAGAAATGATGTTTCACTGAGTATGCACTTCTTACATTTTACTACCGATATTCAGAAAATTTCCTAAAGTCAACCACAAATTGACTTGAAATAAGTACCCGCGGCAATCATGGAAGTTTGCATCGTATTCAAAAAAAGAAAAATGTGACTAACTACAAAGCAAATTTTCTAAATTGAAGACCGCATTTTCTCTGTATTAATGCAAATTAAACTACATTTAAGTACGAGACATGTTAATGCGTATTGGAATTTAGTATAGTTGAACTTAATTGAAATCACAAACGAAGTAAAAACAAGTATGCTCTCCTAGAATTAGCGAGAATTTACTTAAATGTACAACTAATCAGATCTCAAATTGAGTCAGATTGTACTCAAATTGAGTTAACCTGTAGCCAATATGAACATAAATGTCTTACAATATAAGACTGAATGTACTATATTTGAGTTTACTGTCAACTTACAATATAAGACTGAATGTACTATATTTGAGTTTACTGTCAACTTGGCTCAAGTTTATCTATCCTATTATGGAATATAAATGTATTATATTTAAGTTTGATCAGACTTGCTTGTATGCTTTTTACCCTGAATTGAAGTCACAAAGGGATTAAAACAAGTATGCTTTCTTGAAATTAACGAGAATATACTTAAATGTACAACCAAACGTATCTAAAATTAGGTTTGATTGTCCTCAAATTAAGTTTAATCATACCAAATATTAAGCTAAATCTCTTATATTGTAAGACGATACGCACTATATTTGAGTTCACCCTTCACTCGGCTCAAGTTTGTTTATCCTATTATGGAAACCCAATTTACCATATTTTAGTTTGTCCCAACCTATATATTTTATACCCCATCAATTGCTTCATATTAGGTAATAAATATTCAAAACGAAAGAAAGTGCTGTAAAAATAAGTAGTTTATTTGTAGACATTTTGGAACAATTCCATTAACAAAAATTGTGATATATTTTAGTTATTTCTTGTTTTAAATAGTTAAATAACAAAATAATAAGATTTTATTTAAATTATAATGAAAATATAAACAGGTCATTAAAACTATTGAAGATATATGTATAACAAAATTGGTAGTGTCGTAAACATTCTTTATTATGAAAACTTTAAAAACAGTTTTAATGATAAGATCTTTATTTACATATTGTATTAAGAATTGTTACATGTAGTTATTTTCTGTAATTGGCTGATATTCCAGAAAGGTTGAAAGATTTCACATCGTCATCGTTGCGAATACCTAAGAAGTATAAAAAAGAGTTTAATTAGTTAAAAGTTAGAATAAATGAAAAAAATTAATACAGTAGTTTCGGTTTTGTTCTAAAATTTATATTTGGAGTAGCTGGTAAACCTGATTTTGCAGTCCAATGGAAAAGATGAATGAATTACAATAAATATTTTTGAAAGTTTAAAATAATTTTACATTTAAAAATAATGTACAAAAAGTTAATTAAATGTTAAGATTAATATACAAAAACAATAATAATAATATTAAAAACAAACAAAAACAATATTCGAACCCGATTTATTTGAAACCGTAATTCTGAAATAAAATGGAAATGGGATTTCTGAAAAACTTAGTTATTTAAACAATCTAAGTAATAAAGTTATTTATAAAGTTAAATAAAGATTTACTGAAAAATAAAACAAAATATTAACAAATTAAGTACTACAATGGTATTATTTAAATTTCGGGTTAAATTTTATACAAAAACTGTTAAAGTACTAATCATCATTTAAAACTGAAATAAAATGGAAATGGGGATTCTGAAAAAGTATGGAATTTAAACAAGATGCGTCATAAACTATGTTTTAAAATTCAGTTTAAATATATTTAAAAAAATAAAAACACATAGAAAATTCGAAATTTCGAGTTAAATTTTATACAAAAACCATAAATGTACTAATGATCTTTCTAATAACATACGTTATAAAATTCAGACAAGATATATTCAAAAGCAAAAATTTACATTAAATTAAGTAATACAAAGGTATCGTTTAAATTGCGCGTTAAATATTATACATAAATCATATAAGTAATAATCAGTATTCAAAACCGAGTTGTTTGCATACCGTAATTCTGAAATAAAATCGAAACCGGATTTCTGCAAAAAGTGAGGTATTAAAACAATATACGATTAACATACGTTATAAAATTCAGTAAATATATTTTGAAACACAAAAAATTACATACAAATTTATTATTACAAAGCTATCGTTTACAATACGGGTTAAATGTTATACAAACTCAAATTTTTTATTTGTTTCAAATTTAAATAACTATTCAAACAAAGGCTTTGGTCTCAGAAAACAGTCTCCTTTAACATAAACAATGTGAATTGGCCAGCCAGACAGACGGACAAAGCTCAATAATCTTAATAAGTCCTGAAACGAATTTGGTCTTAAGATACTTGGGGTCTCGAATCAAATCTTTAGGGTAATGGTATAATAATTGTGACGTAGTAGAGCAAAATGGAGTTTTAGGTTTTTTACTGGGGTCACGTGCTACCGTTTGATAATGGTTTCATCCACCCCCGAGGCAATGGCCCTTAAATTGTCGTATACTTACTACTTACCTACTTAGCTGGTACTTCTATGCAACCCCAGTGGATTATATACCGCATGTAGTAAAATATTATAAGCGCCTCGATCTTCTGCGCTTCTTCTCCAGTTAGTCACACCGAGTTCTGTAAGGTTCTCAGTAACCTTGTCTTTCGAACGAAGTTTTGGTCGCCCTCTACTACGCCGTCCATTGAGTTCATTGTCGAAGACTTTTCGAGCTGGAGCATTTTCGCCGATGCATACAACATGACCTAGCCAACGCAACCGCTGCACCTTAATGCGTCTGACCACGTCAATGTCAGTGTACAGCTCGTACAGTTCATGATTCATACGACGCCGATTCTCTCCGTTAACGATGATGGGCCAATATATTTTACGGAATATTTTTCTCTCGAATACTGCCAGAACCGATTCATCTGCTTGTGTCATAACCCAGAATTCTGAACCATACATCAAGACAGATAGAACCAGTATCTGGTATAACTGGATGTTTGTTCGTCGAAAGAGGGCTCTGTCATCGAATCGCTTGCTTAGTCCGTAGTAGCATTTATTAGCATGCAGGATTCTTTTCCGGATTTCGAGGCTGACATTATTTTTTTTGTTAATGGCGGAGCCATAGATATAATTATTTACCACCCGAAATTATAGTTGTCAACGTTCACGCAGTTTTCCAAACGAGTAGATTCTTTGTTCGTTGAAACTAATGACTTCGACCCATTTTCGCTGACTCCTTCTGTATACTTGAGAAGGCTGCATTTCGACCGATGATATCTACGTCATCAACGTACGCAAGTAGCATGTTGCATTTTTTGCATATCGTGCCACTTGTGTTTAATGCAGCATTCCTCATTATCATCTCATCACTATGTTGAAGACGTCACACGATAGGTCGTCGCCTTTTTTAAACCCCGTCTGGAATGGCTCCGTAATGTCCTTTCGAATCCTCACTGAAGACTTCGTGTCAGCTGTCGAAGGCAGCTTTATAGTCGACGAAAATATGGTACGTGTCGATCTGTTTTTCTTGGGTCTTTGCCAGGATTTGCCGAAGTGTGAATATCTGGTCAGTTGTTGATTTACCAGGTCTAAAGCCACACTGATAAGGCCCGATCAGGTTGGATAACAATGGCTTTAGTCTTCCACATAGCACACTCGGCAGGACCTTATATGCGGTGGATAAAAGGCTGATCCCGCGGTAGTTGGAGCACACACTTGGATTACCTTTTATCCATCGCATATAAGGTCCTGCCGAGTGTGCTATGTGAAATACTAAAGCCCGATCAGGTTGGATAACAATGGCGATGGATAAAAGGCTGATCCCGCGGTAGTTTGAGCACACACTTGGATCACCTTTTTTTTAAGCACAGGACATAATACGCTTAGATTCCATCGTCGGGCATACACTCATTAAGCCAAACCGTGCGTACAAGTTGGTGCATGCTCGTTATCAACTACTCGCCAGTGGACTTGAAGAGCTCTGACGAAATGTCCGTCGGCACCGGCAGTTTCATTATTTTTCAGCCGCGGAATTACTCTTCTTACCTCGGTTTGACTTGGTGTTGGGTAATGTAGGCCGTCTTCGCCAATTGGCGTGATCCCTTCACGTGCGCTGCCTTCTGGAGCCAGCAGTTGCTGGTAGTGTTCTCTCATTATATAAAGCACACTCTGCGTATCTGTAACCAGACTTCCATCCTTGTCCTTACAGGAGGAAAGCCCATTACCGTAGCCTTTTTGCTTTTACTTTCTGGTAAAATTTTCGGGTCTCACCTCTATCCCTGTATCGCTCTATATCCTCGTTCTACCGTTCCTTCATCTGACGTTTTTTTTCGCTTAAATAGCTGTCTCGCCTGTTTTACTGTCTCCTAGTGCAGTTTCCTAACAGCCCGGGTTACAATTGGCCCTATAAACAGCATCCTGTTCCTCAGACGCTATGCGACATTCTTCATCGCACCAGGATTCGTCTGAGCGCCGTTTTTCATAGCGTAGCACGGTTGTTGCGGCGGTTGCCATGGAATGCGCAATATGCTGCCACTGTGTATCGGGAACGTCAGAAGTAGAGGCGTTGTGTCGTAGAAGTTGGTTAAGCAGGTTGGAGTAGGCAGTGGCTATCCCTGGGGTTTGCAACTTGGCGGTGTCCAGCATTCTTTGTGTGTGGTTATGTGTTTTTTTCTCTCTAATCAATCTTGTGCGCACCTTGGCTGTAACCAGGTAATGATCCGAGCCAATATTAGCACCACGAATCACTCGCACGTCCATGACACTTGATGCATGCCTTCCCTCAATTACCACATGATCAATTTGATTTTTGGTGTTTTGATCGGGTAATGGCTAAGTTGCTATGTGGATATCTTTGTACTGGAATCTGGTTTCACCCACTACCACGTTCCTTCCCGCTGAGAAGCCAACCAGCATTAAGCCATTGTCTGACGTGTCAGTATGCAGACTGAATTTACCGATCGATTGACCAAGAACATCTTCCCTTCCTATTTTTGCATTAAAGTCTCCCAGAACATTATTAATGTCTTGGCAAGGGCAGCGGTCGTATGTTTCCTCTGGGCGCTCGTAAAATGCATGCATCGTCTTTATCTTTCGTCGGTGCATGAGCACCAATCAACGTGATGTAGAAATATTTCGCCTTGATGCGGATTGTGGCTATTCGATCACTAACAGGATTGAACCGCGAGACAAGATGTCTGAGTCTCACGCCAACTACAAATCCAAATTCGTGCTTTTCAGGATGACAGCTGTAAAAGATGTCGCAAGTTTTACGTCGCGAGCATCCTTGTCCTTTCCATCTCATCTCCTGGATGGCGGTGACGTTAGCCTTATATTTTTGAAGACATCCGCCAATCGGATAGTGGCACCCTCTCTCCTCAATCATGGTCCTTATTACGTTTGCGGGGGTGGTCAACATTTGGGTGTTTCGTTTCTTACTTTTTCTTTCTCTTGTTTACCAAATGATCAGTTTAATTTCTTTATCATTAAATCTAGTTCCACACACTACCATATTCCTCAATGTGGCTGAATTTATCGATCGATGGACCAAAGATATTCCCTTCCTAGTATTTTTTTTTTATTAAAATCTCCTAGGACCTTTTTAATGGCGTGGATTCTATAGGATGTACAAATATTTCGCCTTGATAAGGATTGTGGCTATTGGATCACTCACAGGATTGAACAGGAAGACAGGATATCAAAGTCTCTTGCCAATTCACATCCGAAATCGAGCTTTTCCGAATGACAGCAGCTTAAGATGACGCTATCCTGTCCATCTGACCTCCTGGATGGCGGTGATGTCAGCCTTGTATTTGTCAAGAATGTCCGTGTGTTGAATAGTGACACCTTCTTAAATCATATCCTGTAATTATGGTATTTAAAACGATTGCGGTGGTCGTCATCATGTTGGGTTCCGTTCATTACTTTTTCTTTGCGTTTCCATAGCCAATAAATAACCTGAAAGCGGCTGGCCAGCCCAACCACGTGGGTTCGTCGGTCACTATCATCCGATACCCGTAAAAATATCGTTGCCCGGGTGGATGTTGTGGAGGTTGTCAGTCGGCTTTATATACCTTATACACATTAGTAGACTTTTTTTGGCCTCAACATCTCAGTTGTTGTTGTAGTTTTAACAGCTGGAGGAAGTAGCTGGGAAGTAGCGATTTTCACCTTATCGGCACTCGATCGGGCATGTAATCTGAATATCATACAATCATTGTTGGCAACTCTGTTTCGTTCCTTTGTAGATTACAAGGTTTGTGTCGAGGGATTGTTAGATGGTGTTGTGAGTTGTAATCGCCAAATTCGCCCAAAGATGGCGCCAGCTAGTTTTGTTGATTTATTTTGCGATGTTAATAAATTATTTCCTTTTTCCTTGGTTCTTTGGGAATCTGGATTTTTATAGAGGAAGCATTTGATTGAGTTTTGTTGGCTGGAGAACTCGAAAGTATTTGAAAAGTAATTTTTCATCGATGTTGATTTGTTCAGTGCCCCGGCCGGAATTTAAACCCGGCACCTTCGGATTGCTAATCTATTTCGCTTCCACTTAGCTAGCGAAGGCCACTCTCATGATGCCTTCGAACGTCAAAATTTGTTCGCGTGACTGACTTATCCCGCCTTCAACCATCAAATCTCTGCTGTCATTTGTCCCACTGTGCTCTTCCCCCTTTTAAAAACTATAAACAAATTTGTATTTAATGGGCATCTGAAGATGCTATGTTTTGTTTTTAGTTGTTGTTGGCATCATTTTAATCCTAAATATTTGAAATTATGTTGAAAGAAAAAAAAAAACGCTGCCGCAAAAACATGTAACGTTTGTAGTTTTGTTTTTTTGTGGAGCATTTGCATCGATGTAGCACAATTTGTTACTGCTGATGATGTTACAGAGGTTAGAATTCGGTTGCATATTGGTAGTGTCGTCGCCTAGTTTAACTTTAGCTTCAGACTTTGAGGCAAACACCAAAAACACCACACTGCTGCATTCAAAGTAAATGGTTAAGAAAGAAGATGCTGCTAGACAACTACTCCTGCCGATCTGGTTTCTCAAACGTAACGAACTCATGTCGTCGCACTTAGCTCTGGTGCTGGTACTGGCACCGATCGATGTTGGTTGGTGCTGGTAGTGATGGTGCCACCAAAACTATTATTAACATTTTGTTATGTTTATACAAAATTGGCTTTTTATGTTTTCATATTACACTAAATGTTCGGGAAATGCTGTAAGAAACTACTCATGTGTCGTTATGGCATTCATTGTCTTTTTGTTTGCATACAACGCGCGACGCGTCCAACAATTTGCCGCCGCCACCTATCGATGGAATATCGATCGAAGTTTTGTGTCTTGAATTGGAGTTGTATTTAAATTTGGTGTTGTTGTTTATTGTCTGCCAACATTTGGTTGGGTGGCACTCACCGCAGCTCAGCTAAAGTGCCTACCATCGTTAGAGGTTTTTCTTCTGCTGCTGTCGTTTTGTTGTTGTTGTTGTTTTTAGTTTTTGGCACAGGTTTGTAATTTAGAATTTGATTTTAATTGTCTGCTGCTTTTTTAGTTTGTAAATGGATTCATTACGAGCATTAATTTGATCACGTTTTTGTAATCAAATGCGAGCGAGCGAGCGAACCGAGTCGCATGCATTCGCGTTCCTTTAGCGCGCCGGAGAGGTGTGTAACTCAGGTGTTTCGCTGATACGACCGACTTTGATTTCGGCCAGCAAATCGACAAATGTGGTGGAAATAAAATTAATGTGAATGCAATTTGTATAATGAAATTTATTAATTGTATTTTCAAAAGATTTGTGCTACTTGTTAATTTGCAAAGAGTTTTAACTGTTGGTATTAACTCTAATTTGTGGAAGGGGGGAGTGTGGAAATAATTAACTGATTTCTATGGAATCGATAGCGTGAATTAGAATGAAAAAAAAAAAACAAAATGCAGATGTAGTTTTGCTACTGAATAAGTTATGCTAAAAAATTTAGTTTTTGATGGCCATGGAAGAGGCTAAGAATTTGAAGTAGCAATAAAACACTAAAAGACTATATTATGCAGCTGGTATTATAGGGCACTGGGAGATGGTTGTGATGTCAGTAGTGGAACGCTGCGATCGTGAATATAACAGCAATTTAGACATTCACAAACCGATGCTAGCAATGAATATTGGATATATGTTGGTCATCGACGAAATCTACAACTAAGCAAACTCCAACCGAAATCCTCAGAAGAAAATGGAAAGAATCGTGCATACGTTGAGGGAGTCTGATTGTGACATAACTAAAACGGCCATAGAATGGCCGTAAGGTAATTGAAGACAAGTTCAACCAGCTCACACCTGAAAAAAAAAGGCACATAAAGATGGAGGCTAGGTATACCTTAATGAAATGAGTTTTTAATGCCCCTATGATCCTAATAGAATCCAAAGGAAACAATAATCAAACTTTTTGGACTCCCAAGAAGGTCATCTAAAATATACACTGCATCCATCTCCTATTATCTGTTTATAGACCACAGTAAAAATTTCGTTATATCGTGAATTTGCCGCAAATGGATTAAGAGAAGTTCCATGTGCAAGGTTGGGTTAATTCGGCAGCCGTGTTCACAGCACAGCTCACGTGGGTTCTAGTATGAGTTCCGTAGTGATACCAATTCCAAATTTTCGCACCAAATATTCCTATTCTGTTCGGTCAACGTCGCTTGTCCAGAAGTGTTCGATGACCAAGCTTTTCATATTTCAGATCACCAAATACAGGGCAGCGACAGAGAAGATACTCCGTGGTCTCATCTCCTTCCTCATCATTGCAGCTTCTACAAAAATCGTTGTAGGGTAGTTTCAACCTCTTAGCGTGTTTACCAACCGGCTATTATGTTCCTCCATGTCCTGCAACCCAAGTGAGGGTAACCGTTGAGTGTCTCGCTATCTCCTCAAGAGACGATCGGCATTCTCGAAGTTATGTACAATGTACATGTTCTTCATGGATCTGATAGCCGCTTTACTATCAGTAAGAATGTAATATTTCCGCCCAATATCCCACGATACGAATTTTCTCTACGGATATTCTAATGGCCGCTATTTCGGCCTGAACTATGCTACAGTTATCCGATAGTCTGATTGATAGTTGCAAATTCTACTCTTCCGTAAAGATTCCTCAACCTGCTCTTTCCTTTAATTTCGAACCGTCCGTGAATATTAGAATAACATCCTCCCCAATGTGAAGAGAATTATCTTTATAGTAGGACCCATCCGGGATATTTCTTATAAAACCCGGATGCAAGACAGGTTCTGGTGTGGTGTATGGTGTGACAGTTCACACTGATAAGGTCCAGAATTTTGGCATGGCTATAGTTCCTGTGCATCCATGCTTTTGAGGCGTATAAACGCATTGCGGTATTCGCAAACAGTGACTTGGTTGGAGTAGTTCAAAGTGCCCCTGTTATCATGATTGCCACCAGCCTTATAATGCGTTAGAATATCAGCCTTTGGGACGCTCTATCTAGCGCCGGCGACCAGGCTGCCGATCCGTAGGATAAGATAGGTTTAATAACACAGTCATATTACCAGTTCACATTTTTGGGGCTAATTCCCCAATTGCTGCAGATTGTCCTTTTGCAGCAGTATAGGGCTGCTTTGCTAGTACTGGCCTAGGTGTTCATATACCAATTCAGTTTACCAGTCCACAGTTATGATAGCAATTTAGCAGATGTTTCAGCGCAGATTCTAGAAGCACAGAGAGTAGTTTAGGATCCTTGCCGGTAACTTTTTGAGCCACGTCATCCGCATATGCGACGGTTGTGCAGCATCGTCCCCAAGAAGGGTCTTGCTGTTGAGACAGGGGTAGGGAATCTTAAATAAATAGTGGGTAAAAATTCCTGCAAACGTAAAAAATAAAATGAATATACATATTGTTGATAAAAACCGTTAAAAAATCAAAAGAAAAATTGACTGAGGTATGAGCTCTGAGGAAAGATCCGAAAAAATCAAGATTTAGAGGGTGTTAGGAAACTTTAAGTCATTCCCCAAGTTCCAAGAGAGTGTTCTTTTTTTGCAAATATTGTATTACATAAAGGCTTAATAAATAATATGGGGCTCTGCATCACCAACTGTATTAGTTAACAACTATGAGGTTTACTGAATTCCGTTGTGCTTTTACCAGTACAAATGAAGCCGAACGTTCAGGACAGTTAATAGAGATCATCATTCCAAAAATCGTTGATAAATTTCATGGAGTCATTTTAAACGATAAGCGAATGAATGTCTGTGATGATGTGGTATTGGCCGCCCGATTGCTTACACTGGCATATAGTGTTTTACGGTATTCAAATTTTGACAAAAATGTAAATATTTTCACATTCATAATCATTACCGCATCTGGAAAAAGGCTCGATAAATACTATGAGGGCACTGCACCATCAACTTTTATGGCAAATAAATTGTTTACTGAATTTCGTTCAATGTTTTTCGCAATCTTCAAACGGATTCCGAAGGAGTTTATGTGGAGTTTCATAATCGGGAACGAAATATGGATACATCACAATATACCAAATACCAAGAAACAGTCAAAGCAGTGCACCACTTCGCGTGAACATGCACCAATGAAGGGCAAAGTATGTCAGTCAGTGAAGATCTTCTTCTTATTATTATTTGGCCACATGTAAAAACGATTTCCATATGCTTTGATCTCTAGCGCTCTTTAGATAGTTCGTAACACCAAGTTAAGATAACAGCTCTTTCACCTAGGTCCATCAAACTAAGTTTTGTTATATACTTTATACCTGCACCGACAACCGAGTTTCGTTTCGCTCTGCATTTCTTGGGTCTTAAGTCGGTTGTGGATTTATCATGTCTAAAGCCACCCTGATAAGGTACAATCAGGTTCGCTAAAATGGGCTTTAGTCTTTCAGATAACACACTAGACAGGGCCTTGTATGCGATGGGTAAAAGGCTGATCCCGGTACACACACTTGGATTGCCTTTCTTAAGCACAGGACATAGAACACGCAGATTTCAACCATCGGGCATACATTCCTAGAGCCAAATGGTTGTTGTAACAGCTGGAGGAAGTAGCTGGGGTGATAATTCTTTATACCGATTTTCAATTTATCGTCACTCGATCGGGCATATGATCCGATTACCATACGTGAATTGTTGGTAACTCTGCTTCGATCCTTTGTAGATAACAAGGTTTGTGTCAAGGATTGTTAGGAGTTGTTGTTGTTAGTTTTAATTCGACAAATTCCACCAAAGATGGCGCCAGCTGGTTTGTTGATTTATTTGCGACGTTGATAAATCGTTTTCCTTTTTCCTTGGTCCTCGCGGAATCTGGATTTTTGTAGAGGAAGCATCTAGGGTGAGTTTTGTTGGCTGGAGAAATTTGAAAAGTAATTTTTCATCGATGTTGATTTGGCCAGTGCCCCGGTCGGGAATCGAACCCGGCACCTTCGGATTGCTAGTCTACGTCGCTTCTACTGAGCTATTGAAGGTCAAATGGTGGTTATGAGCTGGTGCATGCACGTTGCTAGCTCATCTCCGCCGGCTTTAAAAAGCTCTGCCGGCAGTCCAGGGGCTCCCGCAGCTTTGTTGTTTTTGGGCCGTGAAATTGCCGGGCTGATCTCATTTTGGCTCGTGGGTGTACAGTCTACTCCATCGTCGATGATTGGTGTGATTCATATTTGCAGCATGCTCTTAATATCAGTGACCAGATGTCCATCTCCATTCTTACAGGTGAGGATCCCTCGTCCAAAACCTTGACTTTTTGGTAGAACTTTCGGGCTTCACCTCTATCCCTGTAATTTTCGATATCCTGGCTCTCTCTCTCTTCTTCCATAGGCGCATATTCCACCTAAATAGGCGTTTTATCTCCCTCCTCTTCTCATTATTACGCTCCTTCACTACACGCGTTGCCATTGGCTGCAATTTTGCCCTGTATGCATCATCGTTTTCTTCAGACATATCCCCACATTCCTCATCGTACCAGGGCTTGTCTAAGCGTGGTTTCTCATAACCCATCACGGTCGTTGCGGCAGTGATCTTAGAACTCAAAATATGCTGCCATTGGTTGTCGGGAACATCAGAATTATGGGGATTGGTTCGAAATAATTAAGAGAGTTGGTTGGAGTAGGTATTGGCTATCTCTGTGGTATGCACTTCTTACTCGCATGCGTACCTTGGCTGGAACTAGGTGGTGATCCTAATGAATGTTTTTACCGCGCTCCACATGCACGTCCATAACGTTTCGGACATGCCTTCCATCGTTTACTAAGTGATCAATATGGTTTCTTGTCTTTTGAACAGGAGATATCTAGGCTGCCTTGTGGATAGCTGTATGCGGGAATGTGGTTCCACCCACTACCATGTTTCTTGCCGACGCGAATTTAACCTGACTGAATACATTATCGCACGTATTGTTGTGTAGCCGGAATGTCCCGACTTCTAAACCCACAGCAACTTCCCTTCATATTTTTGGATTAAAATCTTCCAGAACAATTTTAATGTCTTGGGCAGGGCAGCGGACATATATTTTATTCCAGGCGCTCACAGAATGCATCTTTAATGTCCTCGTATTTATCTTCCGTCGGGGCGTGTACACATGATCAGCATCATGTAAAAATATTTCGTATTTGATACGAACAGTGGCTATTCGGTCACTTACAGGTAGGCCAAATGACGAAGTCTCTTGCCGACTATGAATCCACATCCTAATTCATGTCTCTATGCATGATAGCTGTAAAATATGCCACAGTCCTTTCGTCGTGTGCATCCCTGTCCCGTCCATCTCATTTCCTGTATGGCGGTGATATCAGCCTTGTATTTCTCGAGGACATCCGCCAGTTGGATAGAGGCACCGTCGCTGTAGAGAGTTCGGACATTCCAGGTACATATCCTTAAATAATGTACATTATTACTTTTGCGGGAGTCGTCAATATTTGGGGTGGTTCTTGTTTTTTCTTTTCTTTGTGTTTTCATAATAAAAGGCCACTACGCCTGATCCTAGTTTCTTGGGGCTGGCCAGGCCACCAAAAGAGCCTCTGTGTTGAGGTCCAGTAACTTCTGTTACCTACTCCCTAAGACGCATCGGTGGTAACATGACATTTAGGTTGCTTAACATTGCGCCTTGTCACATTTGTTACAACTGAACGGATTGCCAGTGGCATTGCCCGGGGAAGACGTGATCTATTTGACATTTCGAGCTGCTAAGGGACCTTACCTCCAAAGAGCGATGTTGGTTATTCCCAAGTGAATAACAATCAGAAAACTTAAATTAGATAATCCCCCATTTTAAATCATCTATATATATAAAATGGAATGTGTGTTTGTTTATTTATTTGTTTGTTTGTTTGTTTGTACCTTATAGGAGACCAAACCTCTGGACCGATCTTCCTGAAATTTTCACAGCATTTAACTGGGACCCTGGCATGACTTATAGGGTACTTTATTTCGACCACGCCCACTTTTACGCCCATTTTTTTAAAATAATATGCAATAGCGAAGCATTGCCGGGCCCACTAGTACTATACATTTATACCACAACAACAGTCTTGTTAAACGACTTAACAACTACTTGTCCACATGCTGCAAGTGAAATTCCATCTTAATGTGTAATTATTCACTCAAAATTCACCATAATTCATAATGTATAATTTAAAGTATTAACAACTTTTAAATTTTCCAATCAATTTACTTTTGGCATTAAATCGTATATATATGTATACATAGTATAATAGCCACAAAAGATATATACTTTCATAATTGAATCAACTATTAATCAAAATATTATAAATGATTTTCTAAATATCAATTATTGACTTAATTTATTAACAAACAATTAATAAACGAAAAACTTTAAGTGGTTTCGCTCTTTGCAAAAGTGTGTGTACGCTCACTAACTACTTGAAGTGAAATATGATACACTTGACTTAAGTATGGGGCCAAGAAAGAGAAAAAAAACTGTATCAGTTTTTAAAGGAAATACTTAGTTGGGGTATTCACTATTCGCTGTGTTCGCAATATAGTATGCACGGTGGAAATATTGTTCTCTCCCAACAATGGTTGGTCACTGTTTCTCAGTGCGGCTCATAGAATCCAGTGGTCGTTTATCCCACCCAATGTGCCACATATGAGAGGTTTATAGGAAGCAGGGCCATAAATACACGTTTGAGGAATTCGCAACACTATTAGCCAGGATTGAGGCGGTATTGAACTCGCGCCCTTTATCTCCTATGTCGGACGATCCCCATGACGTATTAGCTTTGACACCTGGCCATTTTCTACGGCCCTATCAGAAAACCTGAAATATATAGATAGGAGGGAAAAGTTTAAGGCGCTCCAACATCAATTTGCGCGACCCTGGAAAGATGAATATCTCAAAGAACTACATCGTCGATACCGAAGACAAAGTCCAAAAGATGACCTAAAAGTGGGGCAGATGGTCGTGCCACCTTGTGATTGAATAAGGTATATCAAGGGCAAGGCGGTTGTGTACGGGTAGCCGATGTGCGCACAAGCTCCGGGGTAATAACCAAGGCTACAATGAAATTGTGTCTGATGCATTCTGATATTCCAGTCCCTGTAGCTCAGAACATCCCATCCCATAAATTAAATCCCTACCAAAAATATATTTCTATCACTGTCATTTATGTGCCAACTTACCATTATTAATTATAACAATTAACCCTTTAGAACACCAAGAGTTTCGACAGTACACCAATGCCAAGTGTGTGAGCGCTTTCAGCCACTACGATACTGCCGAGAATTTTTTCGCTTGGACATTGGCCAGAGGCGAGTGACGGCCCGAAGACTGGGCTACTGCATGAATTGCCTAGCGCACACGCACCCCTCCTATCAGTACACCCGGAAGATGGGTGCGGATGAGAGCACCATACACTGCTTCATTTGCCCACTAGAGAGCCGGCGCACAGTAGGAGCAGATCGAGGTGATGCATCAGTAGGAAAGGGTGAGGCGTACTGAAGAGGGTGTAGGCACCGGCATCTACTACAAGAAGACCAGGACGATCCCAGAATAAACTCCAGCAGGGCAGGGTTCAGAGGCTGCGTCCAACGCAGAAGGCAGAATTCAGATCAGGGAAAGAGAAAGTAAAGACCCACGGGACGCTAAAGTGTCCACAATTCGGGCACGCCAAGTTTTAAGTGTGGCACTCCGGGCTTTGACCAAGGCGACCAGTGTTAATTATATAAATGGGTTGAATTAATTGAATTGAATTTTATAGTAATGAATTGTATTGTAAATTAACTAAATGTATTAACGGAATTGTAATTTTAATTGAAAGTAATGCAATTGTAATTTGAATTGAACCAAATGAATTGTATTGTAATTTGTTGATGTAATAAAACAAAAAGTTTGATTTTAATTTGACAATGTAAAAGCCCCCATTGAAAAGGACTTGTAAATGTCAAGGGTTGGACCCAGGTGGCAACTCTGTAGGTTAAAGGAGGTGTTGTGGACGACTTAGGGATGTGCTTCTCACGGAACACACCTCATCAAATTCTTCCAACTTTAATCCCGAATTAAATCAATGTAAGTTTTCCCATTTAACCCAAGTAAATAGTGTTTTCTTCCCTTATTTCTTGGTTTTCCCCTTCATATGTAAGTAACCCCAGGTGGTGGAAATCCAGACCTCCTAGGTTTCCTTGACAAGAATCTGAGTTCTCTATATAACTAAAACGGAACCTAAGTTCCTAAAAAAAACCCAAACTAAAATATTCACTCAGTCTGTCAATCTGTCTTGTTTTGTGTTGAATGCAAAACAAGCATGTGTGGTATTGCTTTCATAGCACTCAAGCAGAGACTGAATGATTTGAACTAAACAAATCTTCGGGTAAGTGTGAATTGCCGATAGTGTCTGTTTGAAAGAGAGGACTATTATTGCGAGGCCGACGAGGCTATGAAATCCGTATCATATACATGGTAATTGCGATCCCGACAGTGAGCTTGCATCGTATCCATCTCTATGAGTTTGCGAATACCCTTATTATCGAATTAAGATACAAACAACAACAAAACACACATTTCCCATTTAAGCCGCCACCATTAAATGTGTAACGATCAGGAGGAAAAAACGAACGAACTTCTAACTAAACCAGAAAATAAATGATATATCGAACATAATGACACTAAAAAGAAAAAAACAACAAGAAACAAACCAAAATGCAATTCAATTGTGAATTGAAAATCTTGTTAGGATCATTGATCAAAATTACACCATACGAAATTTTAGACGATTACATGAATATCCATTTAATACATGACTCTACAAAACGTTTAATATCGACATGTGGACTCACAGTCGATGCTGTTAAATGTGGTAAACGAAAAAAACTCACACACACTTACATACAGATTACTAATATGAATCTGGTGTTGTGTGTTTGCCGGCCAAAACATAAAGTAGTTCAATTCATGCCAGTTAATGCTGTCTTAACACCTGGAAGTAGTAGTTTTGTATTGAAATATGTATGTACATACAATCGAAAGGGGAGTTTTTTCTTTCTCACTCGTATGTATGTATGTGTTTTTTTCAAACGCTTTGCGTTGTTGTCGACTTTTGCGCCTGAACTTATTAAAAACTTAATTTATACACTTTTGCGTTGATATTTTTGTGTGAAAACCCCTTTGGAAAATTATGTTGTTGACATTAAACATTTGACATAATTGATTTATACTCCCAAACAACAGAACACGACGACGACGTTATATGTAATACCCCGAACAACACCCATGGAGTTCAAAACACTCGAAACATCGGTGAACACTCTGAAAAGAAACAAAAACATAACCTAAGACTCCATCATTTGCTACGAAAACGAATAGAACAAACATGCGAGTGTGTTAGCGCACGAGCGTTATAGCACAGCTAGAAACTCTAACAACAACTACAAAAATTAACCAAACATTACTACAAGTGTCATGTTAAGAGTTTGACCTGCGTTAATAATGTTATTTTTAGCGGTAATAACAGCTATGCCCCAAACAACAGCACCAACAACAACACAGCCAATAATTCCATTGGAACATTGTGACAACATCAATATGGTTTATATGCGAATGCCATCCAGCCAGTCAGCTAGACAGCCATCCAGCCAGTATCGTGTCAGAAGGAACTTAGTACTACTCATAAGTAGGTACATACATATGTACAAGCGTGAACCAGCCAACAGTGTGGTGTTCGATAGGTTTGTCTATCAATCGCTGTCCGTCTATCGCGTTGTCTCCACCCGCTCCGCCGATTTTATCTGTGTGAGGCGTTCGCCGTTGTGTTAATGTCCCAGGTTTCCTAAAGTGTGCTAAAACATGACAAATGACAAACAATTGTCAACTGTACAATGGAGGCGCAATATTTTCATACAAACCCCGAAAAACTTGAAGAAGTATGAAAATGAGTTGCAGTAGTGATGTCAACATAAGATGGAAAGAAATCACTTAAAAGAAAAAATGCCAAAGAGAAAAGGTACAGAAAATTCAGTCAGTTGAATTGACTAGTAAATACCCTTATCCTATGTCCTTTCTCCAAATTTCTAGTAGATGTCGTTAAATTCTGTTTAGCTCAAACTGTTTGATTAAATAAAATTGCTTATGTATGAAGTATTTGAGACCCTATGCTCTTTGTAGGATCGACGGGAATATATATTTGACCGTTGAAGATAGGACTTTCGGTCGTGTGGCTCGAAATTAACAGAAATATATTTTATCTTTAGGTTCTTCTTTCTTCTTCTTTAATGGCAGCAACAACAGAAGTTTATCCATCAGTAGCCGCACGTAGAAAAGTATTCCAAGCGCTTCGGTCTTTTGCGCTCCGTAGATAGTTCGTCACACCAAACTCTGTTTACAGCTCTTTCACCTGGTCCATCCATCGGAGTTTTGGTCGCTCCCTCCTGCGCCGCCCATCGAATTTATTGCAGCAGACTTTTTGAGCCGGAGCGTTTTCGTCCATTCATACAACGTCTCCAAGCCAACGTATTCGGTCAATTTGAATGCGCTTGACCACGTCACTGTCGTTGTACAGCTCATACAGCTCATGATTCATTCGACGACGGTACTCGCCGTTAACGATGGGTCCAAATATTTTGCTTAGTATTTTTCTCCCAAAGACTCCCAGAATAGATTGATGCGCTTGTGTCATTACCCAGGATTCTGCGCTGTAGAGCAAGACAAGTAGAATCACAGAATGGTAGAGTTTGATTCTTGTTCTTCGAGAGAGCGCTTTGTCGTTAAATCGCTTGCTTAGCGCATAGTAGCAGCGGTTTGCGATCAATACTCGTCTTTTGATTTCCAGGCTGACATTATTATTTTTGTTTATGGCGGAGCCAAGGTAGACAAAATCATCTACCACTTCAACGTTCACGCAGCGTTCCAGACGAGTAGACTCTTTGTTCGTTGAAATGATAAAGCCGCAGTAACATCTCGCAATTCACGTCCAATGATATCTTTATCATGTGCAACATGTGACTTTTCTTGAAAATGGTACCATTCCTGTTTACTGCAGCCTTCCGCATGATCATCTACATTACGATGTTAAAGAGATCGCAGGACTGACTATCGCCTTGTCTAAAGCCCCTCTTGGTAGAAAAAGGCTCTGACAGATTTTTGCCAATTTTCACTGAAGACTTCGTGTCAGTCAGTGTCATTCCTCAAAGTCGTATCAGCTTCAAGGGGATACCAAACTCAGCCATAGCATCTAATAGTTTCCGTCATATCGGCCTGCCGAATGCATCTTTGATATCGATAAACAGATGGTAGGTGTCGATCTGCAATTCCAGGATTTGTCGTAGTGTGAATATCTGGTCGGTCGTGGATTTACTAGGTCTAAAGCCACACTGATAAGGTCCGATCAGGTTAGCCAGAATGGGCTTTAGTCTTTCACATAACACACTAGACAGGATCTTGTATGCGATGGATATAAGGCTGATCCAGCGATAATTGGTACACACACTCGGTTCGCCTTTTTTAAGCACAGGACACAAAACACTCAGATTCCAATCATCGGGCATGTATTCCTTGAGCCAAATCGTGTGTATGAGCTTGTCGCTCCACAGCTTTGTTGTTTTTAAGCCGTGCTGATCTCGTTTTGGCTAGGTGGTGGACAGTCCACTCCATCGTCGATGATTGGTGTGATTTCGTCAGTTATGCTGCCTTCGGGAACGAATAGAGATCGAAAGTGCAGCACACTCTGAATGTCAGTGACCAGATTTCCGTCTCCGTCCTTACACGTGGAGATCCCTGCTCCAAAACCTGCTTGCTTTTTACCTTTTGGTAGAACTTTCGGGCTTCGCCTCTATTCCTGTTTTTCGGCCCGAAGAGGCGTGTCATCTCCCTCCTCTTCTCATTATAACGCTCCGTACGCAGTCATTTTAATTGGCTGCATTTTTACCCTGTATATTGCTGGCCTTTTTTTCAGACATTTCGCGACATTCCTCATCGTCTGAGCATGGTTTTGCATAACCCAGAGAGAGTTGAGAGAGTTGGTTGGATTAGGCATTGGCTATCTCGGTGGCATGCAGCTTTGTGATGTCTAGTTTCTTTTGCGTTTGGTTACGAGTGTTTTTAACACTACTTAATCGCGTACGTACCTAAGCATCCACTAGGTTGTGATCCAAGTCCATGTTTGCACCGCGCATCACACGCACGTTCATAACGCTTGAGACATGCATTCCATCAATTACCACGTGATCAATCTGAATTCTTGTATTTTGATCGGGAGATATCCAGGTTGCCTTGTGGATATCTTTATGCGGGAATCTGGTTCAACTGGCACAACCATGTTTCTTGCCGAAGCTTACTAGTCTGAATCCGTTATCGGAGGTGATGTTGTGCAGAATGAATTTTCCGAATGCTAAAACAAAAGCATCTTTCCTTCCTATTTTATGATTAAAATCTCCCAGAACAATATTAATGTAATGTGCAGAGCCTCATCTTTGTCTTCCGTCGGGGCGTGTACACAAATCAGCAAAATGTAAAAATATTTCGCCTTGATGCAAATAGTGGCTATTCGGTCACTTTAAGGGTTAAACCGCGAAACCAGATGTCGAAGTGTCTTGCCGACATCTTTCTGGATGGCAGTTATAAAAGATGTCACAGTTCTTTCGACGTATGTATCCCTGCCCCATCCATCGCATTTTCTGTATGGTAGTGGTCAGCCGGCCGTGGCATAGTGGTTAGAACACGCGAATACCATGCGGGAGATCGCAGGTTCAACTCCTGACTCCAGTCATCTTAAAAGAAAAAAATAAATACAATTTTCTTTCATTGTCGGCTCCCCTCGAATGTTGTTGACAGCAACTTCGCAGTATTAAGCGTCGATTCAATCGTCGTGTCTAGTAAGAGCTTCTCAAACAGTGACGTTCGCATTCGTCGATAAACAAGTAGGTGGCGTTAGTTGTGAATCTAAAAATAGAAAGCGTGTTAATTCACAACAACGCGAGAAGCTATCCCATGCCTCATTCATGGGGTGTAAAGGGAAATTAAGTAAGTAAGTAAGAGGTCAGCCTTGTGTTTGTCGAGTACATCCGCCAGTTGGATAGAGGCACCTTCTCTGTAGAGAGTTCGGACATTCCGGGTGCATATCCGTAAATCATGATCCTTGTAACGAAATATACCATATTCATTCGTTAGTCAGATTTTTATAACCGATTACCTTGTGCTAAACTTTTGGTTGATGGGGATGTGGCAAATATTTCAGTTTTCTGAGGTTTTTCCTACCATGACAAGATAATAAAACGGACTAAATTTAAAAATTGTGTGGTTCTTCGTTTGGAAGTTGTGGGAGAAATATTTATTTTTCAAAAAAATACAGGGTGGCTAATGAAAAAATGTCTGATGAGGCTCACTTCTATTTGAACGGCAACGTAAACAAACAACATTGTTGCATATTGAGTGGTTCCAACGCATAAATTTTGTATGAGAGGGAATTACATCCAATAACGGTTATCCGGAATTTCTTTTCAACCGAATCGCCTTAACATTGCTATATGTCATATGGTTTCTACAAGATGGTGTACCTGCACACATAGCTCAGCCGGTTATGGCCGAATTACGCAGACAATTTCTTAACAGGCTCTAGAAACTCAACCTTTCATTTCGCCGGATTAAAAAAAAGAAAACAAATTACTTAGATAGAAAAAAAGTTATTGAGCGGCTGTCATCAGCCACCCTGTATGTCAAATTGTAGGTGCCAGAAAAGGCGGTATGTAGCCCATATTCGTTGTGAAATCAAACCATAGCGATGGGGTGATGGCGTAAACTTTGCAAGCTTTCTAAGTTAAATGCACTTGGGACAACAGAAAACAACCAAGCAGGTTTCGGGGTATACTCCAAATACCTAGAGCTTATTATAGCACGGAAACTACCGATCACTGTAGTGTATACCAAGCTAAAATTGGATATTAAAAAAGTTTCAGAATGTCCTCATATTCCCCGTCAGTCAACCGGGTATCAATTCTTTGGATTCTGTCATCCTAAACTCAACTTTAACCTTACATTGCCGTAGATCTCTCAGCAGCATTTCAGCATCTTATGTAGGTTTCGGTCCACAAGAGCATACCAGAGAACTGCAGATCATGCCTCTAGCCACTTGCAAGCTTCTCCTGAGTGATACAGCATATTTAGTGGCAGACAGTAAGTGGGCGTCTGTCCGAGGTTGTATGAATTCCAGACAGAGATATGGCCTCAATTAGATATAACGCGTTATCACACAATGCTGTCGCTAATAAGACCCCACGTTTTATTACTTGTGTCCGCCATGACTTGACACTGTCTGAATGGACAGCACGCTATGATACTAAAGGATGCGGCTTTTAATTACTACCAAAGCTGTGGGCGTGAAGAGAAGAAGAAATCCATAATCTGCGCTGGCCGTGCAACAAGTTCCTACTCACTTGTTTCTGTTGGTTCTGCATGTGTCTATATAAATAGTATATTACTTGAAGCAAGGACATCGGCTATATAATATGTTCTCGTGGGGTGTAGCCCACCACATGGGAAGACCTACAACGGTATACTAGATGTTAAACACTTAAGAAATGTTTTCCTCTTAAGGTGTTGTTTTCAGTTCCTACTATCTTATGCGTTTATCGCTACAAAACGAACAACGAACTTGACCCCATCGCAAGAAAATTGGGTGAGATTGATGAAACATATGAGGTTCGGTCTTGTGTCAAAACACGATGCCGTATTAAAGGTCGTGTGACATGACCACTATTGATCAGTGTAGTCATAAATCTTTTGCGACATTAAAAAAACCTAAATATTGGACATTTTTTGGAACTTTTATCATTACCAAAAACCTCTTAATTGACATTATTTTTCGCCAGTTTTTTTGCCTTTTTGCCTGCGAAATGTCAAACCAATACACGAAAGAGTTGGCGCCAAAATACATGCAAACAAAATGTTAACTTCGTAATTCAACTTTTGTTGGGGTTTTTTTCTCTTATTTTTGTAGAATATCGCACTCTGGTATTACAATTGTTTCCACACAACGATTTTTTTTTTGTTTCTGCTAAAGTTGCGTCTAACGGAACAAAGTTCAGCGTGTTTGCAGAATGACTCACTTTGCTGCGACGTAACACCACCAACAAAACACGAACGACTGTAGTAAGGTACAATATGAATTTGAATACTCACCGTATTAAAATGTAAAAAAGCCAATATCCCAACAGGCGTCTAAATATATTTACCACCTACACTTTAAAGATTACTTGCGAATGCAAAATGTACATAGACAATATTTGCAAAAATATTTATGATTTGTACGCTATTGCCTAGATATTAAACGCTGGTCGGTTTGTGGCATGACAGCGGCTTGCTGCAAGGAAGTTTTAAAAGATTAGCGCTGCTTGAAGTCGTTGCAGCTTGATTATACTTTGCTCAATTAAAATTACTATAATTTACACTCCACAAATGTGTGTGTGTAGCACTGTGTTCACCCAATTTAGAATTGATTTTACTATACGATTTGGTTTGTTCGTATTTTTTTTGTTTTTGCACATAAAATTATTATAAACTTGTAACAAAAGTTTATTGAATTTTATTATCGTTTTACAATTTATTACAAATTGATTTACATTTGTGTTTACTTGAATTTATATTTATCTTCATATTATTGCAGATGTAATAAGATAAAGTTTGTGAGTTGTTGTGATAGCATCAACACTGAGAGAAAATGTCATGGTGTTATGTTGTTAGATTGTTTGCTTGTTGTATTTAAGTGATCTGTTTTTAAAAGAAAATACAGTACGAGCTCGAATTTCGCAACCGATAGCAGCCCAAGCCGGTTGCAGTTACCGAGTTTGTTGCGCTTACCGAACCTCTATTGAAAATTGTTATTTTACTTTGTGCAAAATGCCCCACGTCACTAAAAAAAACTGTACTATAACAGTCATTTGCTCACTCACATTAAACAGTGCCGTAACATAGGATGCAAATAAAAAAAAACATATAATTTCTGCGAATACATTGAAAAGTTGCGTTCACCGAGACTGCTTTTTTAAACGTGTTGCACTTATCAAGACTCATGTGTCAAAAAGAGCGGTTGCGCAAATCGGGTAGTTGCAATAATCGGTAGTTGCGAAAATCGAGCTCGTACTGTATGTACCTTGACCCCATGCGGGAGATCCATGTTTTGATTCTAGTCTCTAGTCATCTACATTTTCCTTTCATTGCCGACCCCATCGATGTTGTCGACAGCAACTTTGCAGTATAGTGTCGAGTCAATCGGCATGTCTAGTAAAAGCAAAAGCAATAAACAAGTAGGTGCCGTTAGTTGTGAATTTATCCTAAAAAAAAAAACTTAATTTCCCTTTGCACCCCATGAATGAGGTATGGGATAGCTTCTTGCGTTGTTGTGAATTAACACGCTTTCTATTTTTAGATTCACAACTAACGGCACCTACTTGTTTATCGACGAATGCGAACGTCACTGTTTGAGAAGCTCTTACTAGACACGACGATTGAATCGACGCTTAATACTGCGAAGTTGCTGTCAACAACATTCGAGGGGAGCCGACAATGAAAGAAAATTTTCTTTATTTTTTTTTTCTTTTAAGATGACTGGAGCCAAGTTTGAACCTGCGATCTCCCGCATGGTAGTCGCGTGTTCTAACCACTATGCCACGGCCGGTCGCCGGTGAATTTATCCTATACCTCTTTATTGAGGTTTAAAAGGGAAATAAGTTTTTTTATGAACCTTGGCCCTTGAAAATAGCACATAATACAGGTTGAATGAAAAGTCTTCTTACATTCGAACAGACAAGGCGGATTGGGACGAAGGGATTACGAAATGCAATTGAGATTTCAGGTTTATGCTGTCATTCAGCGGAGTAAAACGTTCATTCTGCGTACGCGATTACTGCAGAAACAACGATTCTTCGACTTTGGCGAAATTTTCAGTCTTGACATTAGACCCAAAAAACTAGGATCGGGCGCGGTGGCCTAGTAAGCCAGTCTCCTTAAACAAAACAATTATTATAAAAAAACGAAGAAAGAAATTTGGATGTGGTTTTATAGTCGGCAAAAGACAGCGACACCTGGTCTCGCGGTCTAACCCTGTAAGTGACCGAATAGCCAATATTCGCATCCGGGCGAAATATTTTTACATTACGCTGATTTGTGTACACGCCCCGACGGAAGACAAAGACGATGACATTAAAGATGCATTATATGAGCGCCCGGAGGAGATATATGACCGCTGCCCTGCACATAACATTAAAATTGTTCTTCGAGATTTTAATACTAAAATATGAAGGGAAGATGCTCTTGGTTAAGCAGTCGGAAAATTCAGTCTACACAACAACACCTCCGATAACGGATTCAGACTGGTAAGTTTCGCGTCGGCAAGAAACATGGTTGTGAGTGGAACCAGATTTTCGCATAAAGATATCTACAAGGCAACCTGCATATCTCCCGATCAAAATGCAAGAAATCAGATTGATCACGTGGTCATTGATGGAAGGCATGTCTTAAGCGTTATGGACGTGCGTGTAATGCGCGGTGCAAATATTGACTCGGATCACCACCTAGTTGCAGCCAAGGTACGCATACATTAAGTAGTGCTAACAATGCTTGTTACCGAACGAAAAGAAAGCTAGAAATCCCAAATCTGCATACTACTGAGGTAGCCAATGCCTACTTAAACCAACTCTCTCAAATACTTCAAACAAAGCCCCCCAATTCTGATGTTCCCGACACACAGTGGCAGCATATTGCGAATTCTATGACCACTGCCGCAACGGCCGTACTGGATTATGAAAAACCACGAACAGACAAGGTCTGGTACGATGATGAATATCGCGAAATTCCTGTGGAAATGGATGCTGCATACAAGGCAAAACTGCAGCCAATGGCAACGCGTGCGGTGACGGAACGATATAATGAGAAGAGGAGGGAGATGACACGCCTCTTAAGGCGGAAAAGGCGTCTGTGGAAGAAAAGAGAGAGCCAGGATATCAAAAACTACAGGAATAGAGGAGTCACCCGAAAGTTCTACCAAAAGGTGAAAACCAAAGGTTTTGGAACAGGAAACCCCACCTGTAGGGACAGAGACGGAAATCTGGTCACGGACACTCAGAGTGTGCTGCAAATTATGGAGAGAACACTTTCGATCTCTACTCGTTCCCGAAGTCAGCATAAGTGACGAAATCACACCAATCATCGACGACGGAGTAGAATTTCCACGACCGAGCCAAAACGAGATCACCACGGCGATGGCAAGGCTTAAAAATAATAAAGCTGCGGGAGCCGATAGACTGCCACAGAGCTTTTTAAAGCCGGTGGCGATGAGCTGGTAACATGCATGCACCAGCTCATAAACACGATTTGGCTCAGGGAGTGCATGCCCGATGATTGGAATCTGAGTGTCCTATGTCCCGTCCTTTAGAAAGGCGATCCAAGTGTGTGTACCAACTATCGCGGGATTTTACCCATCTCCTACAAGATCCTGTCTAGTGTGTTATGTGAAAGACTAAAGCCTATTCTGGCGAACCTGATTGGACATTATCAGTGTGGATATTCAGATATTCACACTAAGACAAATCCCAGATTAGACCTAAGAAATGCAGATCGACACCTACCATCTGTTCATCGATTACAAAGCTGCATTCGACAGTCCAAAACAATATAAATTGTTAAATGCTATGGCTGAGTTTGGTGTCCCCGCGAAGCTAATACGACTTTGCGGGATGACACTGACTGACACGAATTCTTCAGTGACAATATGCAAAAATCATGACAGAGCCATTTTCTACCAAGCGAGGTTTTAGACAAGGCGATATTCGTAACATAGTTAACATCGTAATGGTGATGATCATGCGGAAGGCTGCAGTAAACAGGAATGGTACCATCTTCAACTAAAGTCAGATTCTGTTCGAGTATGCCGATGATATAGATCATTGGCCGTGGATTGCGGGATATTACTGTGGCCTTTTCGAGCATTGAAAAGCAGTCGGCGGAAGTGGATCTGGTGATAAATAAGGACAAAATCAAGGTATTTGTTTCAATGAACAAAAAGTCTTATCTTCTGGTACACCGCGTGAACGTTGGGAACTATTACTTAAAATAATAATGTCAGACTGGAAATCAAGAGACGAGTATTGATCACAAACTCCTGCTACTATGCGCTAAGCAAGCGATTTAATGACAAAGCCCTCTCTTGAAGGACAAAGATCCTACTCTACCATACTAGTATGATATAGATATCATTGGCCGTGGGTAACGGGATGTTACTGCGGCCTTTTCGAGCATTGAAATGCAGTCGGCTGAAGTGGGTCTGGTGATAAATAAGGACAAAACCAAGTTATTTATTTCAACGAACAAAAAGTCTACTCGTCTGGGACGCTACGTGAGCGTTGAGAACTATGACTTTGAAGTGGTAGATGATTTTGTCTACCTTTGCTACGCCGTAAACAAAATAATAATGTCAGACTGGAAATCAAGAGATCGGAAACCGCTGCTACTATGCGCTAACCAAGCGATTAAATAGCAAAGCCCTCTCTGATTCTACCTGTCTCGCTCTACAGTGCAGAATCCTGGGTAATGACATAAGCGGATCAATCTATTCTGGTAGTCTTCGAGAGAAAAATATTTCGCAAAATATTTGGACCCATCATCGTTTATGGCAAGTATAGTCGTCGAATGAACCACGAGCTGTATGGGATGTACAACGACATCGACGTAGTCAAGCGCTTTGAAATAGACAGAATGCTCTGGCTTGGACACGTTGTACGAATGTTCCAGCTCAAAAGGTCTTCGTCAATTAACTCGATGCGCACAGGAGGGTTCGACCAAAACTTCGTTGGATGGACCAGATGAAAGTGCTGTTTTTTAATCTTGGTGTGACTAACTAACTATCTAAGGAGCGCAAGAGACCGAAGTGCTTCTAATTCTTTTCAACGTGCTGCTACTGATAGATGAATTTCTGTTGCTGCTGCCAATCAAAAAGAAGAAGGAGATAACAAAAGTCCAATGCTCAATGTATAAAGCCTGTCCTAAAAAAATTAATTTTTTTTTAAGCGATTTCAATAAAATTTGGTAGGTCAAATGAAATAAATATCACAGTGCAACAGTGAAAAAAATACAAAAACGGGATAGTATAGGTTCGATTCTACTATCGAAGGGTAATAAAACCCTATACTCAGTTTGGCGAGATTGGTGACCAATTTTTTTTTATGGGCCCCTAAAGATTCTCAAAATCAGTGAGCCCCATGAAAAAAGGTGTCATCAGTTTTTGTCCAACAGCTAACTCACACTTCGTGATAGCGCTAAACTGTATTCGGCAATAATGTAGCTGGGAGTTTTGCGCACTTACTTTATTAACAAATTATGTCAAAAAGGTTGGTTATTCCTGCCGTTTTTCAAAAAAAATTGAAGAAGAATTTATTATTTTTTCACTTTTTTTAGCATTACTTTGAGGGGGTCCAAATTTTTCTCTAATACTGTTCGCCAAAATTGTAGCCCTGGTAAAGATAAACAACTTTCGTGAACATATCAATCCAATCTGAACGTGTCTAGGCAACCTTAATAGCTCATAAAGTCTACGTTGATACCGGTTTTTCAAACCTTTACGCACTTATAAGCCAGTAACGTAGTTGAATATCAACCGATTTTAAATTTCTCAGTAAATTTAGAAAGAAGTGACTGCGGCCTTTCCAACCATATATATAGTAATATTGGTAACTTGTCATATCTGTTTGTTTTTTGCCTCGAAATTTAAAACTTTATAATTTTTTCACTATTTTTTTAGTTTGATGAAGTTTGTAGCCCCTATTTTATAATGACACCCTAATGTTTATTATTTTATTCAGAAAGTGCATTCTTTAACGAGTTAAATGCATACTTGTTTTTAAAAATCGCTTAACAAATAGTTAAGTTATTCATGTTTTCCGAGGGACGCAACTTTGCTAAAATCAAAGTTGAAGTAATTAACAACAACACCAAAACAATGCTTCTTCTTCAACTCTTTGATTTGAGTATAGGATATAAAGTTGCGTCCCTCGGAAAACATGAATAACTTAACTATTTGTTAAGCGATTTTTAAAAACAAGTATGCATTTAACTCGTGAAAGAATGCAATTTCTGAATAAAATAATAAACATTGGGGTGTCCTTATAAGATAGGGGCTACAAACTTCATCAAACTAAAAAAATAGTGAAAAAATTATAAAGTTTTAAATTTCGAGGCAAAAAACAAACAGATATGACAAGTTAGCAATATAACTATATATATGGTTGGAAAGGCCGCAGTCACTTCTTTCTAAATTCACTGAGAAATTTAAAATCGTTTGATACTCAACCACGTTACTGGCTTATAAGTGCGTAAAGTTTTGAAAAACCGGTATCAACGTGGATTTTATGAGCTATTAAGGTTGCCTAGACACTTTCAGATTGGATTGATATGTTCACGAAAGTTGTTTACCTTTACCAGGGCTACAATTTTGGCGAACAGTGTTAGAGAAAAATTTGGACTCCCTCAAAGTAATGCTCAATAAAGTGAAAAAATAATAAATTCTTCTTCAATTTTTTTTGAAAAACGGCAGGAATAACCAACGTTTTTGACATTATTTGTTAATAAAGTAAGTGCGCAAAACTCCCAGCTACATTATTGCCGAATACAGTTTAGCGCTATCACGAAGTGTGAGTTAGCTGTTGGACAAAAACTGATGACACATTTTTTCATGGGGCTCACTGATTTTGAGAATCTTTAGGGGCTCATAAAAAAAAATTGGTCACCAATCTCGCCAAACTGAGTATAGGGTTTTATTACCCTTCGATAGTAGAATCGAACCTATACTATCCCGTTTTTGTATTTTACAAAAAGTCGTCATTTGTTGCATAGTGTATTTATCAAATCTATAGGCTGCATCAAAGACAAAAAATTCAAACTATTGAAAAGACAAGATTTTTTTTGTAAAATACATGTATGTATGAAGTATTTTTTTTTTTTAGTCAATACTTTTTGTATGCCATTCAAGTATTGATCGCAAATATTGATTTGCTTCGTAAAAATATTATAAAAATTTAAATTTTGTTGAAAGAATAACGATAAAGAACCCTACAATGAACTAATATGTTATTAAAGTGGCAGCGGCTTGATGGTTAGAACACGCAACAGTCATCTACATTTTTATATTATAGCCGGCCCTTCGATTTTGTCGACAGTAGCTTCGCAGTATAGTGTCGAACCAATCGGCATGTCTAGTAAAAAGCTACTCAAACAGTGACGTTCGTTTTAAGTTTTTTCTTAAGTTTTAAGTTCTTAAAGTCTTTAGCTTTTCATCATTTCTACTTTCCAACTAAATCCTGCAAAATGTCACAGCTCCAATATCGATATATTGATCACTTTCTACCTTTCGCTCGCAACATTCCATTTGCAATTCCTTCGCTACCATCTAGTTTATAATCAAAATACACTTAGCGTTAACCGCTTGAATAAACTGCTCTTATTAATTACCTATCTTGATTAGCCAAGCCCCATTTTAATGATGTCGAAAGAAAAAAATATTTTCATTGGTTTCAAAAAAAAAAATATGATATGCAAATGTCACAGCGTTCCCTTTGCATCCATCTAATATCAAACGTTGCACTTCATATTAACGGCCATAGAATCAATATGCAACAATTTTGACAACATTTAATCGTCAAAGACACTGAGTTAAACAATAATTTGAAATTCAATCAAACATCAAGCCAATGCTACTGTCAGCCCTTGCAGCTTGACGACATGCTGCCGAGGCATCATCGCAATGGTGGCCCTTTTGCAGCCAAAAGACTGAGGCATAAAGACGCAGACAAATAGAGCCCAACCTTAATATTTTTGGCGAAAAGATCAATGTGGAGCTAGTGAATTATTACAGTGACTCTCAAGAGATTGTATGTTTGGGTAGAAATATAGATAGTTACAGATAGATAAATTCCAAATTCTTTACATAAATTAAATTCTGTAATTCTTGTTAAAATTATAATAAACCTCATTTATTAAATTTTTACTAGAATACTCTCTTTATTTTTAATTTTGAGAAGAAAATGTACTTACTTACTTAAGTGGCCGATTACCTGAAGTATTTAATTATTCCACAAGCTTCAGTTAGCTTTTTGAGTCCTCATCATTTTGTGAGACTAAGTGGAGCTAAGTGCTATGTGCCGTCCTTTAGAATCGCCTTCAAACACATTTCTCGCTGGAGCACTTACATCCATCCTGGCACAAAGTCCCAGCGATCGTAATTGTTGGATTCTGACTCTTTTAGCTACGTCGATGTCGTGGTAAAGCTCATACAGCTCATGGTTCATCCGACGGCAAAACTCGCCGTCATCACTTATAGGTCAATATATTTTTCGGAGTACCTTCCTCTCGAATACTTCCAGGTTTTGTATGTCCGTTGTCGTAAGCACCCACGATAAAGTGCTGCCGAAGTCCGTAGAAAACACTATTATCCGCTTGATTTCTTGTCTGACATTATGTTTCTTATAGACGGAAGATCCGAGGTAGGTCAATTCATCTATTACCTCAAATCAATAATTTTCAGCGTTAACGGTGCGTCCCCATCGAGAGGACTCATTGTTCGTTGAAATCGTTATTTTTGCTTTGTCCTCGTTGACCGCTAAACCCATTTTTGCTGACTCCTTTTCTTTTGATGAGAAAACTGCAGTAAGATCCCGCAGATTTCGGCCAATGATGTCTATATCATCGGCATAGGCTAGTGGCGTATGGCTCTTGTGGAATATGCTTACAGAAAAGTTGACACCAGCCTTTCTCATCACCTTCTCCATTAATATATTAAATAGTGTACAGGACAAGCTATCGCCCTCCCTGAGACCACTTTCTATGTTGAATGGTTTAGAGTGATCCTTACCAATCTTAACCGAGGATTTGGTGTTTTCCAAAGTACATTTGCAAAGTCGAATCAGCTTTGCAGGAATACCACACTCTGACATGGCCTATTCCTTATTGGAGAGTCGATGGCAGCTTTGTAGTCGACAAAGAAGTGGTAGGTGTCGATCTGCTTTTCATGAGTATTTTTCCAGGATTTGTCGTTAAGCGAATATTTGATCCCTCGTAGATTTACCAGGTCTAAGGCCGCACTGCTAAGGTCCAATTAGTTTTTCTACAATTGGCTTTAGATGTTCACATAATATGCTCGAAAGGACCGTGTACGCAATTGGTAATAGGCTTATTCCACGGTAGTTCTTAAACTCACTACGATCTCCTTTCTTGTGTATAGGACATAACTAACTAAGACTCCACTCCCCGGGCATGCTCTCCTCTAGCCAGATGTTCCATGATGTGATGCATACTCCTAACTAGCTCCTCCCCAACTGCCTTAAACAATTCAGCAATCGGCTATAACCGTTTTCTTAATTTTAAGGCGGGATATTTGCCACACTTTTCTCGCTCTGGCTGGGAGTTGGGCAGTTAATACCATCGCCATGGATTGGAGCGGGGTCTGCTGGAGTGATTTCCGTATCCAGTAAATTGTTGAAATGTTTTCTCTTCTTATCTTCAGAAAGTTATCCGGATCCGTCACTAGCTGGCTATCGCTGTCATTGCAGTAGGGAAACCCTGTTCCACGCATTCTCGCCAGAACTCTCTGTTAGAATTTTCGGGCTTCCCCTCTACTTCGGAGCAACTCTGTGCACTCATTCTGTCTTTTCTTCAGCTCCTTCTTCCGTCTAAAAAGACGAGTTGCCTCTCGTCTCTTCTCCCTGTACCGTTCACGAACAGATCGCCACAGATCACCGATCAGCGTTGCCATTGGCTGCAGTTCCGATCTGGATGCAGCATCCGTCTCTCTCGTGGCATTGCGACACTCATCATCGTACCAGGCATCATGTTGAGACGGCTTTGAGCACCGAAGTACGCTTTTCGTAGTCCGTTCTGTGGAGTCGGCTATATATTACCACTGCGAGGTAATATTATCAGGGGTTGGAGCATTCTGTAGCAGTTGAGTTAGGTTGTTGGAGTAGGCGTCTGCTACCTCTGTGTTCTGCAGTTTACCGATGTCAAGCTTACGTTGTGTCTTTTTGCGTACGTTTTTCAACATGCTTAGCCTTGTGCGTAACTAATCTGCAGCAAGGTAGTGATCGCAGTCAATGTTCGCACCCCTGATCACTCGTACGTCCAGAACACTCGATGCGTGCCTTCCATCGACTACCACGTGGTCTATCTGATTCCTCGTCAATTGATCTGGAGATAACCATGTTGCCTTATGAATATTTCTATGGTCAAATATAGTGCTGCCTACTACCATATTTCTTGCCGCAGAGAAATCAATCAGCCTGATGCCATTGTTTGACGTTTCGGTGTGCAGACTGAATTTTCCGATGGTGGGCTCAAATGCGGTCTTCCTGCCTATTTTAGCGTTAAAATTGTCTAGTATAATTTTGATGTCATGGCTCGGGCAACGTTCATACACATTTTCTAGGCTCTCGTAGAAATCGTCTTTGTCCTCATCGCTTTTCTCTTCTGTCAGAGCATAGGCACTATATAATTGCAATGTGAAAAAACTTTGTTTTGGCTGGTGGCTATGCGTTCACACACCTGGTTGAACCTTGAGACTAGGTGTCGCAATCTCTCGCCAACCACAAATCCATATCCAAACTCGTGCTTGTTCGCATGGCCACTTTAGTAGATGTCGCACGTCTTCATACGCGATCAGCCGTGTTCCGTCCATCGGATTTCGTGTAAAGCAGTTATGTCAGCCTAGTATTTGTCGTGGACTTCCGCCAGTTGGATGGAGGTACATGGTCTATACAGTGTTCTAACATTCCGGTTGCATATCAAATCATGGTTCTTAATTCGTTTGCGGTGGTTGTCAACATTAAGAGGGGTCCGTTTTATTCTTTTCTTACTTCTTTTTATTACAATAGTTCAAACGGTGGTGGCGGATTGCAAGTCCAACACACCACGTCGCAGATTTCTGCTCCACCCAGGATTTTATTACAGCCGCCCATTCTGGTTCCGACGCTGACCAGGGTACGGCACACTCTGAGCCGACGTGCCTGGATTTTGAGTTTCGCCTCTCATAGTTAGCCTTCTCTATGACGGGTGTCAAAAGCAACGTTTCCAGGCGTCAACACGTAGAGGAAATTCTTCGGCAGGAGTAACTGATAAGGATCAAACTGGGTTTGCTAAGTTGAACCGATCAAAAGCTTTACTTTGCATTTATTGATATAAATTCTGGTCTCGACCTCCTTTGCAAAGGCACTGTAAATATGGCCAAGGTGTTTTTCATAACATCAATTTCAACACTGTTCCAAATGTAAGGTGAGTACCTACGTACCTACTTGAAGTGTGGAGCTCCATGTCAGTTTATTTCGTCTGCCATCCAGCCGTCTGTCTGCAGGGATTACTTATTGATTTCAACTGCTAACTCCCCTCGCTTTCCTGTCGTATTTATTTTGATATTTATCATATCTGCAGCATCTTGGCTGCGGTTGTCAAGTATTGCCAAAAAAAATATACTGCAATTTTTTTCTGCTCTACTCTTACTAGAGTTTTTACTCGTTTTTAAGTTAAGTTTAAGTTTATGAACTACAAATTTTCGGCGATATCACAACTGAATATGTATTCCACAAGTCTAGATTGTCGTTACTTAGTGTTGGTGGTGGGTTCATTCATTCACTCATTCATTATTTTTTTGTTTTTTGGTTTCTTTTAAAGGTTATTATCGTCTCTATAAAATCTCGCTTGATTGCAGCAATTGTTGCAGTGGGGCATAACCTGTACTTGAACCCTTTTTGTTTTCGCGAAACGGAATTGTTTTTAAAAAGTGACAATATGTTTGCTGTCACCCATTTTTATGGTAATTTAGTTGGTAGATTTTTTGTTTTTCAAAATATTATACAGACACACATATATTACAATTAGTGCGCGGTGTGGCTTACGGGCAGAGTCAAAGTGAAGTATTGGTTAAGGAAGGCAAAACATTGTATTGGAGACAATAATTTTTAACAAAGAGTTTGTAAGGGTCATTTTTCATAATTAATAGAATGGTGATCTAACATATTAATAATATGCTGACTAAATATAGTGTGTACCATTATTAAAATTTTCAGCAAGAGTTATTATTTGGCTGGTTGGTCAAAACATTTGTATGGGAAGTACCAAAAGATTACATCACGATTTTAGCAAATTTTGCTAATTGCAAATTTTGTGATAAGAAAGAATGTTTAGCAGTGTTGTCATGTTTCACAGGTCACTTGTGATCAACGATCACACAAACTTTACCTATAAAAGTGAAAAAATACCTAGATCATTCTTCTGGAAATGATAAATTCACAGATCCTAAAGCTACGCACAGACGGTTGCCAGATCTAACAATATTGCCTAAAAAATGTTCAGAAAATGTTTAAAAGCCGTGTGAACCTAAAATTTTCTTCCGCAAAGTTGTCAGGAAAAGCATTGTCATTACATTGTAAAACAAGAGTGTTGCCAGACATCCGATAATCGTGTGAACCGCAAAATGTTGCCTTATAAAATAATTGTGTGATAGTTGCAAACACTTTTAATTTGCAGATGTGCGAAGTTTATGAACTTGCTAAATACATCATTTGCAGAGAAATAGTTATATTGGCAACACTGTTCATGTCAGTACATTGCCGGTACATTAGCAGATCTGCCAACTTTGCAAGATCTGTCAACCGTCTATACATAGCTTAATGAAAATTTCACATTTACTCATTGTGCATGGAGGAAATCGGTTCTATAATATTGTAGCCGCAGCTGATAACTCTTTATAAAACATTTTATATTTTTAGCTTGAATTGCCTTAAATGCAGATTTTCGTTAATCCACTAGTTTAAACTGCACAATGCATCGAACTGTATTCGCCGCATTGAAATCAAAAAATAAAACGTGCGTAAAATCTCAAACACATGGTACACGTTACACAGTGGTTTGAACTGTTTACTTTTTTACAGAAATTACTCTCATCGCTATCCTTTCTACAATTCATATAATGTTTGTTTGATAACGTTTATTGCATTTTATTTTAAGTCTTTAACCAATGAATTATATTACTGGTACAAAAACCAACCATGAGTTAGTGGTTTCGAATCCTGACACAACCAATAATATTGAGCGGAGTTATTATCTGATTGCAGCTAACGAATCACAAAGAAAGCTGGACATTGTAAAACAGCAAACTCCATAGGTAGCCACTGCATACTCCAACCAGCTCTCCTGTTACTCGTGCTTGGATAAGAAAACGGGGCTCAGACAAATTCTGGTACAATGAAGAAAATCGCATAGAGTCTCAGAATCAGGATGTTGCTTACAGGATAACACTACAGCCAATTTTAACCCGGGCTGTAAGGGAACCTCACAAGGAAGCACTTTAACAAGCGACCCAGCTTTTTAAGCGGAAAAGCAGTCTGATAAAGATCGGCAGACTGAGGATATAAAGGGGTACAGGGATAAAGATGAAGCCCGAATATTCTATCAGAAGATAAAAGTAAAATGTTACGGTACTGTTGCAAGAGAGGAGCCCATTTGGTTACAGGTACGCAGAGTGTGCTGCATATATGAAGAATATATGATTACGGAAGGCAGCGCACGTGAAGGTATCACACCATTAGTCGGTGGCCTTCGATAGCTCAGTGGAAGCGACGTAGACTAGCAATCCGAAGGTGCCGGGTTCGATTACCGGCCGGGGCACTGGCCAAAATCAACATCGATGAAAAATCACTTTTTCAAATACTTTCGAGTTCTCCAGCCAATAAAACTCATCCTAGATGCTTCCACTACAAAAATCCAGGTATAAAGAATTATCACCCCAGCTACCGCCAGCTGTTACAACAACAACAACGGTTTAACCCGCTGTGTGAACGAATAGCCAACATAAGAGTCAAAACTAAGTTTCTCCACATAACTTTTATATGTGTCCATGCTCCGACAGAAGAGAAAAGCGATGAGGACAAAGACAAGTACTACGAGAGCCTAGGAAATGTATATGACCGTAGCCCGAGTCATGACATCAAAATTGTACTAGGCGATTTTAATGCTGAAATAGGCAGGAAGACCGCATTTGAGCCTACCATCAATTCAGTCTGCACACCGAAACGTCGATCAATGGCATTGATTTCTCTTCGGCAAGAAATATGGTTGTTAGCGGTACTAGATTTGACCATATAAATATTCATAAGGCAACATAATACACTCCAGATCAATTGACGAGGAATCAGATAGATCACGTGGTAGTCGATGGAAGGCAGGCATCGAGTGTTCTGGACGTACGACAGATTGACATTGACTCCGATCACTGCCTTACTGCCGTAGAGGTACGCACAAGTCTAAGCATAGTGAGAAATGTACGTAACCAGGCACAAAGAAAGCTGAACATCAGTAAACTGTGGATCACAGAGGTAGCAGGCACCTACTCCAACCACCTAACTGAACTGCTACGGAATGCTCCAACCCCTGATGATATCACCACGCAGTGACAATATATAGCCGAGTTCATAGAACGACTGCGCGAAGCGTACTTGGGTGCTCAAAGCCGTCTCAAGATGATGCCTGGCAAGATGATGAATATCGCAATGCTACAAGAGAGACTTATGCTGCATACAGGGCGAAACTGCAGGCAATGCCAACGCGAGCTTTTCGTGAACGGCACAGGGAGAAGAGACAAGAGACAACTCGTCGATAGAATGCCTGGAGAACATCTGGCTAGAGGAGAGCATACCCTGGGATTGGAGTCCCAGTCTTTTATGTCCCATATAGAAGAAAGAGACGGATCAAATATTCACCCTACGACAAATACTGAAAAAAAATCATGAAAATCAGATCGACACCTACCACTTCTTTTTCGACTACAAAGCTGCCTTCGACTCTCCGATAAGGAATGGGCTATATGAGGCCATGTCTGATGATTTCAACGAACAAAGTGTCCTCTCGATGGGGTCGCACCGTGAACGTTGACAATTATTGTTTTGATGTAGTAAATGAATTTACCTACATCGAATTTTCCGTCAAAAAGAAAAAAAATTTCAGCCAAGAAATCAAGCGGATAATAGTGCTCGCCAATAGATGTTTTTACGAACTTCGGCAGCACTTTAGTAACACCACTTTATCTCGAGATACGAAGAAGCAGCTGTACCAGGTGTTAATTTTGCCCGTTGTATGTTGTATGCTGCCGAATCGTGGGTGCTTACGACAACGGACATACAATACCTGGGAGTATCCAAAAGAAAAGTACTCCGAAAAATATATGGAATTATATGTGTCGACGGCGAGTTTCGCCATCGGATGAGCCATGAGCTGTATGAGCTTTACCCCAACATCGACGTACCTAAAAGGGTAAGAATCCAACGACTTCGATGGCTGGTACATGCTGGCAGGATGGATGTAAATGCTCCAGAGAAAAAGGTGAACCTGAAGAACGGCGCAGAGCAGGAAGACCTAAACTTCGTTGGTAGGAACATGTGGTAGACGACGGTAGGTCTAACTGGAGAACGCACGCAGAAGACCGAAGCGTGTGGAATTCTTTAATACTTCAGGCCTGAAATTTATGAACCACGTTATATGAACCAAGTTGTAATGGGCCACTTAAGAAAGTAAGTAATATTTAGTAAAGTTTTTTTTGCCACTTCCTAACCGGCCACTCTCTAGGAATAAAAAATATTTTCAGCGAGTCCCATCCGTTGATTGGAAACAATAACTTCAAATTAAGGTTCGAAACTGTAGTAACGAGTACTAACTCTGTATCAAATTTTGTCTATCTATGCCTTAAAATACGGCTTTAAGATCTCCCTCCGTACACTGATAAAAAAAATTGTATGCAAATTTTAACATATAATGCCGAGTTATATCTGTGTACCAAATTTTATCTCTCTAGGACTAAAGTTTGGGTATTACCTCTCAGTCCACTGATAGAAAATTAAAATGTCTTCTTCATATTCATATTTGTGATGGCGAGTACTATTTGGGTATTGCATTTTACCTCTCGAGGACTATAATATAATTTCGACACGCCCATTGACCTAAGTTCAATCTATATATCTAATTGTATGTCTCTATGCCATTCCCCCTCCGCCCACTGATCGATAATAAAAATTTCGTCTGCAAATTTTAACATGGACTATCTGTGTACAAAATGTTATCTTTCTAGAGCTAATATACAGATTTGCCACACCACCTCCAACCACTGATCGAAAATCAAAATGTCGTGTGGGTATTCTTATCTGTTTTGCCGATTACTATCTGGGTATCAAATTTCATCTCTTCATATTCAAAAAAAAAGTTACAACGAAACCACTGTACAAAAGTTGCAAATGCAAATCCACATCAAAATGCATTCAAGATAGATTTAGAATAGTGCAATGAGATAGTGTCAAGCTAAAAACACCCTCCAATTTTCTTCCGTAATTATTTGAATATTGAGAAGCAAGCACAAAGTGGAATTGTAAACTGTATTGTGTCGTATAAAACTGTGTTCTGACGGTAATAGTGTTGAGAAAGTGCTGGTTATTAGGTTGGAAGTAACCTGGCTCATAAAGTTAATCGGCATGGATGGATTCATACTACCGACCGCATTATCTGCATCTAAACATCCCGGGATGTACATGCGTACATCGGAGGAAGATATGTTGAGAGTGCTCTTCATGACGTGGTTTGCTTTACGGAACGAAACCTAAATACAGGTGACTTCACTTTAACTACCTCTCTGGATATAAGGAAGGTCCTTTCAATAATGTGACGTCATGAGCAATAAGGAAATCTTTGGAGAACATTAATGTGTCACGTGAAAAAGATAGCTACTAGAGGAACATGGAGACTTCTGTCCCTCTTCTTGGGCCCTTGTGCTAAACGGGGACTTAAATCGTTTAATGAGGTTGTTACGAAAATTGTGGCATATGCGGACGATGTGGTCATCATGATAGGTGGGAAATTTCTACCAACCACATGTGACCTTAACCAAACTGCCCTTTTAAGGCTGCTACGATGGGCTGATACCTGTGGTCTGGGGGTGAACCCTCAGAAAACGGAATTGGTTGAATTGGTTTTCTTCACTCTTAGATATAAGGTAAAGGACTTCAGGCCACCGAGACTGAATGGGATGGAACTGAAGCTCTCAACAGAGGCCAATTACCTATGTATTGTCCTTGATCGGAAGCTAAATATGTCAAAGAATATCGAGAAAAGGTTAAAGATGGGTGTCAATTCTTATTATACGTGCTGGAATTGTATAGGTAAAAGTTTGGGAATCAGCCCGAATGTCACAATGTGGTTGTATACCACGGTAGTCCAGCCAATTATCACCTATCGATGTCTGGTTTGGTGGGATGCCCTGATGAGAGTAATTTGTTAAAAATTTTTGGCAAGATCCAAAGGATGGCTGTCATGGGGATTACTGGGACTAGTACACCTCAAGCGGCTTTGTTTGTGGCCATGGGCTTTCCAGCCCTGGACTTGTACGTCAAAACTAATGCAGCCCAATGGGCTATCAGACTGAGGGTATTTGGCATCAATTTATACATGGTAATGCAACGATTCTCCTGTCTTTCGGGCTACGTAATAAATACAGTGTTTTTCAGGCTGAGGTACTGGCCATTCAGAAAGTGGCGGAGGCTGTTATAGGATGTGGAAATGATACTAGCAGACGGATAACTATTTGTGTGGATAGACAAACTCCAATAAAAGCGATCAATTTTACATTGTGTAGATAAAATTTTGTGAAGAACTGTAAGGAGAAGTTGAATGGAGTAAAGTCTCTAGGTGCCAGCCTCTGTTGGGTTCCAGGACATTGCGTGATTCGCAATAATGAATCAGCAGACTTATTGGCCAGAGGAGGCTGTACTATGTCTGACCATGTCTCTCTGAAAGATTTTCACCCGCCAGCAGGCGTTGGTTCTAAATAACCGACTTCATAATGGCTAGATCGCTGTGGCCCGAATATTGAAGATCCCGATCGCCGTACATCGTTGGCCTGTGCAGGAGTGACCTGAAACTGGCCTGTGGAGTTTTAATAGGCTATTGCAGAACCAGACAAATAAGATAGATCCATACCGGACTACTGCCTTGTGTGTAAGGACGAGAAGGAGTCCGAGACGATGGAACAAATTTTTTGTGGCTACCCCGTTCTAGCCCGTAAGAGGCTTAGACATTTAGGGGTTATATATAAGACCTTGGTCTCTCTTCTCAGTCCGAGTAGGAGATTTAACAAGTTTTATACGGTGCTTTCCATGGCTAACTGGGTCAAGATAACAATTGATGGGGTTAGAAGCAAAGTGATGCAAGTGACAAAAAGTTCATTTCGAGATATTCGCCTTTAACGTCTCAAATTCTTAGGGTTACCACTGTTTTCCTTTCCTTCTCTATTCCTCCCCTTTCTCCATTTTCTAATGGACTTACACAATGGATCAGCAGATCTCGGTGTGTAGTGTGATTTGGTATTTACCGAATTGTACGTGTCCACAACCTAACCTTACCCGGCTCAAGTATTTTTGCGAAGTAATTAATATCGAAAAATTCACATGATTAGTGAGTCTAAAAATATAATGTAGATCCATATTTCATAAAATGGGTGTTTAATCTAAAAACCGGACAGGAACTGGCCTTGTCATGATAGTAAAAACACGCTATTCGAGCCATGTTACAACCATCTACAAATCTTTGATCAGCGGCTCCTCTATGTAGTCGTCAGCAACTTATGAATAGTCGATTCAATCGGCATGTCTAGTAAAAACTTCTCATACAGTTAACGTTTGGATTCGCCCTTAAATTGTTGGTCCCCTTCTGTAAGTCTGTGAAAAAAACGTGTTGACTTACTCAAATGCGAGAAACCATATCTTATTGATAAGAGAAAAATGCAAAATATGTTTTTGTACTTCCACTATCTTCATTAACGATTATCTACAAAAAAACCGTTTTTCTTTACAACTCTAGCAGCTCGGTCAACGTCCTATACAGCATCATCATCACTTTAATGACGACAGACACAAAGTTAATCCACATCGACGTCGCGGCCAATGACAACTTCAGAAGAGTCGGTACGACGCATTACAGAGACTTGGACCATCAAAAGAACAGTAGCTTCATGTCGCTATATATTTCGCAAAGCGGGAAACATGCAAATATTTTGAAACTGCACAAAATGCAAAATGCACCTTGTGCTTAGCAGGGCAAACAACGGCTTATGCGATTGAATGAGCCCACACAGAGCGAGTAGTAGTCATCGTTGGATGCTATCACGTGTTTTTGTCACATAAATATTAATAGGGTGAAATGCTTAAAATCTATGTCGAATACTACATAAAGCAAAAGTAAATTACGCATATATTTAAAAATACGAAACACTGTTTGTGTAGTTTCTGATGACGCTTCAATTTGAATGTGAATATTGGATGAGTCGATTGCAAAATGTTAGCGTATCTTAAGCAATGACCGGATATAGGAAATTGATGCACATCTTCCAAAAGTAACCGCTGTAATGAGGTTTGTGTATAGAAAACCAATTGTGGCTGAAACCAAGTATGGCATCGTGTTGCCATATTGCAACCGGATGGATGTTGTCTAAGGTTGAAGGGGTCTTGCCACATATAGAAGTTTGGTTTGAAAATTGAATAATAAAGTTAACTTGTTTTTGGATAATGTTTATGGTTATTAGAAAGCGGATACAATTATCCGCTATTAAGAGTTTAAAAAAAATCACACATGTTAACAAAAGTTGGCTTGCACTGCGGTGCGGCCGAGTAGATCTGCCTGAAAATATTGTTGGCAAAGTTGGCAGGGAAATGTTCTGTGCCCTAAAATTCGATAACAAATTAAGAAACACGCACATACAATCGAACTTCTCAATAAAGCGGATTTTGTAAACCTAAACATGCAGCCATGTTCTGGAAATCAATTCGGTTTAAAAACAGAGCAAAATCGGAAAAAAGTAATACATTTTATTACATTTCTACCGATTTTACTCTGTTTTCAAACCGAATTGTTTTCCAGAACATGGCTGATGATTTCCATTTTAAATAATATAATTCTACAAAAACTGTGATGTATTGGGGCTTAAAATTGTGCATTTGCTATGGATTTTTAAAGATTTTTTAAATAGTTTTAACATTTAGAGGATCGTAATGAGTGATGTCTTGCAGCTCTTCTGAAGAGTTCCCTTAATCATCAAAATTAAAATCACTGTAACAAAATCATTCACATTCTGGTCAAAAACATATACATATGAATCTATCGAACTTAGAAAAGATATAGCAGGGAATTAAATGAGGATTTAACAGATAAAAAAGTAAAAAATCCCGAAACTTAAAAAACTAATATTTTAAGACTAACACAAAGAAACCTACAGTTTAAAGATAAAAGTCAGTTTTTTTTGTCAGATTTTTAGTGTCATTCCAAATAGTTCGACTACAACGAAGTTACTGTGGCAATATCAAGAAGTTCGCTGATCATAAAATGTAGATGACTGTGAGAACCGTCAGATCGTTCGCGATCTAGAATCAAGGTCCCGATTAAATAGATGGAATAAAACCAGTTATGTCGAAACGTCAAAAAAGACAACTGTAACCATTTTTGATTACGTAAACTCAATGTACATATTTACAAGAGGGTGATTTTTTACTACTAACCTTTTGGGTCGGAGAGACGCATATTTTTTGGAGAAGTTTTCGGGCCAAAAATTTTTAAGTAAACTTAATTTTGCTTAACTCCCCATGAAAAAGGTATGGAAAAGCTTCTCGCGTTGATGTGAATTAACACGCTTTCTATATTTAGATTTACAACGTCAGCTGGTGGAGAAGATTTTAGTAGACATGCCGATTGACTCGACACTATACTGTGAAGTTTCTGTCGACAACATTGAGGGGGCCGGCGATGAAAGAAAAATGTAAATGACTGACACAGAAATTGAACTATGGATCCCGAGAATGATGGTCGCTTGTTCTAACCATCATGGAACGGCCGGTCCAAGAAAATTCCAAAATTGTTATATCAAAAAAAATTTAGATGTTAATAATTAAAATTTGAATCTTTTGATAAAATTTGACAAAGTTTTAAACATGTTTACATTTGAATCGGCAGCTGTATCAGTGGGTTTTTGGTGTCAAAATCCCTATTTTTCGACCACTGAATGTCAAAAATCTAATGATGCAATTGTTTAAATATGAAAAGCAAGAAATTGCTTTTATTTTCATGCAATGCATTAGTCCATATATGTATATTTGTCTTGATAATACAATTTAACTTTAATATGTTTGAAAAATGTAGAATTTCTGCATAAATGAATAAAAAAATATTGGGATATCGTAAACCATTAAGATATGCCCAAACAAATAATGTAGCCGCACTTCCCCCCAAGTCGTTCTTTTAATAATGTTTAAGGATTGAATATCTTAAATAGTAGGTATCGATAAGTTCCAACCAGGTTTGCTAGGATGGGCTTTAGACTTTCACATAATACACTAGACAGAACCTTGTGAGCGATGGGTAAAAGGCTGATCCTGATCATTATAACGCTCCGTCATAGCACGCGTTGCCATTGACTTAGTTTTGCCCAGTATGCAGCATCCTTTTCCTCAGACCAGTGCTTGTCTGAGCGTGGTTTTTCATAACGGCAGTGATCATTGTATTCGCTATATTCTGCCACTGGGTGTCGGGAACGTCAGAATTAGGTTGGTTTGTTTGAAGTACTTGAGAGAGTTGTTTGGAGTTGGCATTGGCTATTTTAATGGTATACAGCTTTTTGATGTCTAGCTTCCTTTGCGTTTGGTTACGAGCGTTTTTAGCAGTACTTAATCGCGTGCGTACCTTGACTGCAACTAGATGGTAATCCAAGTCTATGTTTGCACCGTCCATAACGCTTGAGACATGCATTCCATCAATTACCATGTGATAAATCTAGTTTCTTGTATTTTGACCAGGGGATATCCAGGCGGCCTTGTGAATATCTTTATGCGGGAATCTGGTTCCACTCACCACCATGTTTCTTGCCAACGCGTCGCTAACCAGTCTGAATCCGTTATCTGAGGTGTTGTTATGTAGACTGAATTTTCCGGCTGCTGAACCAAGAGCATCTTCCCTTCTTATTTTAGCATTAAAATCTTCCAGAACAATTTTAATGTCATGTCCAGGGCAGCGGTCATATATTTCCTCCAGGCACTCATAGATTGCATCTTTAATGTCCTCGTCTTTGTCTTGCGCCGGGGCGTGTACATGTAAAAATATTTCGCCTTGATGCGAATAGTGGCTATTCTGTCACTTGCAGGGTTAAACCTCGAGACCAGATGTCGAAGTCTCCCGCCGACTATGAATCCACATTTAAATTCGTGTTTGTAAAAGATGTCACCGTCGTGTGCATCAATGTCCCGTTCATCGCATTTCTTGTTTGGCGGTAATGTTAGCCTTGTATTTGTCGAGGACATCCGCGAGTTGGATAGAGGAAGACACGCTTTGCCTTACAGCTCCCGATCCTTGTTTCTTGGGGCTACAAAAGACAGAAGCGCTTGGAATTCTTTTCTATGTGCGGCTTCTGATGGATAAAATTCGGTTGTTGCTGCCACAGAAGATGAAGAAGAAGTTTACTTTCAATGATCTCTGACCACTCCTAATAATTTCCGCACCAAAATATTTAAAGCGATCCCACTGTGCGACATTTAAGCCCCCTGCATTCACACAAGGTTACTTTACGGGCAGCTATATCGATTCAATTGTTTAGAAATCGGTACATCAGGGTTTTTTCAAATGACCATCAATAACCCCAAGCCTAAGGGTGCGAACAGAGTGGACGCTGAAAGCCAGGCCGAGATTGTCAGTGCGATAAAACTGATTACATACAAGTCAATACAAATAAGCTTGTGTATAACATAGTGAACGCCGACAAGAGCAGAGAGCAAAGCCGATGGAGTGCGAGAAAACAGTTTCAAAGCGTTTTGCGAGCTTTTTTGCTTTGTTGATGTTTACTTTTTAGCGTGCAGTCATGTTTTTTAATGGTTTAAAAATAAAAAAAATGGATATCGATCAAATAATAAGTGAAATTTCTTAAATATATTTTCAAATATTTTTAATATTTTTATTTTACAATATTTTCTTAAATCAGTATATAAATGATGAAATCTTCCAAATTCACTTTTTTTTAGTGTAATTGGATGTTTTCCAATTCTTTTGTGTTAATAATTGCATTAATCACGTGTACAGCAATTTTATAAACACAAATGAACAACAAGACCTAATGACATAAAAGCAAAAAACATGGAATAAACAGAATTTCAGCGCTGATTCTCGCATTCACTGTGTTATATACAAATTTTCTTCTCGCATGAAAATAAGCGTCAATAAGCTCGGCTCCGCTCGGCATCAGCGCTCACTCTGTTCGCACCCTAACGATATTAAATAAAATAATATTAACAAAAAAAAAAAAAATTTTTATTATAAAAATATTATAAAAAAAAATATTTTCTTATAAAAAATTGATTTTACGCTTCTTTTTTAATAATAAGATTTCGAATAAATTATTCAAATAATTTTAAAAAATTACTTAACATAAAATTTATTTTATAAAAAATATCGCAAAAATATAAAAAAAATTACAAAATTCGTAAAAAGTTAAAATAAAATAAAAACATTTTTTTTCTAAAACTTAATTGTTCTGAAGCAGTTAAAAAATCATTTTTTAACGTAATTAAAAAAAAATATATTTTCTCAAAAATAAAAGACACCAATATGTGTCCAACTTGACCCATATTTGCCGCAAGTCCAAAGGTCGGCGCTAATGTTCAAAATATGTTCCATAATTTTCGTTTTGAACTCCAAAATCCGGAAAGGTAGGCCAAAGAAGGGGCTAGGTTCCTTCGGGCTCTAGGAGGCTTTTGTGTGCTTTGATGAGCCTTTTGTGTGTTATAGATATTTTCGGGTCGAATGGCGTATCTTTGAAGATACGTATTAACAATCATTTTAAATGCATTTTTGTTAACCATAATTTGCATGCGGAACTTCATACTTCCCTAAATTTTTATTTCCTATTTATATTACTAATACAAATTTATTTTCCTGATGATATTCTTTTGGAATATTTTACTATTTTCACTTTTAAATGGTCAAAAATTAAATGAAATTTTTTTTAAAACCTCAATAATAGGCTTAAGAAGGTCCATGGATATCTTTCATTTGAGTACACGCTCATTTTCTGCCACATCGTATGCTCGGTAAAAATATGCAATTGGATTCGTCTAAAAAATATCTTCCGTTTGAGTACCCGCACATAGGGTTTCTTTCAACTTTGACCGTTTTGGGCGTATTTGAGAAGAGAAGGAATTTCTTCCAGACCTCTCTCGGCAAAGTGCAATTTGACCCTTTTTTAAATTGGTCGTCCGCCTTAAATACTGTCAGTTAACTTTAGATTTTGTTAGGTTCTTTATTTATCCGTTTTGGCATTATTTCCTTCCATGCTTCGTCACAAATCCGGTTTTCTGTCCCCTTTCTATACGCAAAACTACAACACTGCCACCCTAATGACACTAAATACAACACTGCCCTTTCAACAAAGTATAGAACAACGTAAATTGAACAACACTAGCGCCACAACATAGCAGAAACAAATGTACACGAATCAATGAAGAATGCAAGAAACGCCGATAAACAAGACGACTGAAATAATTCACACAAATTGAACGGTAGAAGTGACAGAAAAAAAAAACTTGCCTCAATGAGAAGAAAATATACTTCAAAAAAGCAAAAAAAAAAACAGAAAAACTAGATCGCAGACAAATGCGAAAGAATACAAGTGACGCAAATTAAGTGAGTAAATGAAAAACAAAAAGCACTGAACGATAAGAGAAGCGAGAGAAGTAAAACTGCGTAAACATTTTTAGTAAAAGGAGATGCGAAAAAAAGAGTTTCGTCTTCCACGGCTACGGCGAGCGACGACGACGAAAAGTGTAATATGAAGTGAAGTGAAAAAAAAACGAAGTGCCAGAATTTCAAAAGAACCAACAACACAAATAACACTGAGCCGAGATCAAGATGTATTAATACAGGTGGCGTTAACTGCCAGCTGGTTTTAACTTTTTTTCTGATTTTGGTGCCTCTGCACTGTCAACTTACATACACTCGCTGAGTTGCGCCTTTCAGTTGTCAAAATTTTGTATGGAGATTTTGACACTAGAGAGGAACTACACAAAATAAATTGCCTGTGGTTGTTGCAATGCCAAATTTGTTGTACAGATAACTTCACCTTTATTAATACATCTTGGCCGAGATTCTTTCTCATCATCATCAGCAGCAGCAGCTACCATCATAGTACGAAGGCGGCCAAAGAAAACGAGCAAGATGTATTAATACAGGTGGCGTTAACTGCCAGCTGGTTTTAACTTTTTTTTCTGATTTTGGTGCCTCTGCACTGTCAACTTACATACACTCGCTGAGTTGCGCCTTTCAGTTGTCAAAATTTTGTATGGAGATTTTGACACTAGAGAGGAACTACACAAAATAAATTGCCTGTGGTTGTTGTAATGCCAAATTTGTTGTACAGATAACTCCACCTTGTTTAATACATCTTGAAAACGAGGCGAAAAAAAATCAGGCAATTCCCAACAAAAAAAAAAGTTCAAACGAAAACTTCTTGCGAGCAACAAAAAAAATTTGTAAATTATTTTCAAGAGAATTCAGAGCAAAAAACACAACTGTAAATCAACAATAAATAGAAGTGAAAGAAAACCGAAAAAATACGTCCAGGCGTTATGAGAAAAACGAAGCAAAGTGATTTTTGATACCAAAAAAGGTCAAATCGAGTGAAAATATTAAAAAGCCCTAACGACACCTAAAAATATCCCAAAACTCCGTGTGCATTCCAAAGGATCCTCAACGTTCGGGAGTTGTAGTTGTTAAAGCGAAAACATACAATTATTTTTTTTTGCGTACAACACATCAGCGGTGGTGGTGTTGGTTAGTTGTTGTTGTTGTTAATATAGTAGTTCACTGTGTATATGTGGCTCTCATTGCGTATACGTACCCAAAAGGAAGGAAGCCTTGGTATCGCGTAAACCGACCGCTTTTGTAAATCTTGTTGTTGTTGGTAACTGCAATAGAAAAGTCATCACACGGCAAAACTGCTGTCGTCGTGTTGCAGTGCAAGTTGCCGACACGGTCAAAAAGTTACCGAGCGAGCGGCTGTTGTTGCTACTAATCCAAAATATAGTGAATATCCTTTTGCTGGTCCTTTAGCAAGGACTTTTAATTCCAAACACAAGGAAGAGCAAAATCACATACATATAACTAACGCAGGAATCGATATTACGTTGCATGGACATTTGCAACAATAAAGGTTGGACAACGTTGCAGTTAATATTGGGAAGTTGTTGCTCCGCCTCTGTTGGTAGCATTTGCTGGCAGACAACCTTAATTTGTTTCCTCTAAGTTGGGCCGCAACAATGCCAGAGGTAAGATAAAGTAAAATGTTATATTATTTTTCATATTTAATAATAATCATGATTTTTTACATTTTAGTTTATTGTATTGCGTCTTTTGTTCTGTTGGATAATATGAATTTATTTTTATTGAAAGGTAATAATTGTTTAACTCAAGAACTATAAAATATTGGAAGGTGTTTCATAAATAGCAGTTTCCCATTTATAAGGTTTAATTAAAGAAAAGTTTGATCGATCATGGTGGGTTATATAATAGAAAAAAAGGTGTCGTGGATTTGAGGGATAGGTCGAAGAACGACTGTCTGGTAGAAATTGACCTTAAATACCGAAAAACCATAATAATTCGAGAAAAGTATAACAACAAAGATATGAAATGTATACCGGCAAGTGCAGTAAATGCTGCTAAACTCTTACCTTACACCATTGTGTAAAACCTATGCATAGTTTTGACAATTGGAAGTATCCGTCTATTATGTATTGTCGATATGAAAAATCTTTTTAGCGTTGATAAACAAAATTATTGATTTTGTGTGATGTGATGTGGCAACTTAAGAAGGATTCAGATTATTAAAATAAAAATCAGAATTTCTATTTGAAATTGGGAAACAAACGATTTAGAATCAGAATTTCTACATGATACAGTCGAACTTCTCTATAACACAGTCACTGGATCGCCGATTTCTACGTTATAGAGAAAATACTGATTATTTGGTTATACAGTATGACCCCGGTTACTGCAACTAATAAAAACCAAGGAAGTTGCGAGAACCGCAGTTGTTGCATTGACCGAGTCACACATATATAAACACTGCTTTAAGTGGTGTTATGGGTAGTTCTGTGATTGATTATTGTATATGTTCGTATAACTTTCTGCAATTGGTTGATAGTTTTTCTGTAGCATCTAAACCTTATTCTGACCACATGCCATTATGTCTGAGAATCAAGATTCCGACCTGTTCATCTGAGAATAAGACGGGGGTTATTTTTCGGAAAATGTTTTGGAACGGTACATTTGCTGACCAATATCGGAGTAACCTTTCGAGAAATAATCTTTTTGAAAAGGACATTTCTGTTGATGAGATGGTGCACGCAATTAAGGCTAAAATTAAGAACGCTCATGTTAGAAAACCGGGTAGATCTTTTTTCAAACCAAGACAGAAATGGTTCGACTGGAAATGCTTCCGATTTTACTCCGTCATGCAAAAAATTTTTAGAAAATTAAGAAAGAAACATACGGTTCATAACAGATCTCGTTTTCTTTCGTCCAGGTCTGGCTACCTAGAATTGTGTAGATTAAAAAAACTGCAGTATCAAAATAGAAATATTAATATGCTTGATAAAGTCACCTGTAGCAAAGAATGGTGGAACATTTCCAATTTTTTAAAGACCAGGAAACATTTGCCGAATTGTAACTTGGATGCTGACGATTTTTACTTGCATTTTAGCTCAATGTTACGGAACCAAGATGAGGTTGAGGTTCTTAGCTGGTGTATGCCCTGTAATGTCGACTCTGTTTTGGACTCCCCTATAGAACTCTGTGAACTATATGCAGTTGTAAGAAAACTTAAACCGAATAAATCCCCAGGTTCTGATGGAATTCCGTATGAATTTTATAAATATGCCCCTCCGTGCCTTATAAACGAGATTCTGTTTGTTTTTAACAAAATATTTTTACAGGAAAATGTTCCTTTGACTTTTAAACAGTCTATTTTAATCCCATTATTTAAAAAGGGCGATCCAAATTTGGTCACTAATTATAGGGGTCTGTCGCTAATAGATACTATCTGCATGATCTTCAACAATATTCTTTTGAACCGCATATCCGGTTGGTTATCCAAAAATAGTATTTTGAATGAATTCCAGGCTGGCTTTAGAAGAGAGTATTCTACGGTTGACAATATATTTAATCTGGTTAATGTTGTGAATTTGAACAAACTGAGTGGTAAATATACGTATGGATTTTTTGTTGATTTTTCATGTGCATTTGATATGATTTCCAGAAACAGTCTGTTCTATAAGCTGTCATGTATAGGCCTGTCATCCAAGATTATTAGGGTTCTGCAATCTCTGTATGATACTACAGAAAGCCGGGTTTGGGACGGAAATATGTTCTCTGACTATTTTGCGGTGAAAACAGGTGTCAAGCAGGGGTGTATATTGAGTCCATTATTATTTTCACTTTACATAAATGACCTTCCAGATTTTTTGCCAGGTGGCTTGAATGTGGCTGGTATTTATGTGAAGATCCTTTTGTACGCAGATGACATTGTCATACTCTCTGATACACCTAATGGACTACAGGATATGATTAATGCTCTTCAGAGTTATTGTTCCATGTGGGGTTTAAAAGTCAATTTGTTAAAATCTAAGATAAAGGTTTTTCGAAACGGTACTAGGATTTCTCAGAATTTGAAGTGGCATTATGGGGAAGATAATATAGAAATTGTCAATAATTATGTGTATCTTGGGCTGGACATAACATACAATTTATCTTTTAGAAATCATTTAAAGAACAAACTTTCTGCTTCCAAAGTTGCTATAAGTTCGACATGGTCAAAATATATTAATAATCCAAAGATATCTAATGTTAACAAATTGAAAATCTTTAATGCTGCGTCAAATTCTATAATGTTGTATGCTGCTCAAATATGGGGCTACGTAAAATATGATGATGTAGAGAAGCTGTTCCGTTTTTTCATTAAGAAAATGCTACACCTTCCAGCTAATGCTCCGAATTATGTGTTATATCTGGAAACCGGGTTTAGCTCACTTTATATTTCTTCACTGAAACTACACTTCTCCTATGTGAACAGGGTACTTTCCTTAAGTGCAGATAGATAACCTCGTATACTGGCGAAAACGATAATAAGAATGAACGTTTTTTGGGCTAGTGAAGGGTGAATTTAAGTAATACGGTAAATTTTTCTCCTCCTGATAATGACAGTCCTGTATGTATATACTGGAAAGAGATCGTAGATTTAGTGGCGATTAAGGAGAGAGAAAAATTTGTCAGCGATGCTTCGAATTCCCAGTTTCACGATCTGTATTCTCAGCTTGCTACAGTGTTACGCCATTAATGACGGCAGAATTTTCAGCGCGGGCTACGAGTCTGATTATAAGAGCTAGGTGTGGGCTATTAGATCTTAATGCTAGATGCTTCAAGAACAATACTGATGACATTTGTACAATGTGCAACATGCACGAATCAGAAAATACATTCCATTTCATTGGCATTTGTCCTATTTATAAAGAAATAAGAAGAATACATTTTGGCTATATTTCCCTAGACCATAATGAAGTAATTAATATATTAAATGGCATCAATTTTAACTCGCTATATTTATATCTAGAATCGTGTATGAAATTTAGAAACTTAGTAATGAAAGAATTTGAGGTTTAATCAATTATTATATTCCATTTCCATTACATTTTATACGTTTAAATTATATAAAGAAAGGAAAACTTTGATTTGCTAAAAACTTTTAAACTTTTGTCAATCTGGCTACAGCAATAAATGCTTCGCCAATTATAGTTCATAATTATATTAACAAATAATACTAACACAAATATTGAATTGTAATACATAATATGAATCTATTAATAAAATAAAATAATAACACTGGTTTAAGTATTTATATACAAACAATATCTCTAATTATACTTAAAGGCATCATCAGTCCACGGATTTTGAGGACTCATCAATACGTTCCAGCATTTTTTTTATGACATTAGCCGGCAATTTATCCCAAGCAAACAAACAACTTGACGGAAAAATTTAAAAGTTGCGTTTACCGAGTCAGACATTTTGGCTAAGTTGCATACACTGAGTCTATAATGTAAATATTTTAGTTGTTGCAATAATCGAGGAGTTGCGCTCATCGAGGGGTGCAGTAACCAAGATCATACTGTATACATAAACTCTAGCTATTTATTTCATTTAGATGTTATTTCGATACATGCAAATTTGTATAATCATTGAAACTTATTTCGTCGACAAAATCTTCACATCTACTGAGGCAGGTACAAATATCATCCGGGACATTATTTCTCGAATCTATAAATGTTCTTTGTGTGTGCAGAAATTCATTGGAATTTCCTACTGCTAAAAAATTTCGCTATATAGAGGTAATTAAGACACCAGCTGTGTCGTAAAAAAAAATTATTTCTACTAAATATTCAAGAAAGAACTATTGAAATCCAATATTTTAAACAAAAAATCTGAATTTAGATTTGAATTTGAGAAAGAATTATTCAAAATCAAGATTATCAATTCAAATTCAGATACACCAATTGAAATTCGGAAATTCTAATCGACATTCAGGAAAGAAAATTTAAATCTGGATATCAAATTTAAATTTAGAAAATAACAAACGAAACAAAAATCCATTGCTAATCAGAAACATAATTACACAAAATATGTGTCTCAACATTCATCCCCTTAACTTCTAAGTGTTACACGCCAAAGAACATGACACATGAGTGCGGCATTTTGCCACAAATATTGAATAATTACCCTAACTAAAGACAATGGACAAGGATGAGGCAATGATTTGCAATTGTAGAATTGATAGTGTTTGGAAATTGTATTAATATTTTTTGATTTGCCATTCATCTTTTTTGGATTTCAATTGAAAATTTTTACTTTCAATTGTACTTTTCCGAATTTTCGATTGTTTTTCTCTGAATTTGAAGTATTATTTCTGATTTCTGATTGTTCCTTGCTGAATTTCAAGTAAAATTTGAGATTTTAAATTAATATTTTTAGAATTTCAAATAGAAAAGCTGATTTTCAATTTGTCTTTTTTGAAATTTAAATAAAAATTCTGAACATAAATTCTAAATTTTGATTTTCAATTTGTTTCCTCTGAATTTTAAGTAGAGTTTCTGTTTTTCAATTGTGATTTTCTGAATTTTAAGTAAAATACCTGATTTTGAATTTCAAGTAGAATTTTTGATTATCAATTGTCAATTTGTTCAAAATTCTGAAAAATTGTCATATCATTACAAGCATCACTTCTGTATTTCAATTTATATTTAGTTTAGTTTACAGACGCCTAACCCTACATTCATAAAATGTAGTGAGATTAAGTGTGACCTACATCGAGCCATTGTGGTATTCCGTCTGTAAGCCAGCTCCAGACCATCGTGAACTCTATAAAGTTTTCAATGTAGAATGATGATTGTTCATCCAGAATATCAAAATTCCATACGGTTTACTCTAAAGAAATATGGTAATAGTTTTAATCTCATACTATTCATCATGTAGTATGCAGTAGTCCTCCTGTGTCGACTTCCAGTTCGATATAAAGGCTCCAACGTCAAAGTGTACTGTAAATGCGTCTATTAGTCGTCCGACCACTTTGCTATCCAAATGTCTCAAAAAATTTCACAGTCAGTGCGGTGTTCCCAAGATATGTTCTCCAAGACATATATACACCTCAGTATGATAAGGGCCCAATGATGAGACTCCCCGTGAGAAGGCATTGTTAAGTGCGCCATTATACATCTCTGTACTAGCTACGATTCAAGTTTTTATTCTAAAGCTGTCAACTGTCCACGTAGTTGCGGTAGCCAAGTAGATCCATTGCCTCTAGAGTTTCTTGCTTAATACTCCAGTCGTCGTCACGAAATTTTCTAAGAAAATCTTGAGTGATGTCTCATTTTTGTATCATTTACATTTCTTTGATAGCATCCTCTGAGTATGGACTCAATCGGGGTATCAAGTAATAGCTTGTCCAAAACCTGAACATTGAATTCATCGTTAAACTGTAGTTCATAGAAGTGTACTAGAAAAGAGAATTTCTCTTATATCTCATACTTTTCATTTCATTTCATTTCATTTCATTTATTAGCTTTACTTGAGAGGTAAAGGGAAAATATTAAATATAAATGTGAGTAATATATTTGTTTTCTAATCCTTTGTCTTTATTCTTAATTAGAACTTTTAACAATCTATAATTTGAACACCACTAGTAGCTTTATTTTAACAAACAATATGTTTGCACATACTAAAATTGTATGTCATACACAATGTAGGCTTAGTGATAGTATACAGAAGATTTAAAGCTGAATAACTATTGATAAGAAGTATAAATTCAAATTAAACATATGTGGTTCACATACATTTTGTACATACGTGCATATATACATGGGGATTTATAATAATATAAATCTAAATACAACACAACTTTTTGTATATGATGCAGTAATGATTGGTATGGTGGTGAAATGTATTTGAACATATCAAAAATTGCAAAGAACGATTATATAAATTTGGTCTTATTAATAATATTGCAGATGCTTCTTTTGCACGTAGTTAATATGAATTGGTTTATATTTTTCGTTTCTAAACTGATTATGTCTAATTTTTTAGGTATAAGTTGTAATTATATATAGATGGTTTAAATTATTGTATGGGGGAAAGTAAGGTGATGTAAATACTGAACATAATTATCTATTGGTGTTCTATAGTTTTTCTATGTACTATTATTTATATGATATTCCCTTATAATATAAGAATAAATGGAGTAATCATTAATAATGGTTTCTTAAATTCCTTTCCAGCCAGCTTCCAATTTTATTTTAGTTTGAAAGGTGTGTGCCTTTGTTTGCAGTTTTTAGCTTTGTTTTCAAATTCTTTTAAAAGTAATATATGAGCAATTTCACGGTGTCGAACGTGACTGTTTTACTCATTCGCAAAAAAAAGGTCACAATAAAACATATTTTAGATTCATGTTTAACATAATCGTATAGATCCTTAATAGTACTATCACTCGTGGTTTAGTATTTTTCAGGCGAAATATTGATTACAAAATAAGGACAAAAAAGGAGGAACAGATGTAGTTTTCGAGGACATCTTTAGAAACATGAGATTCATCGATATCAAATACGACATTTTATAGAAGAAAATTTTAAAATGTTAAAAAAATTGCAGTTTTCGAATCCTTTTTATTTGTTAGAAATATTATAGGTAGTTTTTTTTAATTAAATTTTTTAGTGGTTCGAACGTGACATTTTGAACGTGACATTTTTTCTATGACTATAAAATAAAATAAAAATTTTGCAGCTAAATGATCAATTTTTACTGCTATTGGAGTTATTACTGTTGTAACAAATATTTTATGATAATAGTGCATTGCATCATCAGTAAATATGTTATAAACAATTCAAAGATCATTAATGCAACTTTGCAGTCCATTTAATTGTAAAAGAAACTATGATAAGCTTTGGCATTTTAATTTAATAAAATTAAAGCATTTGTATTTACTAATACAAGTCAGAAAAAAATTGTATTAACCCAATAAACAATATAAACTTATTATAAATAATACTATAAGCTTAGTAAACATGATGTTTGGAAAATCTTTATCGCAGGCATTGTAACTTGTTAAGTTCCAATTATTGGATAAGCGAAAGGGATCCATTATTGTACAATTGTATTCATGTTTGGAAAATATTTGGAAATAAACTTTATATGCAATACATAATAAAAAAGTTTGAAAGCTTGTAGTAAATTTATATTTATATCTATTTATAAATTAGATATAAATACCATTCCAAACAATACAAAAGTTTTGTCAATTTAATACCAATTCAATTGATTTCTTTTGATAAACTCTCTATATTTTCAGTAAGTTTTATTATTTCTGGTCTTCTTTTCCGCACCCTTTTTTATATATTTTTTAGGGACTTTTTACTTTAACACGAAACACGCCAATCTTTCAGCAGCAGCAAACAATACTAAATGCTAGGACGAAAAGAAATATGTAATCAAAAGTAATAACTGTTGTTTTCTGTCTAGCCTGCGAGTTTACAAAAGCATTGTATTTTTATTTTTTTAAAAATGTGATACAAACTAATTTGGAAAAGGTTAACATAAATCTTTGGAAAACATATATTTATTAGCCAGTTTATTTTTTTACATATTTCAAAAATTTTATTAATCAAATATTGCCCAGTGAAGGACTACTTATTGATAGATGTACAATTCAAATAATTAAAATATACTTAAATCTAAGAATTAAACCCTAACACACACTTTTTCAGACAATGATTTTCCAAATGTTGGTAACACATTTAGTTAAGATAAGATTATCAATGTTTGTTTCTTTTTTTACAAATCTGTTACAAAGTGTTTGTAAATAATTTACTGAAGGTTTGGAAAACGTAAACTTCGCAAACTAATTTGGGGAAATTAACTAAAATCTTTGGAAAACATTTACTTACTAGCCGGCTTTCATCAATGTTTATTGGGAACTTTTTATTTTTCAAGCACGGTAGATAGAACTGAGTTGAGTTGTAAACCGTAATAGGGGCAATAGTTTTGTCAGACGCTTTTGTTTGTTAAGTCCATAAAATATCTCCTGCAAAATAGAATTCATTCCTTAATTGCGACCTTTTCTTCAACATTGTTCTCCTCATCTAGATAACTATAAGAGTTCATGTAAAATGAAGTTTAAAATTTCCATTTGACGTAAATATTGTGGGGTGTAAGGCAGTCGCACGTGACAAATATAGAATTTGTTTCCGGGGTCAACAATTCATACGTCGATTTCAGCGAAACCTGGGGCAATATTCCAATATGACTATTACAGTTAGTGTTTTTGATTTCCCGGCATTTTTCATTTCCCGGGATATCGGGATTTTTATTTCATTTTCCCGGGATCCCGGGAAATCCCGGTCCAGAACAAAAAATATGTAAAAAATGCTTTAACTATTATAAAAATTTTAATGCAAACTAAAAAATATGAAATGAAACATACAAATCATTCCAAAAATCTCGTGCTATGGTTTATTTGAAAAGTTGTTAATGCTTAGACAAGCTATTTTCGTGAAACCTGTATATGAGCAATCTCCTTATAAACTTAGAGTGGTGTACGAAGGGATTTTTCGAAATTCGTACTTTTAGGTGGAAAAGAATTCTAACAAACGAGAAAACTGGTAACATTATACACGCCAAATGGCAAAAGCTATCATCGTGGCAATGTATATGAGCAAGCTTCTTAAAGAATAAGAAGGCCGCTAGGAGGAATTTTTCGCAATTCGTACTTTTTGGGGTAAAAAAGGACCCAAAATGTCCCAAAAGGGGTAAAAATTATACAATCACCCAGACCAACGGCTAAAGATAGCATCGCAAAAATCTATATGGAATGCTTCCTATAGAATTAGAGATCGGCATGAGCAGATTTTTCAAAATTATTGCCCCTTAAAAAACCTAACTAAACCAAGACCAAACGGTTTAAGGTAGAACAGTAAATAAGGGGCGGAGTATTAATTTTAGTGAGTAGTTATTCGCTGTGAATTCATATCAAATTGGTACCATCACCCTAAAGTTATAAATGCGGATATTGGGGCGAATATTTATTTTATGAAGCAATTCCACGATATGAAAGAATTTCGAAATTTTAGAAGGACAAACCCGAAAATGGGATAAAACTGTTACAATCACCCAGACCAAAAAGCTAAAGGTGGAATCGCGACAATTCGATGTAAAACTTATTTTATATGGTAATTGTGCACTATGAAGGGATTTTTTTGAGATTCATACTCCTTGAGATAAAAAGGGGATAAGAATTATCATCGCTCAGACCAAACACCTACAGGTACAATCACCCAGAACACCAACAGGGAATGTTATATGTTAGTCAATTGGCTTAAAAATATTGTTTTAGAATATATCAATAAGTAAGTATCCATCAACTCATGGACATGGTATTGCTAATCCATTTTAGCAATTCAATACGTTCTAATTTTTCGCTATACATTAAAGCACATTTGAAAGATAAATAACACATCGAGAGGCGGAAGACGATAGTGATGGTCAAGAAAATAGTCACCAATTGGTAATTTTATGGTAAAAATTTGGAACACTTAATAATTTATGGTTTTAGTTTTAGTAGTTCAACAGATTAAATAAGCATAATGAAATCCCGGGAAATCCCGGTCGCATTCCCGGGATTCCGGGACAAAAAATTGGCCGGGATTCCCGGGATTTTTGTCCCGGGAATTCTCGGGACAAAAACACTAATTACAGTAGACTACGGATAAGTGCACATCGGTTTTCGCGCGACTTTTTGTGCACTTATGCGGTTTTTGCATTTATACAACACTCGGATAAGTGCACAACTATTGCATATATACAAACATTGCATAAGTGCACGATTATTGCTTTTACACAAACATTGGATTATTTTTATTAATCTGTAACACCAGTTCAGTTTGGACGGAACTTTAAAAAAGTAATTAAAATCTAAAGCTGTTTAATGTTTTTATTTATAATCCAGTGTTTAATAATTCTAGTTCGAGGTCTTTATTATTATTTATTGAATTATTAAACACTGGATTACAAAAAAACAGGTCGAAAATAACCAATGGGTTTTTATTTATATTTGGTTTACATTACATAGCAGGTTTTTAATAAAAACTTATAAAAGTGAGTTCAGTTTAAGTTAAAAAAAAATACAAATTTATGTTTGATTGTTTTAGTGTTTTTCATATTTTATACAAAAAATTAAAAATATTCAGTTCTGTGCCAAAATAAGAGCTGTTATTTCAATAATATTTTGAGCCATTGTTTTTTGCAAAATACGTATTAAATTGCACTTAATTCGATTCACCTAAACCACGTGTGCTGAAAAAGTCTGAAATCTTTTTTTGAACCGTGTTTTATGTTCCAACCTTATATATTTTTTTCTCCAGTTTCTCTAAATCATAATCTACATTTATTTTTTATTTATTTATTTATTTCTTTATTTTGTAATCCAAAAGCCTATATGGCCAAACTGATTACATTATTCCACAGTTTGCGACACAATTACAAAATTATACAACTAAATTTTTTAAACTAAATAAGCATATAATGTATATTAAAAATATTGATATTAACACGAATATGAAAGATAATCTAATTATGTTACCAGAGTGAATATTATTAGCAAAAGTGAAGTGCATAAATAATTATTTTTTACCGCCACGACATTGCAATCTCTTTAAACTTACAGCACGATAATGAAAAGTTCCTACTGTCATATGGAACTATTGAATTCCATAACCGTATAGCTCGTACTACGAATGATCGCTGCACTACTAGCGTTTGTGCCCTGGGTACTCGTAAAACATTAGTTCTTGTAGAGTTTCCAAATACAAATTTAGAAACAATGTAGTTAGGCATTCCAAATTTCATAGTTTTGTAAAAAAATAAAAGAGTTCTAAGGTCAATAAAATTTTCAAATGTACAACTTAAAAACTCAATACTGTAGGGTGTTACATGATCGTAATATTTTAATTTATAAACAAAGCGAATAATTCGATTAAAACATTTTTTTAAATATTCTAGACTACCTCTACACGTTCCAGAGTAAACTTCTAACCCATAAATTATATGTGGCATCAGCAAAGTTCTTGCAATATGTTTTCTTACATTGACAGGAAGAAAAACATTAGTGTTATATAACTTTCGTAGCAAAAAGGTAATTTTAGACGTTACCTGCCTGATGTGATTTTCAAATTTAAGAGTATCGTCAATAACAAAACCTAGGATTTTCATATTATTAACAATATTAATAGCACAACCATTTAACATAAAAGAAACAGCTCTATTAGGCATGATATTAAAAGTTAAAGCTTTTGATTTAGACGAGTTAATACATATATAGTTATTTTCGCACCAGTTAGCTATATTCGCTAATTCATCATTGACGCAGTTCTGAAAATGATCAAAGCAATCTTTGTCGCCATAAGCTAAAAGCTGCAGATCATCTGCATATAAATGTGCTTTCATAAAATTCAAATGATCAAAAATGTCATTAATATATATTGAAAACAAAGTGGGCCCTAAAATAGAGCCCTGCGGTACACCTCGATATGTCCATCGCAATTCTGAGTTTTCGCCTTGATAGTGAACATACTGAGCTCTTTCACATAAAAAAGATTTAAATAAGCGACATGCTGATGACGAGAAATTGTAAATTTGGTATAGTTTATTTAACATAGTTTCGTGACTTATAGACTCAAAAGCACGGCTAAAATCCAAACTAATTAAAGCCACCGTATAGTTATCACCCAATATGTTCCTTATGTCATCAATCAAATCAACCATTAACGATGTGATAAAATTTGATTTTCTTCTAAATATAAACACAGTTGATCGTTGATCAGTAGCTCTAGAACTTTTGACAATACAGGCAGAATAGTTATTGGTCTATAATCCGAACATAGCTGAGGAAACTTTACTTTCGATAATGGTGTTATTCTCCCACATTTCCAGCATTCAGGATAAATGGATGTAGTTAAAATAGTGTTGAAAATGTGAACCAAATGCACTGATATTGCTGGAAATACAAGCTTGATGAACTTTAATGGTATTCCATCATCTCCCACTGCTTGCGACTTAACACGAATCCAGTGTCCTCACGTGGCTGTTCTCTCTCAAAAACGATTAAAGGCGGGCTATCCAAACGGGGCATTAAAAAGTAATCATTGCAACTATTTATATCCACATTTAGGCTCTTGGAAGTATTAGTTTTCACTATCCCAATTTTCCTGAGATTATTCCAAATGTCTTTAGCAGTCGCTGCTGAGAACAAACTGTCAGTAAATTTCGTCTTTTCTTTTCTTTTGATATTTTTAAGACGATTTCTATATTTGCAAAAAGTACTCCAAGTAAGCTGATTTGCATTTTCCATATAAGCTTTGTAAGCAAAATTTCTTAGCTCTTAGACAATTTTAATGCAAGGTTTATTTGTCCAATCAAAATATTTCTTCTCGTATACCACCTTTACAGGAACATGTTGATTGAAAGCCTGATAAATGATATTAGAGACTAAGTCTACCTGAATGTTAGGATCATTTGTACTGTAAATGGAAGCATAATTCGAGGACATTAAATCAAAGAGACAATTTTCTGTATTCAAGTGGGTATAGTCTCTAATTTGGTACGTAGGTGGTACGATAACCTTATCTATGTTATAAGAAATATATATCGCAGCGTGATGCGAGTTTAAAACTGGGAACATAAATTGTCCTTTTAATTCAACCAAGTTAATGTTAGAAACTAAAAAATAATCAATAAGAGAAGAACTGTTGGTTTGAATGCAAAAATGCGTTGGAAGGACATTATGCAGCAAAGTCAGACCACAATTCTCTGCCATATTTCTTATGTCTCTGCTTCTTTCAAAAAGATTTATATTGAAGTCTCCTACTATCACTACATGTTCGTATTGAGAAACAAAATGAGCAATGTCATTTTCACAACTTAAAATATCTCCATAGGGAAGATAAATTATTCCTATAAGAACCTTAATACAATCAGCAGTTTCGATTTCAACTAATATACCTTCAGATACACAATAGTTTTCGATTTCACATACAATTTTTGCCTTAAAGCCTTTCTTTATATATACGCATACTCCACCACCTCGCCCTACCTCCCTATCCGTTCTGAATAATTGGTACCCGACAATGTTAACAGCTTCATCTGCTACATAATCTTTCAACCATGACTCAGATACACCAATAACATCAAAGGTACTGCCCGAAAATATTGATCTTATTTCATCCAATTTATTCGACCTGGGCCCAGGAACTAAACTTTGTGCATTAAAATGTATTATATTTAAATTGCTAGATTTTAGATTTAGATGTCTTACTTCACTCTTGCTAATGATACTACCAAGATTACTAGTCATATTCAAAAAACATTGACTTCTTCCATATTCGTGTTAATATGTATATTTTTGATAAATGATTAAAAAACTTAAATCTAGAATAAAGTTTATGTATTAAATACGTTTTTATGTTATTCATTTCCAGTTTATAATGGCTAATTCATAATATTTTAAGAATAATATCCAACAATTTATATTTTTAATTTAGAATTTTTTTTCCTTTTTTAACACTTATGGGAATAATATTCTACAATTATCAGTTTTATAATTGAAAATTTCCTTTCTTTAAGCAATTTTATGAAAGTAGAGAATTTTATAAATTTTATAGTTTGCTAATTTAAAATTGGTTAGCCACAGCAATAAATTTATGAATTCATATTAGTGTTAGCAAAAAGTAAATTAATTGTTCAGAGGTTATATATCATGTGTTTAATTATTTTTAACAAATTAATCATGTATAGACTGAATGGAAAGCTTTTTCATTAGAACTGTTAACTTCTCAAAATCAAACATCTGACCAGTTCCATCATTAAAAACAATTTTAACCTCAGGTTTATTTTTATTGATAAAAGCAAACTTTTTAATTTTTTTATCCTTTAGCAATTTCCTACATATGAAATTCATCTTAGAGGCTATCGGCGTGAGGTTATCGTTAATAAAAATCCTAGATTCAACATCAGAGTCAGTTATTTGACATAATTTTATATTTCGATTTGACATGTATTTTTTGAAAAGTAAATCTCTCTTATATATTGAGTTAAATTTTACAATTACAACTTTTTTGCTTCTAATATATGTGCAAATATTCAAATCACTATGCTGAATCTCCACATCCAAAAGGTCTCCAATTTTAAACACGGCTTCATGCAATTTGTCTATTTGCAAGTGAGATGGAAGACCACTTATCAAAATATCACCTCTATTCAGTTGTCTTCTTAATGTATTATTTACTAGTTCCAATTGATGAAATTTAGAATTAACAAGATTTTCCGTCTCTCCATTTTTCTTTGTGCAATTGGCCACCTCCGATTTAATGTCATCCAACTGTTTCATGATATCCTCTGCAACCATCTTAAACAGATTACTAATACTGGACTCCAGATCAGCTAATTTTAATGCCACGTCTGATGCACTTGATGATTGGTCTACTGGAGATTTTATACATGATATGCATTTAAACAACACGGCACCCTTGCTGCTTATTAGTAGCTCCACCATTGCTTCAGTAAGATTTGGAGTTTTTGATATTGCGCATTTTGTGTGCAAATGTTTTTGGCAAAGACCACAGGTCAAGAATTTGGTACCTTGCAATTTTTTTTCGCAATTAGAGCACTGTTGTGGCGGCATTTTTTGCAATTATAACATCAATTAAATTTATAGAGATGATCACAAGGTTCAATGCTTATTGCTTTTATTATTATATTATGAAGTTTTGTAAGTAGCTGGATAGGCGATTAAGTACATTTAGCAATTTGTATAAGAGATCATTTTTGTACTCTTACAGGTGTCTAATTGTCTCTTTCACTTCAGTTGTTGATTCTCACTCGTGATATCACACTCTAGCCCAGATGTTTCAAATTGCTTATAACACTTATTTGTTTGTTTTCTTTGCCCGTTTCTTCTTTGTTCGCTCAAGTTATATTATTTCTATTTACAAATTCTTTAGTCTTTTGTATTTAAGCCGTTAGGTGGTTCCACATGCCATATAGTAGATTATTTTTGCGCTCTCACAAATGTCTAATTGTCTCTTTCACTTCAGTTGTTGATTCTCACTACATAATATTCAACATTCTCGTGACATCACATTCTAGCCAAGATGTTTTAAATTGCTTATAACACTTATTCATTTGTTATCTTTGCCTGCTTGTTCTTTGCTCTCTCAATTTAAATTGTTTCTTTACAAATTCTTTACTCTTTTGTAGTTGATTTCACATGGCGTATAAGAGAATTTTCATATGTGTTTTATTTTCACTAACTTCGATTATTTGCGATATTTTTTCCTGTTTTTTAGCAAAAATGTTTTAAATTTCTCATTATTTTTGTACTGCTCGAGGATAGATTACGTTTCTGAAAACATCGCACCATAAATTATTTTGAAAAAATCACTTTATCCACCTTTTTTCTAAAATATTATGGACAGCCGAAAAAACACGTCTACTCTTGTGTCATAGCAGATAGCAGATTTATGCAGTATGAGTGATTTGCATTTATGCATGCAAAGTTGTACTAAAAAAGTACTTTCAGGTTAGCAAAAGTTGTGCATTTATCCGGTTTTTGCATTTATGCGTGTTGCACTTAACCGTGTATTTTTGTATGTAAACGTACAAAAAAGGCTAATGGCTTCAAGTTCCAGTGCACTTATGCGGTTTTTGCATTTATGCGATGTGCACTTATCCGTAGTTTACTGTATTATTATGTTGTGCACTGATGTCTCTTAATAATAGTTCAGTTTTTAGCCAAAAATTGTTTATACTTTTCTGTTAACTTGATTTTAAGCACATGATATTTATATTGTTTTTGTTGGTCTTATGAAATATGTATAAACAGTTTAGTAATAAAGGATTTTTAATTCAGCGGAAGTATTCAATGTACTTTCTTTCGCAAAATAACAGCAAACAAAGAAATGTAGTATGAACAAATTTTAGAATAAAAAACAAAAACTTGTTTAAATTAAAAAGGGATCACGACTATGCATACTATTTTATTTTGACCCTCTCTATACAAAAGTGCAACATAGATATTCCTCAAACTCTTTTTACTTCTTTCCATTTTTCGTCTATATTTTAAAAAATGTATTCCTTTTTATCAGATCTGTTGATAAAAATACATTTTAGTCCCATTTATATTAATTTGAACACAATAATGAACATAACAACATTTTTAGATTTCATTATCTGCCAGACTTTCCTTTTGACAACTGCTCCGACTCTATTGACTGAAATTTTTCATGTGAGCTTGCAAAAAGATTAATTTCACTGGGAACATCTAAATTATTTTATAAAATCAAGTAGGCTTGTTAATATAAATTTGTTTTCAAACTGAGAGTAGCTCTTATCAGAAAAATAATTTAATTATTACGATGTATATCCTATTTTGTTTTAGCAATTTAGAAAAAAATCTAATAAAAAAAATATTAATCTCGGACAGTGATTTGATGTAAGACTTATTATAAACTCGCAATATTTAAAAATATACATATGGGTAATTCCAGCCTTACGAATGTTATGAACGTACGATTCAATATGAAAAAAATCACATAAAAGTTAATCTTTTTTGTATTTTTATAATATATTTTGAATAGCCCCTACTAGCTTAGATCTAAATTATGTAAAAAAAGGCGTCATACTTAAGAAACTACAATCCAAGATATTAACAAAACACAGGTCTACGTTATGCTACACCAAATAGAAGTGCGTTTTATGTTAGTTCTTGAAATTTCAAAAGTCTGCGTGGTGTTTAAGATTTAGCAAGTGCACTTAATTATTTCATAAATAGACCAATGGCGCTTTAAAAATATATTTTTGTTGGGCAAATTTGTTCCTCTGGTTTTTAACCGCGGGGTAATAAACCCCTTCGTTATGTTACTGACGTTATGTGACAAAATATCCCATAGCTGTGAAATGCTTAAACAAATGTTTTCTTAAGCCATTGCTTTATTTGCGAAATTAGGGAATATTATAAAGTTTATGTGCCACTAATTGTTGGTCACTAATGTTTCATTAAAACGCCAATAAAATTAAATCAAGATTTTGCTGCTAACTGCTAATTTTTTTACTATTATTGGTGATATTTATTGTTGTAACTACAATTTTATGATAACAGTGGACTTGCATCATCAGTAAATATAATATGAAAATTTAAAACTGGTGACCAGCAAAAGAATGCAATTTTGCAGTCCGCTAAATCAACACAAAAACTAAGAAAAGCTTTGGGCATATTAATTTAATAAAATTTAAGTATTCGTCTTTACTAATACAAGTCAGAAATTTTTTTTTCCCAACTTTTAATTTTTCGATGACGGTTGACACTTCTGTGGAAATACCCATATATAATTGTTATTAGAAAACTTGGAAATCGTAGGTGGTTTAGTGGAAATAAAAAGGAAATTTTTTTTTTACATTTTACTTTTTTGGAATTTTGCAAATTCACACCTATTGAGGTGCAAAATATCAACGCGCAACATAGAAACAATTACAAAAACTTCTTTTTAAAAAAAAGTCAACTAAGCTGGGTACCAAAATTTGATTAATTGATTTTAAACTCCATTACGAAGGATTGGAAAATTTAAATACACAAACGGTCGATATGACCAAAAAAAAATTTAGATAGGTACATAGTTTTTTAATAAATGTATGACTAAATTAGACCGTTGCAATTTTCAAACTAAACCCAATTAGAATTATGCCATACATACTTTACCTTTATAATTTCCGCTTCCATCCCTTTTTATTTCCAATTTCAACATTTTGCAATTAGCACTTGTAGGCATATTGTCATCTCTTTTCTTTTTGCATTATTTTGCACATGTATAAGTATTTATCACAACAACACAAACACTGGCCCCCAAAAAATACAAAACGCATAACCGTCGACGACGCACAGTGGGGTATGGGACCCCCAAAACGGAGATTAATTAAAAAATGAAAATTGTGTTTTTCAATTAATGTTTTATATACAATAATTTTACACAGGATACTGATTCAGTAGATACTAGAATCAATTACATATGTTGTTTATTTAATATTCTATGCCCTCTCAAACTTCGGAAATTTTTTCTACTTTTCTACGTGTTTAGCGAAAAGTGAAATATCGATATTTTGGAGTGAAAGTTTTTGCCTTTTAGTCATTTAAAAACCTAATTATTTTTATGGATTATTCAACGTCAGCTATTGAAGAACAGGAATAACAATTAGTTGTATACAATAAATATGAATAACTATTTTTAATTATTTTTTATAAAATGGTCTAAATTTAAGGAATTTTTGAAATGTATGTAAATTTTTAAAAGGGTTCCGGGTAAAACCCTGTTGAAAAATTAACATCATTGTAAAATACAACATCTGTTCTTACGAAATCAAGAAAAACATTTTGCGCGTTTTTGCGCCAATTTGTTTTATGAAATTAATTGTGATATTAGACACCCCTGCGAAAATGGTGGATAATTCCTTTGGTTTGATTTGGCCTCATTTTCTTAGTTTTTTCTGTATTGCAATTTGTTGCTGAGTATTAATTTTTAATTATACCCTACATAAGGCAATATATTCTGATTTGCCTTGATAATATTCAAATTGATAATATGGTTAAATGACATTATTTCACAACAACTCTAGATTTTATAGGCGTCACAGTAAATTTTTTCAAAACGATAAAATATCAACATATTTGGGAAAATTAATTTAAAACTGATTAATATCAAGCACTAAAACTAGTTGTTCATGAAAAATTCAGAGAAGTACCTTCTAACTAGTACAAGTTTCTTTTATAAAATGTGATTCATTTCAAGGCTAGTTTTTTAAATGGTTTTGTTTACAAAACACGAGTGACTAATTGCGAATTGTTATTTGAATGGTATACAATATTGTTTGACATTTCGTTATGAAGTAACTGAAATAAAAACAGCGCCTCCAAAGGATATTTTTTTAAATATGTTTTTCGAGCCCTTCGTTCAACAAGTAGTGTGTATAATAGACTATCTGAGGGCACTATTGCCAATATCATTCTCAAATTTTAGCCTCAGTGTACGTTATTGGATAATACGCAACCAAAAATACTACTTCCATCGTACAGAGAGGAGAATGTTGCGCCTGTAGCGGAGACCGTTTCTAAAGATACCGGCCAGCCGATTAGAAACCGTGAACATTCTGTGCACGCTTTGCATTAGATATTCAACAACTTGGAATGACGGTGTAAAAATGAATTCCCATGGGCAGTTTTACCTTTCCCAACGCCTCCGTCCCACCCCGCCGAGATTGCTCTATGCAGATACTTATTAAAATGTATTCAGCTTTTTGGTCCACCCTGTATATAAACACATAAGTACATAAGCATTTATATATATTTAAAACATTTAAAACATAAGCCAATATCGAATTTCAAAGAGATCAAATACAAACCGTAGCTTTTATAAAGGTTTGATTCTACTACAGTATATATACATATAAGTATATATATGGGGACTATATGTATATATGGAGCGATTTCTTAAAAACTTCAAACAAATCGATCTTATAGCAAAAGGATCATCCGTGCCAAATTTGGCTAAGATCGGACGCTTCCTTGAATTAATCTCCGTTTTGAGTGTTCAATACCCCACTGTGCGACGGGGGTAACCATGGAGACACCGACGAACATACGAACGATCGCGCTTACAAAATTCTATGCCTCCATTAGCCGACCGAGGAAGCAGCGAACGCGCACAAATCGGCCCCGATATATTTAAAACGTCTTTTACACCAACAAATCTTTAAGATTCCACACAAAATCCATTGTCAACACATAAATGAACACACACACTACTGTTTACATCAATAATATCAAAGTTTTATTAAATAATTAAACTATAATCGAAATTTTTTAAACTTACTTTAACTAAACGACCGAACCGTGCAAAAATTTCACGAACAATGACAACAGAAGAGGACGACAAAAAAAATTAGCAAAAGGAATCAACAGTTATTAACGGTTGTTGGCGGAACAAGTGTGTAAGTGCTGCCAGATTGTAAAAAATGCATTAACGTCTGCATGGATCTGCATCGATAGAACCGAATTTTTTTTTTAGCAAATTCTCATGTTACCGGATGTTTGTTGCTAAACGGTGCTTTATGTGATTTGCTGTTTCCTGTTACCAGTGTTACCTCTGCTGTTAACAAAAGTTAAGCGTTTTTTTTAATGGTTTTTATAAGATGTTAAAATATTTTATTTTAAGACTGTGGGAGATGTAAATTAAGATATTCGAGAACAAAATTGTGACCTTGATTCACAAAATCTACTTTGCACTACGTGCATAAAATTAAAATACTTACTTAGCAGGCACTTCTTTGCAATTCTATAGGATTATATACCGCACATAGAAACATTGTATATGCACTTCGATCTTCTGCGCTTCTTCTCCAGTGAGTCACACCAAGTTCTGGAAGATTCCTAATAACCTGGTCCTTCCAACGGAGTTTTGATGTTTTCGAGCTGGAGCACTTTCGTCCATGCGTACAACATGACTTAGCCAACGCAACCGCTCCACCTTAATGCGTCTGACAACGTCAATGTACTGCTCATGATTAATACGACTCGATACTCTCCGTTGACGATGATGGGCCCATCGTTAGTGATTAACATAGTTATTTTTTATACATATTTTGAGTTAATCCATACTTTTTTCGACCTTCTCAAAGATATTTCTGCCAAATTTGTTTCAGTTTTTTTCGGTATTTAAATATTTTTATCATTTTATTCAAAACTTCTTTCTATTCTTTTTGAGGATCATTCTATGGAAATCTAAAACATAACAGTTAGCTCTGAGTAATATTCTAATGCCAAGTGGTGTCCACTATATAGTTGTTTAAACATAGATTGAGAAAATGATCGCTTAGAGGTGTCTGGAAAATTGTATACACCCTGCAAAGCGGTATACATAAGGCTCGTATCTGTGCTGTTTTTCGCAGTACTGTACTGTTTTTCGACATCAAAAACTGCGTACTGCTTTTCCCTCGAAGTACTGTTTTTCGATACAGCAAACAGCGAATTCATGCAGTAATATTGTTTGCTTCAAAAATAAGCTCGAAGAAACACTAAAAATGCGTCAAGAGGATGATTTTTTATCCCCAGTTGTAGTAGCAGAAAAGCAAAAACTTATTGACAATGGATACAATTCGATTGAGATGGCTGCTTTATGCACTGATTTTTTCGGTAATTTTGCCTGCTTTGATTTGAATGCTTTTATACTAATGGAATGAAGTCGAAGCCGTTATGAACAAGTTCAGCGAATACCATTTGTACAATGCCAATGAAAATGCGGTATATTTGCACACCCAATTTAGATATATCAAAAATGAGCTACAAAATTATGCAATGGAGAGCAGGCAATGTTTCGAGTGTGGATCGGTGGGTGGAGATATTTATTCATATCAATAACGCTGATTGCGAATTCAAAGAAATGGCCACGATCGTTGAATATATTTTATGTTTGCCAGGAACTTCAGCATCAGTGGAACGAATCTTCTCTGCAGTGGACGAAACTTGAACGTCAGACAAAACCCTATTAGATGTGCAAACATTGAAGGCGACTCTGACCGTCAAATGTAATATGAAGTATAAATGCGTTGATTTCTACAATTACCTCAAAACGAAGCCGGCATTGCTTATTCAAATTGCTTCAAACGACAAATACAAAACAACCACAAATGTTGATTCTGGAAATGATTGTTTATTATTTTACGTATTGAATAAAATATATAAGCTATGTAAATATGTACTGCGAAAAGTACTGTTTTTCTAAATCGATGTACTGTTTTTAAAAAAATTTCAGTGAAATGTACTGTTTTTGTCCAAAAAAAATATACGAGCCTTGGGTATACATGATCTCTGCAGGAGTTCTCTTGAGCAAAATTTCTTGAGTGTAAAAATCTCTATTAAAATCATTTGATAGTTTTTTCTGTCTACAGTATACTGCCCTCCTAAGAAAGAGTGTCGCATCTCCATTTTAGTAGTTTTGAGATATTTAGCTTTTATGTTTTTTACATCTAGCGCCTTAAAAACATATTTTTGAAAAATTGTAAAAATGATTCTAAGATATATTATTTTATCCAATTTTATAATCGTAACAAACAGTGAAAATTTTGATGATATAGTAGAGAAAATGGTATAGTATAGGCACCCAAAAAAACTTACAAAAACGAAATCGCACAAATAAGCTAAAAATTTCTTTGTATTTGTTCGACATATTCAAAATCAAACAATATGCAAACCTGCTTAATCTACATTTAAATTAAGATTTTGATGCCGTATGGTAAAGAAAGGTACGCCTCGTCCACCAGCACGTAGTACTTTTTTTTAATTTGAGTATTGAAGTGTGTAAAAAGGTTTCATAAGAAAAACTGCAAAGACCACGCATATAAAATTGTTTGTAAGAAATACAGCTAATCCACTACATTATTATTATTTTTGTTTTTTTTCTCAAGCTGGAAATAATATATAAAAAGATTTTTGTCTCTCCTGTAAAATGTGCTGAAAGGGAGTCAGCAGGTATTACGTTATTAACAAATAATGAAGTTGTCGCTACAACTAAAATAAAAATGAATGGTTCATTGTATCGGCTCACTTTCGGTTTCTGGAAGAGATTTCCGAAATTCCAATCTGTTCTTGCGAAAAAAATCTGTAAGCTCTTTTCTTGTTTTTATTGATTAATATACTATAATATAAACAGGTGTTCATCTGTTATTTATACTTAATTAGTGTCTTTACCTACATTAGTTGCTATTTTTAATTTATATAGTCAATTAGGGTCTAGGATGTTTGCAAGAACTTGAGCGTGATATTGCACAGACAAAGAATGCAAGTAATACCATCCAAAAAAAATCATAGATACTAAGGAAAAAAGTCTTAAAAGCCATTTTTTTTTTGGCATATGTGACTTTTTATCATATTAAGTGGCAGATCCTTTTTAACTAGGCTTTTTCAACTAGGAAACACGTTAGAAATGGTAGATGTGACCATTTTGCTTAACGTTTTTTGGTCATCTACAGCTGAAAATAGGTTATTAAAGTTTAATGCAAAATTCAGAAACTCATTCACGCTTCCGAATTTTGGCGCTTATGACTTTCTTTCTTAGGAGGGCAGTATAGATCTATTGAATATGAATGACAATTTGATGTTTTGACTGAATGATTTTCGATTTCCGGGGACACGACTGGGATGGCACTCAAGCCTACGAAATATGAATCCTACAATATATTTTCATTATTTTTTTGCATTGCGGCTGGTTGGAATGTAGAATTTTTGGGTTAATTTTCAACAATTTTCGAAACGATAAAAATGTGTATAGATTTCTACCATACTACTTTACAGTGTGTGTGCATTGTATACAGTCTGTAATTTATCTATAGTAACTCTACATATCGTAATAGATGGGTACCTACGCTTTACCGATTAACTCTATAGTGAAATTTTTGGCTGAATATCTTTTTGTAATAAGTTGCAATTGTAGTTATATTAGTACGTCTTGTGTTATGTATTGTGTGCCTCATCTTGAATTTGCCTTTGAGGGTCCTTTTTAACTGTTTACAGGTTCAGGAATGTGATAAACTTAACTAGGAACAAGTTAAGCGCGCTTAGCGGTCAGTTAAAAATATCCAGAGCGTTGTGAGGTCCCTGATGCAGGTTATCCACACCATGCCGTTAATGTGTCAGGCTCTCCTCTTCCGATACCATTGTGTGATCTCCATGTGAATCCCAAAATATAAAGTGTGTTAATTCACAACAACGCGAGAAGCTATCCCATACCTCATTCAAGGGGTGTAAAGGGAAATTAAGGGTTTTTAAAGCTCTAGATCATGCATATAACTCCTGACATGCTTTGAGATGAAGCCCAATCGCAAAATAGTGATTTTGGATTTCTACGTCAGGCACCACTTCGACATTATTAAGTTGTGTCGTCGCATGGGCAAAATCGTTGTCTCCTTATGTAGGTGATCCTTCAAAGACATGGGTTGCCAGCCTGTCACAGTTATTGGGGTTGCATTCTGGCGGCTTTGAATTAAGCTTGTAACTAGTACAATACTTTACCAATTTTTATATCCAATTGGATCTAATGCAACCATAACATTCCCGAAAGCTGGGTTTATCTAATTGGATCATATTAGATCACAACTTACCTTAAAATACACAATGCAACAAATTTTTAATCCCGGCTTCTAAATAGTTGATCCTTATGTAAAATTTCATGCTGAATTCAAATCTGCTCGTTTAACAAAAAGCATAGAGTTATGTTTCGGATAGCAAGCAAAACAATCGTCAAACTAGTTCAAAAACGTACTAGTTCAAAAGTATGGAATTGTGAACTACTCCCAAAATGAACTAGACCTAAACTATCGAATTTTGAACTAGTTAAACGTTATAAGCTGATGAATAAGAAAAAGTAAATTTTTAAATAAATTTTTAGATAAAAAAAATATATTCAATAGTATGCATTTAATTACAATATCGCATATTTCACCCACGTTAAAATGGATTTTGAACATCGTATATGTTTTTTTTTTCGTATTCAAAATACTAGTATAGTACTAGCTCATTTTTTTTCTAGAATAATACTAGTTCTTATTAACCTTTCTTGAAGTAGTTCCATACGTGTTCAAAGGAGACAATCAACTACCGCCCGACTAGAATTTCTGGACTAGTACTATTCTAGTACAAAGGGACAATTCCCCCCAATCCTAGGACAACTACGTGTTAAATGAGACAGTTGCTTGTATGGAAGGTGAACTAGTTCACTGCCCTATGGGGAACTAGTATTATAGAGCAATTCCATATGAAAACGATCAAAATTGGCAAATTTTTGGACGACCCCTCTCCGATTTTAAAATAAACAGTCTCAATCGATTGCCCAGCAAAAATAAATGTACCTACATATTTTTTTTTTTTTTTATATTGACTGGTTTAGTGGTGGTGTACACCACTGTCATGTGACAAAATTGAAGAATTCTTCATAAGGGATCTCATTGAAAGTTGTTTTAAAAAAAACTACTAAAGCGATCGCAACGAGTGATAGCTCGTTGGAAAGGTATTGAATCAGGCTTTAATTGAAAAATAAAATTTTCCTAATTTTTCTCAGAAATTTACCTTTTTTCCCATGAAAATTAAATTTTCCCATGAAAATTAAATTTTCCGATTTTCCACAGAAGCTCCTAAATTTTCCGGCTAATTTTATTTTTTTTGGATTCCTCATAATTTTTGCTTTAAGAATCAGCAATAAAAAAATGGGCCCCGACTCCTTGTTTGGACAGGAGAAGAGCATTTAAGAGACCACCTTGTTCTCATTGTTTTTATATTTTTTATAATTGTATTATTTTTAATTATTTAACATTATTTTATTTTATTATTAAAAATACATTTTAAAAATTATTTTACAGTTAAAAATACATTTATGAAGAAAAAATCAATTTTTTTTTAAGAGCCCCAAGTTGAGTGTGTAGTGAATATGGTCTGCCTGCCTTCACAAGATCGCACAGTGGTTCCTTTTTGGTTTTTTTGGAATTAATTCTGTAACTTTTGAACGGATAATGGTATCTTGATGAAATTTAAAATAGTTAAAGCTGAGGTGTTTTCGAGATGATTTGGAAATATTCGGCTCCCTAGGGAGTGTGGGGGCCACTGCGTGTCCCTCCAAAGTTGGTCACCTCAGGTGTTTCAAAATTTCAAATGCTTAAGGAATGTGCATTTATGTACCGATTTAAAAGATTTTTTGCATTTGGATAGTGCGTCGAGAAACCTTCAAAAAAACATGCTTACATGTACATGTTATCTCATTTAGGTCAAGAGATATTTGAGAAAATAAAAAAAATTGTGTAATTTTTGGACGAGTTTAATTTAGTATTTTTAAGGGTGTGAGCTCAGTTGTTGCTTGATTTTAAAGATATTTATATCGTTAGTTAGCTTATAAAATTCAGAATGAAATTGCTGAAAAAATAATTCAAATATTTTGTTCCAATGAAAAGTTATAAGCATCGCAAGTAAAAGTTTCCAAAAAAAGACCTATTTTTACTGTTTTTTTGCAAAAAGGCGACTATAATATTTCGTTTGTAAAAAAAAAATTCTTCCGGGAGGTGGCAATTTCTTTATTATTCCTCATAGAAATGTTGATGCAGATGCATTTAATGCTTAATTTGAATCAGTTCAGCAAAAAGATTCCCCGGCAAGGGAAGTCAAAAATACCCCATTTTTGAAAAAAAAAAAAATTTTGTTCTTGAAAATTCTCAAATCGCAAAGCGCCAACGAGAAAGCTCATTATATATTTTTTTGACCACATATGTGGACTAGTTAACCGTAACGTATTTCAACATCCCTGCCATAAACAAAGACAGTGTGGCCATTTTAGTAAAAAATTCGGAATTTTGGAACATATTTTCCCCGTATTGGGAATTTGGGTAGTTTGATGTAAGATATGGCAACATATTGTTATTCGTTTTTTTAAGGACAATTTTATGTACATTATTCCAAAATTTCGTTAAGATATTTCAGTCCGTTTGGATTTTACGCTATTTTTCATATAAGATATTATTTCTCCAAAAAATACGTTTTGACCAAATTTTTGACTTCCCTTGCCGGGGAATCTTTTTGCTGAACTGATTCAAATTTAGCATTAAATGCATCCGCATCAACATTTCTATGAGGAATAATAAAGAAATTGCCACCTCCCGGAAGAATTTTTTTTTACAAACGAAATATTATAGTCGCCTTTTTGCAAAAAAACAGTAAAAATAGGTCTTTTTTTGGAAACTTTTACTTGCGATGCTTATAACTTTTGATTGGAACAAAATATTTGAATTATTTTTTCAGCAATTTCATTCAGAATTTTATAAGCTAACTAACGATATAAATATCTTTAAAATCAAGCAACAACTGAGCTCACACCCTTAAAAATACTTTAAATCTTTTAAATCGGTACATAAATGCACATTCCTCAAGCATTTGAAATTTTGAAACACCTGAGGTGACCAACTTTGGAGGGACACGCAGTGGCCCCCACACTCCCTAGGGAGCGGGAATATTTCCAAATCATCTCGAAAACACCTCAGCTTTAACTATTTTATATTTCATCAAAATACCATTATCCGTTCGAAAGTTACAGAATTAATTAAAAAAAAAACCAAAAAGGAACCACTGTGCGATCTTGTGAAGGCAGGCAGACCATATTCACTACACACTCAACTTGGGGCTCTTAAAAAAATTGATTTTTTCTTCATAAATGTATTTTTAACTGTAAAATAATTGTTAAAATGTATTTTTAATAATAAAATAAAATAATGTTAAATAATTAAAAATAATACAATTATAAAAAATATAAAAACAATGAGAACAAGGTGGTCTCTTAAATGCTCTTCTCCTGTCCAAACAAGGAGTCGGGGCCCATTTTTTTATTGCTGATTCTTAAAGCAAAAATTATGAGGAATCCAAAAAAAATAAAATTAGCCGGAAAATTTAGGAGCTTCTGTGGAAAATCGGAAAATTTAATTTTCGTGGGAAAATTTAATTTTCATGGGAAAAAAGGTAAATTTCTGAGAAAAATTAGGAAAATTTTATTTTTCAATTAAAGCCTGATTCAATACCTTTCCAACGAGCTATCACTCGTTGCGATCGCTTTAGTAGTTTTTTTTAAAACAACTTTCAATGAGATCCCTTATGAAGAATTCTTCAATTTTGTCACATGACAGTGGTGTACACCACCACTAAACCAGTCACAATAAAAAAAAAGAAAAATATGTAGGTACATTATTTCTTGCTGGGCAATCGATTGAGACTATTTATTTTAAAATCGGAGAGGGGTCGTCCAAAAGGTGATCGCTTTCATATGGAATTGCTCTATACTAGTTCCGGACTAGTATTTTTCCCTACTGGGTAATTACTACTACTCTCAAGAAGAGGTATGTGTACTTAATTGTGAATGTAGCGTTTATTTTTCATTCGATTTTGATGACCAAGAGCAAAATTTTTTTGTAAGATATTATTCTATTATGCAGTTATCTGAACCCGGAGTAATTTTTACGGAAATACGGAAAAAAACTTAATGAAAAGCTGCAAAAACTTTAAAAATCATCTAAATTTTTACAAAAATCTAACTTTGAAGTGCCATAACTATGTCATTTATAATTGGATTTTGAACAGTTATCGTTTTTTTTAAGAAAAGATATTATTATCTTTTACATGTATCTAGTTTACAGATATCGGTGAACGAAAACCAGAGATAATGGCATTTTAGTAGACCTTCCTTTTTTCAAAACACTAAAAATGGAAATTTAACGATATCTCAAAATCTGTTCTACTTTCCACACATCTGAGATCAGATTTGAATTCAGCGTGGAATTTTACATTAAAATCAATTATAAAATGTCCTGGATACAGAAACTTTTGAAATTTTGTGACATAGTGGTATCTAAATAGATCTAATTTTATCCAATATGTGTCCCAGTTATAGATATAATTAGATTTCATTATATATTGTCAGATACCATTAAATCCATACAGATCTAATTATATCTTACATGTATAATTGTATAAAATTGAATCCGATGAGAGGGTCGTCTTATGTAATATCTTGTGGATACAATTTGATATAGTTTAGATCATTGCTATTGATATGATATCAGATAAAATCAAGGAAAAATCTCACAACAGATAAGATCAACTTATATACCATTAGAACGACACTTATCTGTTCCAATCAGATGTAAACATTTTTCAGATAAGACTAGATTCTATGAGCCTAACACTTTAACACGGGTCCAGAAATATTTTTTTATTCAAGTTTTTAAATGTTTATTGGTTTGAATTGCTCTAAAATGTGATATGTAGGTTAGGTTAGGTTATCGACATGTGTGATTTTAAAAAAAACAGCTTACACTACACACGGTGATCTATGGTTCCATTGTGATTATACGATAAGGAAGAAGAAATGGAAGGAAAAAAATGTATAAACTAATGATAGACAAGAAATTTCTTGTGGAATTCTAACTGGCAACAGCAATATCTTGCCCATAACAGTCAAATGTGATAAATCCATACCGGACTACTGGTGTGTGTGTGAGGACGAGTCCGATACTATTCTTTGTAGCTGTTCCGCTCCATAGAACGGTTGCATAGAATACCTTGTTTGAGAAAGTCTACTTACAGTATAATCGATTCGGATGTTAAAACTTTTATTATAAAAATTCATTTCAGAGAAGATATCCAAAAGAAGCGTTGTCTCAAAAATTGTATAAAATTTCCATCAATTCAAAACATCTTTACGAAGACCTTTCAAATTGACCCTATGGAAATGAATGAATACACATGTATCTACATATGTATTCTTTTTTTATGAAAAGTATCACTTAATATAATACAAATCACAACCTGCCACTGCATTTATCCGCTTCATAATTGTAAGAATTGTTCGGCTACCACCTACGTAACCGCGATGACACAATGGATGCTAAAATATCAGCCAACGTCAATGTAAGCATATTGTTGTTTTTATAGCATATCATGTATATACTTTTGACGCATTCTAAGATGTATTACATAAATATGTATGGGCATTTCCAGGATGGCGAACGTGACATTCGTACGCCTTTAAAGTGAAAAATTAATAACGAAATCTTGAAAAAATAGATTTTTTTTAAATGCATGTAGAAAAATGCTAAATTTAGCCTTTTGGAACATTTATTTTTTACTACAATAGAGGGATGTGGCTTTCTGTTGGTAGTTGTCATGTCTTAATATGGACACCGGTTTTTTTTCTAAAATTTTTTCTTGATTTAGCACGCGACATTTATCACGTGACATTTTTTCTATGACCATATCTATATACAAATATGGGCAATTCCGTGATTTTTATTAATTGCGAAATAAGGGAATTTTATAAAGTTTATATACAAAAAATTTTTGATCACGAATGTTACTTTAGAAAGTCAATATAATAAAGTCAAAATTTTGCTGCTAACTGATAATTTTTTACTATTATTGAAGTTATTTACTATTGTAACAAATATTTTATGATAAGAATGCACTTGTTTAATCAGTAAATATGTTATTAAAAACTCATTGAGGTGATCAGATCATTAATGCATAATCATTTTAATCATATCCGTTTAATCATAAATACAAATAACACAAGCTTGGAAAATTTTAATTTAATAAAATTTAAGTATTCGTCATTACCAGGGCAACCGGAAATATGCCTAAAAATCGTGTTTTATGCGCATAAAATATGACCTGAAAAATGGCAAAATATGACCTAAAAATCAACAAAAACATGCTCTAAAAAATTAATGTCACACAATTTTTTTCATATGAATTAGAAATATTTTTATTTAAAATAAAAAAAACAGCATAAAAATTAAAAAAAAAAACAATATTATTTTAAATTCAGACTTTGTTAGTAGTTTTGGTAAATTTACATACACAAATGTTGAGTAAGATAAATAAAATAGAAGCCTTCAGATTTGTTGCTTTTATCGGATAAGCTTTAGGCATTATTATAGGTGGTGGTTAAAAAGCACCTTTTTATGTTTTGTTTACTAATTGAATAAGAAAGCGAGAAAAAGATTAATAAACGTTCATTTTAAAAAACTAAAGTTGCAAAGACACTTGTTTTTACGAACAAAAAAATAATGTCAATAACATAAAATATGCTTAAAAAGGGATATTTTTGAAAAAATATGGCCTACAAATATAAATTATGCTTTAAAAAGGAGTTTTTTTTAAATTATGCTCCTAAAACTAAAATTTTCAGAAATATGACGTTATGGGTAAAATATGCCAAAATATGCTCTAACAAATACGTCTCAAAACACTTGTAGGACCATGAAACATGTAAATACATTACCCATTTGTTAATATCTCGTTGTAAAAAAAACATGCTGTAGCATATTTCCGGTTGCCCTGGTCATTACTAATACAAGTCAGAAACAATTTACTTTTAACCTTTTTTCGATCTCGGTGGACCTTTCTTTGGAAATACCCACATCTATCATATTTATTTGACAACTAGGAACATAAAATAAAATCGTCATTATATGATTCCCATATATAAGGGCAATTCCATGGTGACAGTCTTACATTTCAATTAGATGAAAAACAATGAAAAACTTGTTTGTTTTACTTCTGTAACTTTTTGTGTACAATGTCAGAAGCCAGTGTGAATTAAGTCGGACTTTTTAGGTAAAACCTTTTTTAATATGATTTGGAATATTATAAGTAGTGCTCTAGGTTTGTAGCCGGATCCCGAAAACGGGTTGCCCGGTTTCCCGGAAAATAAAAAAATTTTTTTTCTTCGGTTTGTTAAGAAATTTCTGTTCTTTTCATGATTGCCAATTTAATTGCAATTTACATTTGCCAATATCATTTGAATTGATTCAAATTTCATTCAATTTTTTTGTGAAAAGAATCAATTCAAACATTGCCAAAAATGATTTATTATTTTACATCTCCTCTGTTCTTTATATAACTTAATACTATTTAAATATTTTCAAGATATTCTATAACTAATACCAATGTAATTCATGTAAATTCCACCTTAATCGAGATAGGTAAAGAAGTTTAGGTACCATTGACAATTTTTCTCCTTCTTTTGTCTTTTTACTCAAGTGTCCCCTACTAGTCTTTCTTTTTACAAATATGTATTTCTTTCTTAAAAAATAATTCGCAGAGAATTAATCAAAATTAATTTTTTTTAATTTCAGTTACACGTAAATATTAATAAACATCCATTGAGGTCTACTTCAACTTTGGTTCAAACCTCAAACAACCTTGTGGTGTGAAACTTTTCTCCCACGTAAGAACTCTACAACCTACACATCCAGGTGTTGTCAACAACACTCACACGCACACGGTCATCCTACCTCCCACAGAAGACCACACAATCTCAACAACAACAAACATCTCTATTCTATATAGAGAATGTTTACACCCATTAAAAACTTAATAACCTACATACAAAAGAATGCCAGCGGTGGTAGCTCAATATTTGGTAGTTCGAATACAAATGCATCTGAAGAACCGACAAAAATGGAGAGCCAAGATTTAAAACTTCACAATAATACAAGTGACATTGAAACGAAATCGAAGGAGTGTCTAGATTCGGTCGTCGATGAAGAAATTCCTAAAGAGGAGCTAAACACCCCCACAAAAACTACAACACGATCTGCAACATCATCTCCAGCTTCCAAGTTATCATTTTCACCTATAACGCGAACATCGCCACGAAAAGCCATTGCCTCTGCCATGACGTCAACGACGACGACGACGACAACAACGGCGGGAACAGCATCACCGGTGCCCATAGCAATGGATGAAGAAGATATTGAGGCACAACTTGACACTAGTATTATGTTGAAGAAACCTGTCAAACAAACGGCCACCAATGGTACGGAAATATTAGAAGTAAAGAAATCACCAAATTCATCGGGTCGCAGTATTTACATAAGTCACGATGTCAATCGCAATCATGCCATTTCACCGCTCATTGAAGATGAACTAGAGGACTTTCGGCATGATCCCACAACAGTACATACATCGTCTCCCGTTAGTCATAGTGATGATAAGAAGGGGAATAAGGAAGAGGCGGAGGAGGAGGAAGTATGTTTAGCAACTGAAAACGACAGTAAGGCAACGGTTGACGTCAATCAGAAGACAATGGACGATGCTGAGAATGAAACAGAATTTGTACAGATTCAAGACGAATTTGTAGAATGCGAGGGAGACGATGAGGATGATAATGGTATTAATACCGCCGAAGAGGATAACGATGTGGTAGACACAGGTGATAAAGAAACAGTTGTGCCTGAAAGGGTCATACAACTGGACAGCGAGTATGAGGAAGTTGGTGGTGAGGCGATGGAAGATGATGTGGTGGAGGATCCGGAAATTGAGGATGACGATGTGGACGATGATGATTCAGACGAAACATTTTTGGATTTGGAACAATTTCCAGGTAAGTTTTAAGAAGATATATTCATTGATTAAAATGTAAGGAGACACTTGCTTAGAATAGTGTACAATAGAGTGGGTCAATTTTTTCCCGACCAAGTGGTTATTAGAATTGTAATCAACAATAAATTTGTATGGGGACCACCTAAATGGCTGAAGATAGAGGGTAAATCTGATCTTAGAAACTGGGGTTGCAAAAACATTGGGGGTCATACATTTTACTCCTCCTAGCGCAGTTAGAGAGGTGGGAGCAAATTTTATAAAAAAAAATTCTGTATGTGTGCCCCTTAGGGGGTCAAGATGGGAGGTTGGTATGTTTGGAAAAATGTTAGGAGGGAAAAATGACTGGGGGTCGTTCATACATTTGAACCCTCTAGGGTCGATTCCGTTGTTTGTTGCGGATTTTTCCAAAATACGAAAAGTTTCTACTATTGTTGCTTGGGCAAATTTTTTTAGAATTCATCGTAGATTACGATTTTGATCACCGCTTGTATGTTTTTTTACTCCATACAAATTGACGCACTAACAAGGCAAATTGGTCTGACAATACGTTTATTGTCTTTGAAATATTTGTGTCTATTATTGCAATTGCATTTTTTTATTTTATTGCATGGCGTAATTTAAACTCTTCTTATTTAAAAGCCAATTCGTCCCCACAACATTTACAACACTTAGCTACCCTAATACAAAACTAACACTTTGTTTATCTCTTCCCTTCTTAATAGACAGCGAAGTCATTGTCCTCCATGATAGTGAAACGGATCCAAACACCACGCTTCCCCTGGAATCTGCGAACACATCCGATGATCCCTTGGCCATAGCTTGTGAAGAACAGGAAGCATTTGCTGCCGATAGAACGGCAGCTTTAGAAGAATTGAATTTACTTAATACATCCACAAACTCACAAGATGAAGACACAAGAACCACAGCAGCTGACGATGACCTTCAGTGGCTTAGTGTTGATGCGTCGGCTTCGGAAAGAAATGATGATTTACCGACTTGTAGCAAAAATTTAGCCAAAACGACTTCAGTTTCCAATGGTGCAACACCCGAAAAGGAGGAACGCAATGGCGAGGGTTCGGATTCGGGTCTAGGTAGTGAAACGTCAGCTCTGCACATAACAAATTCTAGTATAGGCGACACTAGCCAATTGAATGTGACGACAGCTTCGACGACGACGTCACCTAACCGCACCTCCCATAGCGCCGAAAAAGACAGCACTGACAAATTAGTGGGTCAGTCCACAAATCGCCTGGCAAGCAAATCGCCCTTGAAGGAGTCTCCTAAGCCCTTACGTTCCAATCTAAAGCGACGCCTCGAAGTCGATGATGATGAAGTGGTTGACACTTTGGGTAATATCACCTCCTCAACCTCTGGCAATAGCTCCTCGCTGGCAACTTCTTCGTCTTCATTGTTAAGTGGTAGTTTGCATAAAAAACCAAAGCGTTCAATTAACTTTGACAACGTCCAAGTCTTTTATTTTCCGCGACAACAAGGCTTTAGCTGTGTGCCTTCAGCGGGTGGCTGTACACTGGGCATGGGAGCTCGTCATGTGGGCTTTAAAACGTTGTCGCTGGCAGAACATGCTGCCGAACTGAGGCGAGCTCATCGCATGCAATTACAGGAGATTAACCCTCGAGGCTCCTCCAGCGATGATAGCGAAGAGTCCGAGGAGGACTATCTCAGTGAGGGCAGTGGCTCCGATCTAGATGGTGAATCTAATGGTTTCTTGCAACCCGTCTCACCCAAACAGAGACGAGCAATACTGAAGGCGGCTGGCGTGCGCAAGATCGACACCAGCGAAAAGGCTGAATGTCGCGACATACGAAACAGTCGCGAAGTGTGTGGTTGCACATGTCGAGACTTTTGCGATCCCGAAACATGTTCTTGCTCACAGTCCGGCATCAAATGTCAAGTTGATCGAGATATGTTTCCCTGTGGTTGTTCCCGTGATGCCTGTGGCAACACCATTGGTCGTGTTGAATTCAATCCCGCCCGGGTGCGCACTCATTTCATACACACACTGATGCGTCTCGAGATGGAGAATCGACAACAGCAAAATCCCTACTCGCCTGCCGTCGTCGTCCCCTCTGCTGCCAGCGCTACAGCAGTTTCGTACTATCAATCGGCGGCGCACATGCAACCACAATCAAATTATAGCTCTGGCTATGCTTCACCTGCTTACAATACATCTGCTGCCGCAGAGTTGCATCAACAAACAGCTGCCAATACCTATTACCATCAACCGACAACAGCCGGTGCAAATGTCCTGTACGGTGCTGGACAACCGTCATCGCCCTTAGATAAGCTGCTGGCTGTTGGTGCCAGCGCCACAACATCGCAATCGGTTGTTGTGGCACCTACAACAACGCCCTATGGCATGGATAGTTTAGATTCTGGTTTATTTGGAAATGTCGGAGTGGGAGCTACACCATCATATGGTGAACTAATGCCAGTTCAATCGTCATATCATCATCATAATATAAACTATGGAAATGTGCAGACACAGGTGAGTACCGAGAAGGGATGATATGCAACATCATAATGTGATATTTCTAAAATGAAAGAAAAAATTCCAAAGATAAAGAATGAATGGGTCCATAGCGACCTAAATGATCTCCCCTTCAAAGGAGATGTCTGCAACTTTTGTATCAGCATAAACATCTACAACATCTTAAAAGTATTTAGCGTGTAAATCCATGGTCTCCTAGCGTTGGCTTAAAAGAATCAGCTTTCAGAATCAGCCGTCCAAATTTATATCTATACCTCTGAAACAAAGATGCCATTTATAACTATATTATTGAAAAAAACTTGCTTATATTGCTTCGCAGATCGCTACTATCTTTTCGTTTAAATTTGTAATATTTTGTAATTATTTATTCCCTAATCTCTTTAAAGCATAACTTTACCCAGAGATATAATTGGCGCAAATGATGTTGATTGATCATTGTCATTGACGTTTCTTAATTGTCAGTATTAATGTAAAAATATGAGATCTAACTGCGATTTAGAGTTATTTTTTGTAAACACAATCCCAAAACAGTAAGTGCTTCAATTTCATTAACTAATCCTAAAAGTTTCTTAAAATATTAATGCTTGCTGTTACATTGTCTTAGAAAAAGACATAATTCTTAATCCAACTAACTTGTATTTGACTATATATAGCAAGATTCATAATTGATTTAATTCATAGAATGCAAAATGTTCTATGATGAACAAAAAACAGAAACGATTACAAATTGTCTGTGGTTTTACGGGTTCATAATTAAGGACATATCCTCATTTCCGAGCCATCAGCCGATTCGTTCATATTTATTTGACAAAAAACGACTTGGATAAAAAAAATTGGTACATAGTTCAAAGTAACCAGTAGAGAATAAAACTAGTTCCGAACTAGTTTTTCATATGGCAGTAAACTACAAACAACTGGCTATAAATATAAACGTATCATCTGTTTCAAAATTGGTCAGCTGCTCTAAAGCTCACGAAATAATAGCGTATTGCTTGTTACTTACAGCTGATTAATAAAACAAGACTTGTCGACTTCTTTGTTAACCTTCTTTTCCTTTGTTCCTCATTTTCAGGTATCACCCTACAATTCCTACCACAATGGCGTGCCGTATTTAAACACCAACACCGCCACCGCCACCCCTCTGAATACTCCAGCAACGTATAGTTCATGTGCTGTACCCTCTATACCGCCCTATGGAACTGCCACTACAACCGAGGCTACAGGAGATTATCATAGTGTCAATAGTCTGGCCACCACATTGGAGACCACCATAGCGCCCTCGTGCTCAAACGTTTCGACTGCAGTTGTAAACACTTTGGATGCCGAAGCCAGCGCGAGTTTCATAAGTCTGTCGACGCCGTTAGCAAGTTCCTCGAGATTATCACAAATTAATGATTTATTGCAACATAATCGCAATGCAACAACAGCACTTGTCGCGGTATCACAAAGTATAGGTGCGTCGTCAGATCCTTCTGTAGCGGCAACGCACATGAATGGCGCCGCTAGTAGTGGTGTTGTTGTTGTTGATAGCTATCACACAACCTCAATTAATACGCCACCCATTGAAGATGCTCATAAATCGTGTATGGCCTATGTTGAATTAACTGCTCCTCCGCCATTGAAACCAGCTCCAATAGTGATGGAGCTCATCGAGGCTGCAGCAGAAAAACAACCAGCTCCTACGTCGCTACAACAACAACAGGAAACAATAGAATCAAATGCAGCGGAAACGGAAACATCATCGCCAACGCCATCAACCTCCACAATGACAACCACACCCTCAATTTTAATTTCAGATATAACGCCCGCCTCACGAGCGCCTACGCCTAAATTAGATACAGCATTTGAGACCGAACCGACGGCGTCGACTGTGACGTCTACGGTAGTTGGATGTAATCAGCTCACTGATAAAGAAACAGGATCAGCTATAACACCATCTGATGTGCCAGCTATTGAAGTGGCCGCGGGCAATTGAATTGAGTTTTCAAAATGTGACCATTTTGAAACATTTCTACACAATTTTTGATAAATAATTATAAAAAAGCAAAATGCCCGAGAAAACGGGAAAACCGAAAAAAGCAGCAAACAAACACAACACAAACACGGAAGTTACGATAGGAAGCAAGTATTTAGTTAAGTTACAATTTTAATTTTAGTATTAAGCGTTAAAACATAACCTTAAACATGAACATAACCTAAATAAGTATAATCTACAAAAAAAAAACATAAAACGAAAATACCGCGTAACAGAAACAAAAACAAAACAACCGAAAAAAAATACAAATAACTAAGCAACAAACCCCACACAAACAATTTAAGCAAAATAATCAAACAAATCATGTGTAGCATTAATTTTCCATAAATACAACCACAACAAAAAGTCATAACAAAAATACAAAAACCGCAGATGCCCTTGAGGTTAACAAAAATGAATTAAAGGTGGAAAATAGATGTGGAATGGCCGCCGGAAGAGTTTGAAACAAGGCCATAGCAATTGAAGGTGAACTCTGGAAGGATAGCCTTTGTCAAATCGACTACGCTAGGTACACTATATTCATTAGTGTGACTGCTAGTTATATAGGGGAAAAAATTGCAGACCTTTGTCAGTCTGACCACCCAAAATTTATATGATTTTGGGATAGCCAAAGTTTGAACACGGTTGGAGTATGTTAACCCGTGCCGCTGGGGCCTTGAACGTTTTTAAGCAACTATAGCCACGTTTGGGAGACATAACTCAAGAACAGTTAGACTAAGTTTGCTGAAATAAAAATTCGAAATTAAAAAATTAAAATTCCTTTAATCTGTAAAAAAAACACCGGAAATAACAAATTAAAATTCCTTTAATCTGTAAAGAAAAAACACCGGAAATAACCAACTGGTACCTGTAGGGACCGAGAAGGGGATAATCCTAAACTAGGGCCTAATCACGGCATTTGTGATCGAAAGATTTCGATCGAAATTTTGACTTTTTGTAATACGATTGCCGGCACATTTCGATCGAAATCTTTCGGTCACGAATGCTGTGATTATGCCCCTAGTTTTCTATAGACCTTGAACCTTCCATACAAAAAACTGTTTCATTTAACATGTAGATGTGTCATGTTTGGGTGAATTGTCCCCTTTGCCCTAGTATAAAACAAGGAATTTTAGAATTAGTTCAAACTTACGTTTTTGAACTAGTATGACAATTCCTACTGGGAATAATACTACTTCGGAACTAGTTTCGTACAAGTTCTGCTTTGGACAGAGAACTAGTTCACTTTCCAAGTGATTTGTGTCTTTTATACTATGCAGCACTTCCAAATGAAATTCAAAGAATTATATATGAGTTTTAAACATTACTTGTGAAATTTTAAACTCGTCAACTGATATTTACAAATTCCTTTTGAACTTCCAAAAATATTAACTAAAAAAATTCAAATTTTTGATTTGAAATTGAAATCCAAAATTCGACATTTGAATTAAAAATTCATCAATTTGAAATAAAATACTCATTAATTTAAATTCCAAAAAAAAAACACTACATCTTAACATGCATATGGGAATTAGTCAGTTAAATATTGGAATACAAATTTTTGAATAGATAAAGTTTTTCTAAAAGTATTTGAATCAGTCCAAATATGTCAGAGAACACCATTTCCAATTAAAAATAAAAAAATCAATTGAAATTCAAAAATTATATTTGATTTTCGAACAATCCGTTAAAAATTCAAAATTCTTTTATTTACTTTTATACTATGCAGTATAGAACTACACCATTTCCAATTAAAATTCATAATATTATATTTGATTTTCAAACATTTCAAATGAAATTTAAAACTTGTCAATTGATATTTACAAATTCCATATGAACTTCTAAAAATATCAATTAAAAAATTCAAATTTTTTATTTGAAATTCGAAAAATATCAATTGAAATTCAAAAATTGTCGATTGAAATACAAAATTCGACAATTGCAATTGAAAAATCATCATTTTTAAATTAAAACTTATCGATTTTAATCCAAAACGTATTATTTCAATTGCATAGGGGAATTAGTCAGTTAAATATTGGAATATAAATTTTTGAATAGTTAACATTTCAGTCTACACCATTCCCAATTAATAACAAAAATATCAATGCAATTTAAAATTATAATTGATTTTCAAACAATTCGATTAAAATTTAAAACCCGACAATTGATATTCATAAATTCGACTTGAAATTCAAATGAAATCAATAAAAATTCAAATTTTCCATTCGAAATTCGAAAAATATTAATTAAAATTAACAATTTTTAATTGAAATTTAAAACATATCATTTGAAATTCAAAACCGATTAAGTGAATTTCAAGATTTAAAAATTGAATATATTGATGAGTTTTGAATTTCCTTTGGTGAATTTTGTATTTTAATTGACGAGTTTTGAAATTCAATTGCCGAGTTTTGAATTTTAATTGGAATACACATTTTTGAATAGATAACGTTTTTCAAAAATTATTTGAATCAGTCCAAACATGTCAGTCTACACCATTCCCAATTTAAACTAAAAAAAATCAATTGAAATACAAAAATTATATTTGATTTGCAAAACTCGACAATGGATATTCAAAAATTCGACTTGAAATTCAAATGAAATCAATTAAAATTCAAATTTTCCATTCGAAATTCGAAAAATAATAATTGAAATCAAAAATCTTTAATTGAAATTAAAAACACATAATTTGAAATTCAAAACTGATTAATTGAAATTCAAGATTTGAAAATTAAATGTATTGATGAGTTTTGTATTTCCTTTTGTGAATTTTGTATTTTAATTGACGAGTTTTGAAATTCAATTGATGAGTTTAAAATTTTAATTGATGTATTTTGAATGTCAATTGACAAGTTTTGAATTTCGTTTGAAATTTTTCGAATTTCAAATGGAAAATTTGAATTTAATTAATTTGTTTTTTTTTTAATTTTAAATGGATTTTTTGAAATATCAATTTTTGAATATGAATCAATATAAGAGTTGAATTTAATTTTGATTGGAAATTGTGTAGTTTGAAATTTTGGTTTTAATTTAAATATTTCGAAAATTCAGTTAATGCGTTTTGGATTTCATTTAACGAGTTTTGAATTCCATTTAACGAGTTTTGAATTTTAACAGATGTGTTTTGAACTTCACTTGAGTTTTGAACTTCAAATGAGGGATTTTCCATTTCAATTGATGTCTTTTGAATTTCAACTGATGGCTTTTTCATCCCATTTGACGAATTTATAATTTTAATTGATGAATTATGAATTTCATTTGACATATTTTCAATTTCAATTGATTTTTTTTTTTTAAATTTCAATTTGAAAATTTAAACACCAACTAATGAGTTTTGAATTTCAAAAGTAAAATTTGAATTTCAATTGATTTTCTTAAAATTTCAATTGGAAATCGTGTAGTATGGTTTTGAATTTCATTTGACGATTTTTTTGATTGGTTTTTTTTTTTAAATTTCAATTTAAAAATTTAAACATCAATTGATGAGTTTTGAAAGTTTGAATTTCAATTGATTTTTTTTTAAATTTTAATTGGAAATGGGGTATGTAGTATGTTTTTGAACAAGTGTGACAATATCCTATTGAATTTCATTTGACATATTTTTATTTTGGATTGATTTTTTTTTTATTTCAATTTGAAAATTTAAACATCAACTGATGAATTTTGAATTTCAAAAGGAAAATTTGAATTTCAAATGGAGAAACATTTGAGTTTCAATTGATTTTCTTTAAATTTCAATTGGAAATGGTGCAGTATGTTTATGAACTAGTATGACAATTTCCAATTGCGTAGCTACTAAATAGACAAAGACACTTTACATTTTTCTATATGCCGACTAAATTATTGAAAATACTTTCTCTCGCTCTCTCTCTCCATCTCTCTTAAGTTGAATTAATGCAAAACGCACAAACGCACGACAGACAACAGGCTACACATTCGAACGTTATTTGAATTCTATAACATATAGACGGCCCTTATAAATCAAATGATCGAGATAAGATTACAAATTTGTTTTTAATATAATGAAGTACATTATTTACATGGCAAATTGTACAGAACTGATTAAAATGCGAGTTTGTGTGTATAAATGACAAAACAAAAGTAATTCATTACATTGTCCAGCATTATTAGATAATAACAACAATTAAAAGAAATTGCATAAAACTCAATCCAACAAAGAAAAGAAATATGAAAATAGTTGAAATAAGGTAACTTTTTACATACAGAAAAGCTTTTTCTGCCACAACACTTTCGTTGTAATTTAGATCAATGGTAAATTTTAAATTTAATTGTATTATGATTAAAAGGGAAAGAACATACCTTAAACTAAATCACTTAAAGGTTTATGTTTCACTTTTTTTATAAATCCCCAACATGCCTTGGGTTCTGGATTTATGAAAAAGACATAAGTGGGGAAAATATCTATGCTTACTATTTGCCATCAAGGATTACGACAATGATGCCCTTTGCTCCAACTAGGAGCCTTATTAGGAAACACGCATTACTTTCTTTATGATATTGTATTTCACCTGTTGTTGACCTTGTTTCCTACTCTTCCACGACGACTTGTTTTCGTTTTAAGTGGTATTTTTAATAGGTTTTTTTTATTGTTATTAATTTAAATTATTTTCAAACTTGTGTTCGGCTCTAACCTTTACACTATTTATACAATAGTTATTGAAATTTCTAACAACACAAACACATACAGTTTATGTTTTTGCTTGAATACGCCGCAAAATGAAATTAATTTAAAGCTCAAACACAAACAGCTTCAAATTTCAGCCGCCACCACCTACCATATCATAATTCAATATACGCTACAAGTTCGTTTATTAAAACTTATTTCAGGCCGAGCTTATTATATTCTTTGTCAAATATTATTATTAATAGCTTTACACATTGTTTTTCTTCAGGTTTAGTTTTTTCGTCTTTAAACATTTCTACCTTATAATTATTATTACACAGCAACAACAAAAGAAAACTAAACTTAAAATTTAATTTTATTGTTCAAAATCCTTTAATGAATTTCTTTGTTTACGTTACGTTTTGAAATTTAGTTTGTACATTATAAAATTGAAAATCTAAGATTATTTCCTATTTTTATATATAGATTATATGTATAAGTTATTTGTTGTTTCTTTTTGTATTCATTAAATAATTAACATAAAATAAAATGAAAACGTCTCTACGCAAAGGGGTGAAAAATATTATATACAACACAATATACATATAGAAAATATAAAAAAATATAAATAAAACAAAAAAAAATTAACAAACAAAATAGCAGCAAAAGTAAAATGGAAAAAGAATAACTTGATAAACTGATATGAAAAAAAAAACAAACAAAAAAACACACACTCACATTTGTAGTTTATTGATACAATATATTACTAGTAACTAAATCAAATTATAATTTATTTAATTTTTAAACAAAATAAAAATAAAACAAAAATTAAAATCATACCGAAAATATTTGCAAAAATTAAAAAAGAAAAAAAATATCACGCAAGTGAAAGTGTTTTATTTTAAATATATTAGAAATACGACATCAGGGAGTGATTAAGGTTGTCCTAGATACATTAATTGCTCATAAATCAGGACATAAGGTAGACCGCATTCGTTTAAAATTTAAAAATATATTCACGTAATACAGATATCGATTCCATTTAAGATCGACTTCACGTACAAGTACGAAATGAATTATATATACTCTTTGCTATATTTACCAATGTCTACTGAAGACTCTTTCATCATTTCATTTTTCTTTTTAATTAAAATTCAAAAATTCTTCTCACTTTTATGCGCACATTTATTTGTAAAGCATTTTATTATTATCAAAAAAAAAACAAAACAAATTATAAACAAGAATACATTATTATATCAATTAAGCTTTTTTAAAATTTATCAAAATTCGCAATAATTTTACTCCTTATCCTCAGGAAACACAACACCCACTTGTTTGCGTATCTCATCTTCTATCTGGGCAAACAACAAACTATCATTGTGATTAACATGATCATGTTGTATTTTACCGTCCAAAATACATTGACGAGCAGCTTCGGCTTCGTAACGTAAACCCTCAGAGTTAAGATAATTGGTGGCATGTTTACCTTTGGGCAAGACCCATTCCTTTTCCTGGCCATCAATGTCAATGATTTTGGTAGGACACCAGAATTGCAAAAGCTATAATAAAAACGTTATAATAATAACTTATTTTTTTCCGTTCAAAATAATATACTAAAACATTTACCGTTATTTGCCCTTTAGACCCCTTAATGATCGCTTTATTGTTCAGTTCCTCCTTGGCACTTGTGCGCATTTTCGCCACACGTTTTCCCGAATACAATAAATCGGCTTGAATTTCAGTATCTACGCCTTGATCATTTAACGTACCCGTTGCTTTGATTTCTTGTGGTGGCTCCTGAAATGCCCATTGGCATACTTGTATCGTATAAATGCCCAAGTCGAGTACGGTACCACCGCCCATATCATTTTTCCTTAAAAATACAAGTATAATGTTAAAAATTATCTACTTGCAAAAATTAATTATATTGTTAATTACTGTAATCTATCGACATTTGTTAAGGGAAAGCCGAATTGCACATCAACTTCTTGTATCTCTCCTAAAACACCGGTATCAATTTGTCGTCTAACATATTGATAAGCAGGGAAAAATCTAGACCATACTGCTTCCATTAAGAAGAGTTTTTTTCTTTCCGCATATTGGATGAGTTTTTTGGCTTGTTTATGATTCATGCACAATGGCTTCTCGCAGAGGATATGTTTGCCATGTTCCAGCATTAGCATACAGATCTCAAAGTGTTGTGGATTTAGAGCACCGACATAGACGATATCTGGACGAAAATTAAGAAGAGAGATATGTAAGAATAAACGGTAATAATGGTCATATGCCAATACAATAATGTCAATGATTTGAATTTATAATAGCCTTAGTTTTTATAATTTTTACAGGAAGCCTGTTAGGTAAAGACCAAAAGCTCAGTAGGTTAAGAACTGATACTGATTAGGTTAAAAACTGATACTCCTCCTTAAAAATGACTTAAAAATTACATCATATATATATAAAAAGAAAATGCGCTCACCACCAAGATAATTGAAAAGGTCATTTAATAACAATAAGAAAACTATGGCACCTAATACAGATTCCTGGGAAACCACTTCGGGCAGGTAAAACATTTGAAGGAGAACCATTGACAACTACAAATTAACCTTCGATAGCTCAGTGGAAGCGACGTAGATAAGCAATCCGAAGGTGCCGGGTTTGTTTGATAACGGACCGGGGCACTGGCAAAATCAACATCGATGAAACATTACTTTTCAAATACTTTCGAATTCTCCAGTCAGCAAAACTTAATCAAATGATTTCACTACTTTTACAACATCTCAAAAATAATTGAAAAAAAAACTAGCTGTTGCCATCTCTTGGAGGAAAATGCAGGAAAGACTTTCATGATCTATAGCGCGAGGTCCAACGTAAAAAGAGAGAACCTCTAGATCAAAGAGCATTTCAGGCTAGCTTAGCAGACATTTATTCGAACGTAGTCGTTGAAACTTTAAACAATTACAGAGTGAATGTCGTGCTCGCAGAACACCCTTCATCAGTGGCTTCGGAGGAAGAGCATTTCCACGGTAGACTAGAGTTGTTTTGGCCAACCTAAGATCTGGCTGGTGTAGCCGCCTTTAATTCGTACTGGGGAAGAATTGATTGCAATACATCGAGTACCTGTCCCGCCTGCAACCAAGGACCACACGACACACTACACCTTTTCAACTTCCTTGTCAAACCAACTCAGCTTGTTCCCAGGTCTCTTTGGACCCACCCAGTGTTTAAAGAGAATATTGATTAAGACTTTTGATGGTATCGGCTGCAGCATAATACCTCTGTAATTTTGCCATTGACTAAGATTGCCTTTATTTTTGGAATCATCCGTTATTTTCTTAGACAGGTTGTAGAAGTAGTAATAATGGGACTGACTTTTATCGTTTCTGATGATATGTTATCAAAATGTCTGGGTATTTGTTGTTCTTCCGCAGGGTTATCTAACCATTTAGACTTGCCTGTTCTGCACGAAATTTCAGGTTTTTTCATCGTAGTGTCTGGAAGCTTGCCGTTTTCTATTTTATATCTCAACTGAATTTGGGATATTTTTTGCCTTTCTGCGTTCTTCGATGATTAACCACGTTTCATCACTCATCCAAGCTTTCACCTTCTTTGGGTGCATGCCAAGGACTTCCTCTTTGGCATAAGGAATTGTGAATTTAAAATATGACCACAAGTACTCAACTCCCTGTTCATTGAAATGTTGTTGATGTTTTTGTCAGTTCTTTCATAAACGACAACTTGGTCTGCAGCGATAGGAGTTTGTTTCAGTTGTGCTTTTTCTTTGTTGTTTGCTGTTTTGACAGTTGTATGGTTGCAATTTAGAGGCGCAACGATGCCACAAGTAGGTGGTGGTCAGAGCCGATGTTAGCACTCTTTTTGACTCTAAAATCCAACAGGCTCTTTTCCATAGTATGCCTATGCAAAAATTGAATATCGGGTTTTTGGTGATTCCTTCTGGTGACATCCAGGTAAGCTACACAACATGGTTTTTGTGGGAAAAGCGAACAGCCGTTGACAAGATTGGATTCATTACAATTACAAATTACTTTTAATTGTATTATCCAGTAAAGAGATATAAACGGATCAGAGTGCGTAGAGCAATCAAAATACGCTCTCGCTCTATTGAGTTATCTTTACAATGAGTTTATCATTTTCAAAACAAGTGAGCGAAAGCAATCAAGCAATCTTCTCTTCTATAAACTCCTCATTAGTTTCACTCATTCAATACATCGCTTTGATAAGTTAAATGGCGACCGCTTGTTTGAATAGAATTTTTAAATTGAATAACTCATTGTACGCTCATTGAAGCAAACAAGGAGCGCTCATTTCACGAAAATGATCGATTGAATTTTATTTATCAATCATAAATAAGCAAATGTGAACATATGTATAATGTTGATTTTTCAAGTGCCGTCGTTTCGTTGAACACAGAAATGAATTGTGTTGCTTGGAAAATATGCATTGATATTTAGGTAGTATGTAAGAAAATTATTATTATTTTTGAAATAATAATACTGTTAACACATTGAATCATTTATTTTTATTTTTTTTATATTAAAAATTACATTTAATAAACCTAAATTATAAAGATTGATAATTTGCTTGTTTGACAAATCCAACAATGCTCTGATATGAAAATTGTTTTTTATGCGACACACAGTTTAGTGGTGGAGCATATTGCCGTTGGGAGGCGTGGCAGATATAGACATATGTATATATTCTTGCACAGGTTTTTTACGAGAAAAAAACAAAATAATGTGACTCTAATGCAGTGGTACGCAAAATGTTTATCAAGAACAGCTTCGAAAAACGACGCTAGCAGAGCAGATACAAGTATGTAATTCCTGTAAACCAAATCAGTTATGAGCATGTTATTAAACAGGAGCACTCAAAACTTAGCTTTGTTGTTGTAAAGAGTTTATCATCGCAATAACTTTTGAGTGAGAAATATCAAAGCATTGAAAGCAATGAGTACTCTTTTGTTGAGTGCTTTCGAAAGAGTATTCAACGAGCGATGACGTTCTAGAGCATTAACAAACGAGCGCTCATTTCTTTTTACGTCGAAAATGAAAACACAAAATTGAGTCGCTCGCAAATAGAGTTGTATATGAGGAGAAGAGCAAAATAATACTTCTCAATGATAAGTATTTACGAACTCTGAAACGGATAAAATTATTTAAAAAAATTAAAAAAAAGCCCTCAACTCCATGCGTATTAGATTCAACCGAAAATAAAGCTGAAAGCAACATATTGGAAAATTCACATTGAAAAGAGAATCCTTTATTTCCATTCTGTTGGTCACAATAATTAGATAAATTCAATAGGTTATTAATAAAGAGTGTACTCTATTCATCAGTATTAGCGTTGGCTTTAACTGAACAGTAAATCATTTGTTATTAAAACAATTCCATAGGGTCTTAATAGGAACATTACCATAAAAAAATGCCGCATTGGCTTTAGACTTTCTGGCCCTACAAAATGTTCTACAATTGCTTTAGCTTGGATCCCTAATAAATGCTGCATTCACCAGATCACGCAGAGAGATAAAGTATTTGTGGTGATGAGTATCATATATCCCTCCCAAACTTAAAACATTTATTTGGTAATCAACATTACTTGTTGTATTATATGCCCAATCGAAAGCTGATAAATTAAAAAAAAAAAAATTGGTATAAAAAATTATCACCCCAGCTACTTCCTCCAGCTGTTACAACAACAACATCAACTTGTTGTAATCGTTTCTAAAAAATCGAACTACGCAATTGCACTACTAATGGTTTCTGGTCATACACAAATATCATTTCTTTTAAACTTTAAAGACCAAAGTCATGTTTAGAAATAATGGCGAAATAAAATCATATATGAATTCACCACATTTGTAGGATGTGCCACTAAGAAATTATCTATTAATGACGAAAACTTGTTCACGACAAAAAAGCGTGTCTAATATTAGGGTGAACAAACATATTGAACCTAGCACAAGTTTCCCTTGCCAGATAAGAACTCCTCATAACAAATAAATGATTATTAAAATTAAACAATGCTAATATCAAAATATCTAACAATGAAATCTGATACTTCATTATCAAAGGCAACTAAATATCAATGATTGGGCTGCTACATCCGAGACTGATAAAGGGAATTCCGATTATAACCTTCAGACATGCGTATGGCGACTGCATTTAAACTGAGCAGTTGTTTATGTTATACCGCCTATTGTAGGATAGGTCTTATATTCGCAAAACTACTCCATTTAACAATTTTAAAGTCAATATTATTGATATAAAAAAAGCTACAACACCAATAAGAATATCCAGAAATCTTTACACTACTATCTTTATCTTTATTACTCTCTAATGTCAATGGGACTACATTTAATAAATATTGTGAATTAGGATTAGTAAGCTATTGGAAGTCCAACTCATGGAATTAAGTCAAGGCGACAAAAGCTTACTCATAATTGGACAGTAGTCTACAAAGTAATACTTGTCCTTAACTTAGCTCACGCCTTTAAGAGTGAGTATACATGTATAATATAGCGAAGAGATCGACGTTACAGTTAAGACTGCATAGTACTTCGGAAATTCCTAATGAAACTTGGGAAACGTTTTCGGTTTGTTTTTTTTTGTACTTTTTTAAATTGTATTTCCTCAATTGTTGTCCTTAAATATCATTTTCATCATTACAATACAAACAAGTCGGTGTACACTAAGTCAATATTTACTCCAACTGGATGGTCAGTTGATGTGTGACTACTCGTATTCATTTCCATCAACTGTCCGTTAATATGTATAATGATTAAGCACCCTATCAAATTAAACTATGGACATAAACAACTTGTAATACGGGGTAAGTCCTACCACCGCATCATTATCCTTTTTGCACCACTCGACCTCCTCCATCTACTCACCAACTTCTTTACATTCTGCCAGTTCGGTATAACTTCCAAATGCCTTTGTTATTTCATGTTTCTTTGCAAATTCCTCGGCTCTTTTAACATCACGAGCTGCCACTGCCATCATCTGGTGCTCGTCAAAAGGCAAGGTCGACAGAGCCACACAAAAGTCATTGCTAATTTTGCCAGCAGAAGCAATGCCCCAACGTAGAGCACTTGGCATCCTAGCGATTAATATGATCGCACACGCGTCCGTCAATGACTAAGTTCCAACAGAAACTAAAAAATGGTCAAACGAACATAATATTTGTTAGCTAACTGCACATTTGGACGAGTGCCGGTCGCCTGCTTACCTGTTGTTGTGGCCCGTACTCGGGAGCAGATAACAAATTCTCAATTGCGCAATGAATTTGTTATTGTGTGGCACTTGTTTGTGTATTCAACTGTTGTGTTGAGGAAACTATTTTCTTTTAGTTTTCTACACTGTTACTTGATTTCAATGACACTTTGCGAGAGTATTTGCAGTAATCTCAAGAATAAATTAAAACAATTTCAATTACCGTATCTATTTGTCGTGTTAACAAATTTACCGGCAGCAACAAAGTGCATGCAAATTAGAGTTGTGAAAAATATCAACAATATTTGCAAGAATGAAAAGTAATCGGCAAAAAAAATTTGCAAATAAAAAGTGGTTTCCCTTCATGTAGATAATCATTTGGCTGAATTGCACTTCAACAAGCTAGGTTTTGTTGGAACAAGTAATAAAAGTAATCATCTTTAGTTAATAGCAGGAGCTCATGTGGCCCTAGAGAGCCTAAATTTCGAGGCCCTTTGGATCCTGTTTATAACCACCTATGTGTGGGTACTTAAATTAAAAGTATTATCAACACGATTCCAACTATACCAGTTGTATGTCTTTCTAGACCATGTTAGACGTATTTGTATACCTCCATTGGCGTACTACCTGGACTGGATAGTTTTTTTTAATGAAAGTATGGCTTCGACATATTCCCCAATGTATTTGTTGTAACGGTCCCCCAATATTTCGATACCGGTTCGATACTGTGAAGGCTTTCAAAATATGCGTTTATTCTCAACTTGAACTCCACATTTGAGTAAAATAAATCATTTTCCAGTGATCCACCTTTTGAAACTGGGAATGAGGGTTAGGTTAAATTGAGGACATGTGTAATCTGGTAAAAGCCAAAACACACTACAAACCGAGAGCAGTGGCCTTCGATAGCTCAATGGAAGCGACGTAGATTAACAACCCGAAGGTGCCGGCTTCGATTCCCGGCCGAGGCACTGGCCAAATCAGAATCGATGAAAAATTACTTTTCAAATACTTTCGAGTTCTCCAGCCAACAAAACTCTTCCTAGATGCTTTCGCTACAAAAAAAATCTAGATTGAGCAAGGACAAAGGACAAAAGGAAATGATTTAGCAACATAGCAATATTAAACAACAAAGCCAGCTAGCGCCATCTTTGGAGGCATTTCGATTAAAGCTCGCAACAATAACATAATCGACATAAACCCTTGACGCAAACCTTGATATCTACCTAGGAAAGAAACAGAGTTGCCAATAATAATCGTGCGATAATTGGTATAAAGAATTATCGCCCCAACTACTTTCTCCAGCTTTTACAACAACAACAAACCGAGAGCTGTTGATCAATTGTGATTGTACGTTTAAGAAGGAGAAAGGGGTGGGATAGGTAAACAAGAGAAATTAGTGGAAAATCCCAATCCTCTTGGCCCAGTCAGCTGCCGTATGAAACCTATTAAATTGCCTACTCCGATAGGGTAGAGAGACTCTAGGACCTCTATATAACTCCTTAATTATCTTACAGCCTAATATACTAGACAGACGACAATGTTAATGCGCATTAAAAATTCACTAATGCAAATTAAAAGTTCACCCTGACAAACGACAGTTTCTGCATTAAGAAACTGCATTTAGTAAAAAGCTGTTTGACAATTTTCTTTTGTCATTTAACATATCCTACTACTGTGCATTTCTTCCTTATAAAATGGTTGTTGTAATTGGTTGTAATGCCCAAGCCGTCGTCTGTATAAGCTACGATCTTGAACGTTAATGTTCGCTTGCATTTTATGCGGTAAACAGCTGTGATATGTATAGCAAATCAGCTGTTTATCACATAAAAAGCAAGCGAACGTAAACGTTCGACATCGTAGCTTGGGTTGTTAGACTCCTAAGAACTGGAGCGGAACAGCTGCTCGGAGACTTCTCCTCGTCCTTACAAACACGACAGTGGTCCGTTATTGATCTATCCCATTTGCATGTCAGATGTTGTTGTTGTAGCAGTATATGTGTTGTTGTCAATTAGGTTTTATTCGATTCGCCTTGTATTGTGTTTTCTGATTTACATATTTTTTTCCAGTCCAAGGAAGGGTGGGTCCAAAGAGACCTGTGAACAAACTATGTTGGTTTGACTGGGCAGTTGAAAAGGTGCAGTGTGTCGTGTGGTCCCTGGTTGCAGGCGGGACAGGTATTTGATGTATTGCCATCAATTCTTGCCTAGTACGAATTGAGGCGGCTACACCAGCCAGATCTAAGTTGGGCCGCGGTAATACCCTTTTTCCGAAAAAACTGATAGAGGGTGTTCTCCAAGCATGACATTTCCTCTGTAATTATTTACGACTTCAACGACTGCGTTCAAGTGAATGTCCGCTATGCCTGCCTGATATTCTCTCTGATCTTGAGGCTTTCTCTTGTAGCGTTAGACCTCGCGCTCCAGATGGAGATGGTCTTTACTGACCTGCCTGGGAGGTGGGAGCCTATCCACTAGGTTGGTTGGGATGGCTGAGCCGGCGTGTCTCCTCATGTAGGTTGATGTCAGGCCCCAGGCCAATCATGTACCACGATGGGGATATGGTATATTAGGTCCACAGCGATCTAGCAGTTATAGTAGGTTCTGGAGATTCAACTTCTGCTGGGTGTTTTCCACATCCAATCCTCCACTAAGCCCGGAAAGTAACAAATGGGCGCCTGAACATCTCTCAGAGAGTCATGATCAGGCATAATACAGTCTTGAAGCCACAATTGACGACACCAGCACCAAAATGATCTAGGGCACAACAGAATATTTCTGTTAGAAAAACTGAAGATCACTTACATCAGTGTAGAAGGGAAGAATTTTGAACTATGCCATTGTGTGACAAACTCTTTATTGGTAAAAATGTCGCTAAGATCATTTTGATTGCAAAGTGGTCATTTTATTTAAAATTTGTCAAAAAAATGTTGCAATACACCATAAAAAACTAATTTTCATCGCAGCGATTATTTAAAAAAAATCACCTCCTCCAACTAACCTTCAAAGTTTTACTAACTGCATATTTATATTGCCATCACCGCGTGCACGTATTAACCGAAGTATATATTCAGTTTGTTCTTCCATTTGTAACGCCCATTAGGAGGCGTAGCAGGAATGACAATAAATCTATACCATTATGGCAAAAGTTGATATGTCCAATTTTCATAATTTTTCAGGAAGCTGATACAAAGTTTGGAACTCTAATAAAAATATACGGGCATATTAGTTTGTTTTACAGTAATAAAATAGACTTTCAATTAGTAGTGGTAGTAACTAGTATTATGGTTTTCTATATATATTTAAGCCCATATTTTACTCGCAATATAAACAAGGACGATGTTTTGAATAATGTTTTAGCTTGGAGACATTCAATAGTATTTTTGGCACAATTTATTTGTTAATAGCGATGCAAATAGTTTTTGGCCGCCATACAAAAAAATGTCACCACAGTTAAATGTTTTTGCTGTGGAATAAATATCATTTCTACAATTTATTCAAAAATCGCTTATCACGTGATTTCGTCAAATCACGTGATTTAAAATTTTGTTTAAAAAACTTTTTTCACATTTTACAAAAAAAAAAAATTAAATTATTTATTTCCATAAATAGAAAATATGTTTCCAACATGAATATTGCTTACTTTTTAGGCATTAGAATGCATTTTACATATATGATTAATGACTTATAAACAAATTAAGTCTAAATTTTAAAAATATTAATTAAATTTATATTTTTTTTTAATTTTATGGTGCATTATTTCTGTTTTCTACCGTCATTGTTGCTTGTCGCAATAATAACGCTGGTTTAGGTTCGTATGGCAAGCTCAGACTTTTTGTTCTGTTTTGAATTTATAAATTGCTTTTTATAACGGAATATAAATTTTTCTTATAGAAATTTGTCTCAGTGTACTTGTAACCTGTGGCCGATTGTACACAGAAAGTAACCGTATGTCCCATGTAAACAAACACTAACCAATTCAGCTGATCAACATATGTTGTTTGTTTTGAAAACAATTTATATGGCTTTCATAATAGCACTGGCATGTGCAATAGCTAAATCGAATTGAATAAATCATGTTGAGGAAAATAATACAAGTAATCAATCAAAACACTGCCCGAGCAAGCGTAAGTAAAAAACCCCAGATCGTTAGAATTAAATTCACAACATCTTCCCCTTTTTTTAGTGTCTTCACATTCGTTATAAGTCACAACCGGCTAACAATGATGCTGCAGTCTCGCAAGCTTCCGACTATGAACTCCAAGAGGTGCACATTGAAGAAGCTATAAAGCTACAACCTACACTAGCCTCCGTTTCTCCACAAATGTGGCAAAAAGCTCATGAAACTTTTGCAAATCATGGCCTAAATACCAGCAGTTTCTTGCAAATTGTTACCGGAAATCCTAAAGTGATGACTCGTTCTCCACAACGTATCATCGACACATTGGAGCACTGGCGTTCCTGTCAGTTTGGTGAACATTTCCTTTTCCTACTCATTACGAAATATCCCGCCCTTATGGATGTACAGGATAAAAGGCAACTGCTTAAACAAATGGCCCTCCTGCAAAGCTATGTGGGCACAAATAAAAATGTTTGGAAGCTCTTAATGAACTGTCCCAATTTAATGGAACAATCTAAAGAGACCATTGTGTCAAAAGTTGAATATATGCATAGCGTCATGCGTATTGAGATACCTGAAATTGTTAAATCAGAAGCCCTCTCCCAACCTTTGGACGAAATTAAATGCAGACATGTTTTTCTTGAACGTTTGGGACTTTTTAAGCCGCGTCCCCCGAAGGCAGATCCAAATGAGCCAACTAAAAATCCACGTTTATATAAGATCACTGATACGTCAGAGAAAACATTCGCCACCAAAATATGCCATGTCTCATTAGCTGAGTATGAAACATTTAAGGAATTATACAAGCGTGAAATAGAACGTCAAGGAAAATATGATGGGGACCAAGAGGATGATGATGTCGAAGAAGATGATAATGACATTATGAGTAATGAAGGGGTTATTCATTAAAGCAAAAATATTTAAATAAAACAAGTAACTGCTAATTTAAGACATAAAGACGTGTTTTTATAAATGGTATTCAATTAAATTTATATGATAAGAAAACTTTTATTTTTCAGAAACAAAATACATAATCATATGAAAATTATTAATATTCATATTAATCACAAAAAAGACACAGAAAAACACGGAGACACCCCAACTTAATTTTGGGTCGTTTAACACAGTGGTGTACTCCGTTTTAAAAGAGTTTCAATTCTATTTTTAGTTAAGCTAAGGGAAGAATTAATTACTAATATCAACATAAATAATATAGATCTCAGAGGCACACCAGATGAAATGCTACGCCAACTGGAAATACTACCATGAGAATTAAGATATTGATAATGTCTCTTGTTTTGTATTGTTGATCTGTATATGTAAATAATGAGTTTGGTTTCATTGTTCGGTTCAAGATCTTTTCTATTATGGCTAATAGAATTTGTTTTACAATTGTTGTGTGAAATGGATTATGTTGACAGCTGGCAGGGCAGATAGCTATTTCGATGGTTGCCAAACCATCATCATTGATAATTTTCAAGCAGGAAAGAATAAATTAATAGTGTGGAAGTATTTGAAAAATTATATTGATTATAAAGTTTATATAAATTTATATAAAAGTTAATATTATAAAAACAATTTCAATAAGAAGAAAATGAAAAATACGGAATATTTTACTTGCAAATTATAGAGGCAAAATCTAAAGAAAATCATATCTGTAAAATAATTTAGAATGATAAATTAATTTAACAGTTATTATAAATGGGGTTGCGGACAGAAAATCATAAATATAATATTGCTCAGCAACTCAGGTCAGGTCAAGCCTATTTCATTTCCATCTTCATTAATGTGGCAAAGTTATTAGTAAGCCAAATGAGGATACAATTGTAGCTATAAAGGGACTAAATAATACATTCAATCCATGTTTTATTTTTGAATACAACAAGCACATTGCATACTTGCTTAGGTATTTAATTCTAACCGTAAAAAAATGTTTTCGGTTAGAGCTAAAGAAATACGACATGATGCTAACCACCATGGTTGTTTCGTAAACGTCTCCTCGATCTGCGTCATTGACTTATTTGTAGGACCTGCGTTTACTATGTAACTCTATTCAATAGTTTAATATTACGGAAACGGTTTTTTTTAATTTAATTTTTTCCATAAAATAACTGCATTTACACAACTGTTCCAAATTTTTGTTGGCTAAAATATCTCAAACCAAAATTTGCCAGATCTCTAACATTCTTGCACAAATTTCGTGTAAACGAGCAAAGCTATATACAGGGGTCTAATAACGGCATTCGTTATCGAAATATTGACTTTTTGCAATGCTATTGCCGAATAATTTCGAACGAAATCGATTGATCACGCATGCCGTGATCTCCATTGGCAATATAAACGGAATAGCATCCAACGAATTTTTTTAGGTTGCGCCTCTTGCGCCCTCTATCGAAGACTTTTCTTTCGCACAACAGCGCATTAGGTATATTAAGTCACCACGTCTTTGCCGTACTTACTGTTCACGATGATATGTCAAAATATTTTGCAAAGTATTTTTCTCTCAAAGACTCCCAGGATAGATTGATCCGTTTGTGTTATTGCCCAGTGTAGAGCAAGACAGGTATGATCAGTGTCTAATAGAGTCGGATCTTTGCTCCCCGAGAGAGGGCTTTAAATAGCTTGCTTAGCACATAGTGGCAGCGATTTGCAATTTTTATGCTCACATTATTATTTTTGATTACGGCGGAGCCAAGGTAGACAAAATAATCTCTCACTTTATATTTATAGTTGTATACGTTCACGCAGCGCCCAAACTGAGTAGACCCTTGTTCGTTAAAACAAATAACTTGGTTTTGTCATCAATTAACAGACAGACTCACTTCAGTCGAGTGTTTCTTAATGCTTGAAAAGGCCGCAGTAACTAACATCTCGCAGTTCTCGGCCAATGAAATCTATATCTTCGTATACACGGGCAGTATGTGACTTTTATTAAATATGGTACCAATCGTGTTTACTGCAGCATTTCGCATTTTCATCTCCATTAGAATGTTACAGAGATCGCATAACAGACTATAGCCTCGTTTGGTAGAAAATGCCTCTGCCAGATTTTTACTGAAGACATCGTGTCCGTCCGTGGGGATACCAAACTCAGCCATTGCATCTAATAGTTTCTGTCGTATTGGACTGTCGAAAGCAGCTTTGTAATCGATAAACAAATGACAAGTGTCGCTCTGCATTTTATTGGTCTTTCCAGGATTTGTCGTAGCTTGAACATCTGGTCCATCGTGAATTTACCAGGCCTAAAGCCACACTAATAAGCTCCAATAATGTTTTTTAAGATGGGCTATAGTCTTATACATAAATAACTGGACATAGAACACTTAGATTCCATTCATCGGGCACTCTTTTCTTTAACCAAATCGTGTTTATGAGTTCTTGTATGCATGTTGCCAGCTCATCGCCGCAGACCATAAAAATCTCTGTCGGAAGTCTATCGACACCCTTTGCTTTATTATTTTTAAGCAGTGCAATTGTCGCTCCAACCCCTGACAATATAACCTCGCAGTGGCAAAATATAGCCGACTCCTTAGAACGGGCTGCGAGAAGCGTACCTGGGTACTCAAAGCCGTCTCAAGAAGATGCCTGGTACGATGATGAATGTCGCACTGCCACGAGAGAGACGGTTGCTGCATACAGGGCGAAACTGCAGCCAATGGCAACGCGAGCTGTTTGTGAACGGCACAGGGAGAAGAGACGACAGGCAACTCGTCTTTTTAGAAGAAAAAAGAAGGAGCTGAAGAAGAGGCAGGATGAGTGCACTGAGTTGCTCCGAAGTAGAGGGGAAGCCCGAAAATTCTACAAGAGAGTGAAAGCGAGAATGCATGGAACAGGGTTGCCCTCCTGCAAGGACAGCGATGGTCAGCTAGTGACGGACCCGGATAACGTTCTGAAGATATGGAGAGATCACTTTAGAAATTTACTGGATACTGACACCACTCCAGAAGACCCCGCTCCAATCCATGACGATGGTATTAACTGTCCACCTCCGAGCCAGAGCGAGATACGTATGGCCATCTCCCGCCTTAAAAACAACAAAGCTACTGGAGCCGATGGTCTCCCTGCTGAATTGTTTAAGGCTGGCGGGGAGGAGCTGATTAGGAGCATGCATCAGCTCATGGAGAACATCTGGCAAGAGGAGAGCATGCCCGGGGATTGGAGTCTCAGTCTGTTATGTCCCATATACAAGAAAGGAGATCGTAGTGAATGTAAGAACTACCGTGGAATAAGCCTATTACCAATTGCGTACAAGGTCCTTTCAAGCATATTGTGTGAACGTCTAAAGCCAATTGTAGAAAAACTAATTGGACCATATCAGTGAGGCTTTAGACCTGGCAAATCTACGACGGATTAAATATTCACCTTACGACAAATCCTGGAAAAAACCCAAGAAAAGCAGATCGACACCTACCACCTCTTTGTCGACTACAAAGCTGCCTTCGACTCTCCGATAAAGAATAGGCTTTATGAGGCCATGTCTGAGTTTGGTATTCCTGCAAAGCTGATTCGACTTTGCAAATGTACCTTAGACAACACCAAATCCTCGGTTAAGATTGGTAAGGATCAGTCTGAACCATTCAACACGGAAAGAGGTCTCAGGCAGGGCGATAGCCTGTCCTGTACACTATTTAATATAGTTATGGAGAAGGTGATGAGAAAGGCTGGTGTCAACATGTCTGGCACCATTTTCCACAAAAGCCACATGCCACTAGCCTACGCTGATGATATAGAAATCATTGGCTGAAATCTGCGGGACGTTACTGCAGTCTTCTCATCCCTAGAAAAGGAGTCGGCAAAAATGGGTTTAGCGGTCAACGAGGACAAAACAAAAATAATGATTTCGACTAACAACGAGTCCTCTCGATGGGGACGCAGCGTCAACGTTGAAAATTATTGTTTTGAGGTAGGAGATGAGTTTACCTACCTCGGATCTTCCGTCAATAAGAAAAATAATGTCAGCCAAGAAATTAAGCGGAGAATAGTGCTAGCCAATAGATGTTTTTACGGAATTCGGCAGCACTTTAGTAATACCACCTTATCTCGGAATACTAAGAAACAGCTTTACCAGGTGCTAATCTTAGCCGTTCTTTTGTATGCTGCCGAATCATGGGCGCTTACGACAACGGACATACAAAACCTGGGAGTATTCGAGAGAAAAGTACTCCGAAAAATTTATGGACCTATCTGTGTCGACGGCGAGTTTCGCCATCGGATGAACCATGAGCTGTATGAGCTTTACCACGACATCGACGTAGCTAAAAGAGTCAGAATGCAACGACTACGATGGCTGGGTCATGTTGCCAGGATGGATGTAAATGCTCCGGCGAGAAAGGTGTTTGAAGGCGAACCTGAAGGACTGCGCAGAGCAGGGAGACCCAAACTCCGTTGGAAGGACCAAGTGGTAGGCGACGTGTCACCATCTGGTAGGACTAACTGGAGAACACACGCACAAGACCGAAGCGTGTGGAATTCTTTAGTACTTCAGGCCTCAAACTTATGAACCATGTTTGTAAGTTGTAATGGGCCACTTAAGTAAGTAAGTAAGATTTTTTCTGAAGACTTCGTGTCCGTCCGTGGGGATACCAAACTCAGCCATTGCATCTAATAGTTTCTGTCTTATTGGACTGTCAAAAACAGCTTTGTAATCGATAAGCAAATGGCAAGTTTCGCTCTGCATTTTATTGGTCTTTCGAGGATGTGTCTTAGCGTGAATATCTGGTCCATCGTGGATTTACCAGGTCTAAGGCCACATTAATAAGCTCCAATAAGCATTTTTAAGATGGGCTTTAGTCTTATACATAAATCACTCGCCATAGAACACTTAGATTCCATTCATCGAGCACGCTTTTCTTTAACCAAATCGTGTTTATGAGTTGTTGTATGCATGTTGCCAGCTCATCGCCGCTGACCATAAAAATCTCTGTCGGCAGTCTATCGGTACCGTATGCTTTATTATTTTTAAGCAGTGCAATTGTCGTGCTGATCTCGTTTATGTTGCCATCGGAAACGAGTAGAGTACGCAAATGTTACCTCCATATTTGCAGCACACTCTGAGTGTCCGTGACCAGATTTCAATCTCTTACAAGTGAGGATTTCTTTTGCTAAACCTTTGCTTTTAACTTTCGGGCTTCTTTCTGTCCTGTACTTTTCGATACCATTGCTCTCTTTTTCCTTCCATAGACACTTTTTCAGCTTCATTAAGCCTGGTGAGGCTTGATTTTTAAGTATATAATTCTTATTTGCCGAATGTTCTCATAGGCACCCTTTTACTGTGTCTTTTCCACTATTATCACAAACCTTAAGGGTTAAAAGCCTTACAAAAGTATCAAGAAGCAAACACACACTTGTGCGAAAATAGCATCAACAAGCTCTTCAGATTTTCATACTTTATTGGAGAATGAAATTTAAATATTAACATAATAAAATTAAACTTAAATAAGCATAATTTCCCTTTACACCCCATGAATGAGGTATGGGATAGCTTCTCGCGTTGGTACGAATTACCACGCTTTCTATTTTTGGATTCACAACTAACGGCACCTACTTGTTTATCGACGAATGCGAACTTCACTGTTTTTTAGAAGCTTTTACTAGACATGACGATTAACTCGACACTATACTGCGAAGACGCTGTCGACAACATCAAGGAGGCCGGCTATGAAAGAAAAAAGTAGATGAATGGAGACGAGAATCGATTCCGTGATATTTTCTAAATTTATAATTTTTTAACATAGTCGCACTTTCATGCTTTTCAAAGCTATTTCATAAAGCCATGTATTCTACTCTTAAGCCATTTTATGTTGAGGTTGGCTTTCTTTACAACAACGAAAACTTTCATTTTTCACTTGAGCAACACCCACTCATATGCATAAAAGGAAGCAAAATCAAAAAAGAATATACAATATTTTAATAAAAAAAACTTACAAATTAATGTGCGTAAACATTCGTTAATAACAACACATTTATGTCTAAAATATATTGAAATACAATTTAAATAAAGAAATTTCACATTTATCCATAAGTAAAGTGAAATTGAAAACGAAGAACGTATTGGCTTAACTCAATTTTGGGGTGCGAGGTGAAATACATAACATGACTGACGGCTGTATTTTATTGCAAAGGTAGACAATGCTCGTCTGCGTGTGTGTTTTTCTTCCATTTCTTTTCAATATTTTTACCAGTACTACGACACTAAGTACTCGATTTCAAATGTGGCTGAGCGGAATAACTAATTGTGCACATAGTTACGCGCCGCATAGCTGCTTCATACCTCCCTCCTCCCGCAGCACTACTTTATTTGGCGATCAGATTTTATAGATTATTATTACGATGGGCCCAACAATAACCAGCCAACCAGAAATCCAAACTAAAAACCCAAGAAAACAGAGTGATACGTGCCAGAAATTACTACGACCACCGAAAGCCAAAACGTAAACTAAGAAATTTCCAATCAGTTTGCCAAGCAGGGGGAGGAGGGGATTGGGCTAAGACACAGCCGATAAAGTCACACATTTAATATGACCACCATAAATAGTGACATTAAGAAGTCCGTCCGTATTGGACAAATTGTGAAAGTGAAAGTTGTTCATTTATTTCGAGAAAAAAAAAATTCTTGTGGCAGCGTAAACTGTGATAGAATAAACTCCAGTGATCTGTGAAACTTCCAACACTTAAACGCAACATTACATATAATCAGGCAGTAGACATTTCCAACTTCCACCACTGAGATCATATTGGTGAACTGCAGCTCTAGACTTTGGCTGGCTGATCTTGGTCTATACGACTGTACAATGTGTGTTGTGCTGCTGCTGCTGCTCAGTTAGTTATGGCTAAATTGTCCATTTATGTCAAATTAATTCAGTGTTTGGATTTTAAACATAAATGACTAATTATGGAGGAACTAAAAGTTACAAGCTCCTTATGCGTACAATGTACACACACACACACACACGCACAAAGGCTCATCTGCGCATGCGCCGAGGAGTTGTTGTGACTGATATTGTGGCATCGGCGTTCAACTTGTATTATTTTGTGGTTTCTTCTTTATTCTCTCTTGCGCACTTTATGATGCGCATGTTTTGGGGTACTAGTAACGTTAGATGATGTTCAAGTTGATATGATATTAAATCTTTTTAAGGAAGTTATGATTGCAGAGGGGAAGGTAAGCTAAACGGTCGAAGTTAAAAAAATTGAGATGTGAAGTTAAAAAAATTTAAATAGTTTAGAAAATCTGCTTTCTTACATAGCAAATATCAAGCAACTATGGCGTGGTGGGAAGGAGTAGTTTCGAAATGCAATCCCTGAATAGTGATGAACTTTTAAGATGTTAATTAAATTTTCGTTCCTCTAATGTGTGCAGTGGGCGTGGCACCTCCGGTACAATGTAAACAGTTGTAAGCATATATCGGGAAATGAAAAAAATTGGAAAGCTTTACAACTTTACTTTGAACTCCTTATTCGCTAATGTGTGTAATGTCGAAGAATTAACATGATAGAATTAATGGGCGTGGCACCTTCTGTTTAAAATAAAGGTTTCAAATCAGATATCTGGAGAATCTTTACACTTTGTAGCAATTTTTCGAAGGAGAGAAGCCTTTCACACAAGGCAAATAGTTCTCAGCCTATATTAAGTTATATAATATTGGGAGATAATTCGGTCACCAAATGTTTGGCTCAACAAAGTGATGGTTTCATGCGCTGAGTGGAATGTTGCGCCGTCTTGTTGGAACCATTTCTCCTCCAAATGATTTGCAATGGCATGTGTACAAAAGTTTCACTCAGCTAAACTGACTGACAAATACCCTCACCCTTTGTCTAATATTGTTTAAGTCTTGAATTAATGAAATTAACCGATTATTAATAGAAACTACTTATGTATGTAAACGGTTGAAAATATGAATTTTGGTTGCAAGACCAAAGGTTTACAGCCTGTTATCAAAACTGTACAAAATGTTACGGTAATGTTAATGTAATAATAACTATAATAACATCTTCTTCTTGGCAGCAGCAACAGAAATTCATCTATCAGTAGCCGCACGTAGAAAAGAATTTCAAGAGCTTCGGACTTTTGCGCTCCGTAGGTAGTTAGTCACACCAAGTGTATCACACCTGGTCAATCCAATGAAGTTTTGGTCGCCCCTTCTAAGCCGCACAACGAGTATATAGACGAAAACCTATCGAGCTGGAACATTTTCATCCATTCGTACAACGTGTCCAAGCCAGCCCATTCGATCTATTTCAACGCGTTGACTACGTCGATATCGTTGTACAGCTTATACAGCTCGTGCTTAATTCGACGACGATACTCACCGTTAACGATGATCCCAGGAAAATTTTTCAGAACTTGTTGCGAATGGTAGTGATACACCCAATTGAAAATCAATGAAATTTCAAAAAACAGCGTATCTAATTCAGTTATGTAGCAATTCATTTCATAACAGGTTCCATGAGAACATGTTGGTTTTGGGATAATTTCAAACAAAAATAATATATTGTGCAACCGAAAGTGGAAAAGCTGTTATGTAATTGTTTCTTTGCAACAAAATATTTTGCTGGGATGGGTCCAAATTTTTTGCGAAGTATTTTGCTTTTGAAAACTCCCAGAATAGATTGATCCGCTTGTGTCATTATCCAGGATTCTGTGCTGTAGAACAAGATATGTAGGATCAGAGTCTTGTAGAGTTGGATGTTTGTTCTTCGAAAGAGCGGTTTGTCATTAAATCGCTTGCTTAGCGCATAGTAGCATCGGTGTACGATCAATACTCGTCTTTTGATTTCCAGGCTAACATTATTATTTTTGTTTATAGCGGAGCCAAGGTAGACAAAATCATCTACCACTTCAAAATTATAGTTGTCAACGTTCAAGCAGCGTCCCAGACGAGTGGACTCTTTGTTCGTTGAAACAAATAACTTGGTTTTGTCCTCGTTTATCACCAGACCCACTTCAGCCGACTGCTTTTCAATGCTCGAAAAAGTCGCAGTAACATCTCGCAATCCACGTCCAATAATATCGATATCATCAGCATACGCGAGCAACATGTGGCTTTTGTTAAATATGGTGCCATTCCTGTTTACTGCTGCTTTCCGCATGATCATCTCCATTACGATGTTAAAGAGATTGCAGGACTGACTATCGCCTTGTCTAAAGCCTCGCTTGGAAGAAAATGGCTCTGACAGATTCTTGCCAATTTTCACTGAAGACTTCGTGTCAGTCAGTGTCATCTCGCAAAGTCGAATTAGCTTCGCGGAGATACCAAACTCAGTCATAGCATCTAACAATTTCTGTCGTATCGGACTGTCGGATGCAGCTTTGTAGTCGATGAACAGATGGTAAGTGTCGATCTGCATTTCTTGGGTCTTCTCCAGGATTTGTCATAGTGTGAATATCTGGGCGGTCGTGGATATACCAGGTCTAAAGCCACACTGATATGGTCCAATCAGGTTCGCCAGAATGGGCTTTAGTCTTAAACACAATACACTAGATAGGATCTTGCATGTGATGGGTAAAAGGCTAATCCCGCGATAGTTGGTACACACACTTGGATCGCCTTTCTTAAGCATAGGACATAGAACACTCAGATTCCAATCATCGTTTTTATGAGCTCTGCTTGTAGTCCATCAGCTTCCGCAGCTTTATTATTTTGAAGCCTTGCGATTGTCGTGCTAATCTTGTTTTGGCTCGGTGGTGGACAATCTACTCCAACGTCCATGATTGGTGTGATTTTCTAACTTATGCTGCCTTCGGGAACGAGTAAAGATCGAAAGTGTTCCGTTTATATTTGCGGCACACTCTGAGTGTCCGTGACCAGATTCCAGTCTCGGCCCTTACAGGTGGGGATCTCTGTTCTAAAACCATTGCTTTAAAACTTTGGTAGAATTTTCGGGCTTCACCTCTATCCCTGTAGATTTCGATATCCTGGCTCTCTTTTTTCTTTCACAGACGCTTTTTCCGTTTGAACAGGCGTTTCATTTCACTGCTCTTTTCATCTTCTTATGCCTTGTATGCAGCAGACATTTCGCGACATTCATCATCGTACCAGGGCTTGTCTGGGCGTGGTTTTTCATAACCCAGTATGGTAGTTGCAGCAGTGGTCATAGAACTCGTAATATGCTGCCTTTGTGTGTCGGGAACATCAAAACTAGGGAGGTTTGTTTGGAGTAATTGAGAAAGTTGGTTGGAGTAGGCATTGGCTATAATAACTAGAATATAATAAATATTTTCAAAGTTTTAAGGAGTTTATTTTAAGAAAATATTGGAAAAATAATAATTTTCGCAAAATTGATTAATTTGTATAGGATGTACCAGTAGGACCAGCACAATGTGTCCGATTTTTTCGTACATCAAATGTTCAATAGACGCTTACATTGTGCAAAACTTGACTTAATTCAGTGTACTCACAAAAAAGATATGTATGTAGAAGTAAGGTGCCAATTTTGGTAATTTGTATAGGATGTACCAGAAAGGGTGTGTCAAACGGTTCGGTATTCTGCGGTTTTGTCAACTATTACAAGATAAATTAACTGACCAAATGTTAATATTATCTAGTGTTTTATTTGGATGTTATGAGAGAAATATTAATTTTCCAAAAATAGGTGATTTTGTATGGGAGGTACCGGAGGAGTCAGCCGATATAGTCCAACGTCATTCCTGAGTCAAATTTTCATAAGCGTACAAGTTACGCAAAATATGACTGAATTCAGTGTACTTACAAAAAAGATATGTATGCAAAACTATGAGGGTCAGTTCGGTCATTTGTATGGTAGTTACTAGAAGAGGTGTGACAAAGGTTTGTCTACTATTACAAGATCATTTGTTTTGGAAGCTATGAAAAAAAAAATATTAATAATCCAAAACTAGGTAATTATGTATAGTAGTAGGGGAAGGTCGGTTCTGCACCGTACTCCGAGGAGCAATCGTGCTCCCAAATGTTTTCAATTTTACTCGGCGTATGAAATTTTGAAATATGTCTTATCTGTTATGTACACAGAATATTAAGGTGTTTTTTGTATTGACTCGGAGCTTAATAGAGTATGAAATTTGTGAAATAATTGTAATCTTTTGACAGCATAGTTTTAGTTTATATTGTTATTGTTTAAATTTTTTTTTGTACTCTCTTATGTTTTTTTTTTTTTTTTTTTTTTTTTTTTTTTACTTTTTTACTAAAATAATTCCTTTTTTTTTTTTTTTTATTGTTGTTTTTTTATTCTTATACTCGGAGCTTAATAGAGTATGAAATTTGTGAAATAATTGTAATCCTTTTTGTCAGAATTGTTTTTGTTTTTAGTTCTTATTTTTTTCTTTTTTACAACTCAATTGCTACTACTACTAACAAATTCGTAATTGAATCCGTCAATTCCAAAAACTTGAGGAAAATTATTACACTAGCGGAGATGGATATGGAAAAACCCTACATTATTGAGAAGGCGTACAGAACCACCACAAAATATGGAGATTCTGTGGTTGTGGAACTGGAAGACCAGATGTTGTACCTACCAAAAAGGTATAATTCATTAGAAGATGACGTTATTGAAAGGCTTTGTGATGGAAGTGATACGCAAACAAAAATACCAACAAAGGAGGATAAGGATACGCATCTATGTCGTCTTCATCTCGCAACCATCCATTCTGCGAACAACATATCATCATTTTTTTTACTAAATCTATATATATAAAAAGAAGTGTACATTTTGATTGTCACTCCATAACTCGAGAACGGCTCGACCGATTGCCATAACATTTTTAGGGAAGGTACAGGGAGGAGTGATGATGGTTAGTTGATTTTGAAATTCAAAATCGGTCTAGCCATTCTTGAGTTATGGAGTGACAATCAAAATGTATATAAAATTCTACCGTACGTGTGTTGTGACTGAACTCCTCCTAAACGGCTGGACCGATTTGCATAAATTTTTTTGTATGCGTTTGGGTGGCGCCCCGGATGGTTTAGATTTACAATTCGGTCCAATTGGACAAAGGGGCGTGGCACCGCCCATACAACTTGAAAATCAAAAGGGCTGTATCTCATGAACTATCAAAGGTATGACGATGAGATTTTGTATATATGTTGGTGAAGCATTATTAATTCCAGCCAAGGTGGAAGTGGGCGGTGCCACGCCCCCTTTTCAAAAATCGCTCTAACGGCTTTTCTAATAGACCGATTGATACGAAAATATTACCAAGTGGTACTGTTGACCTGTTGATAGTCCCTGGCTATAATAGGTTGTGATTGGATAAAGGGGCGTGGCACCGCCCATACAACTTAAAAATCAAAAGGGCTATATCTCATGAACTATCAGAGGTATGAAGATGAGATTTGGTGTATATGTTGTTGGAGCAGTATTAATTACAGCCAGGGTAGATGTGGGGGGTGCCACGCCCCCTTTTCAAAAATCGCTATGCAGGCTTTTCCAATAGACAGATTGATACGAAAATTTTACCAAGTGGCTCTGTTGACCTGTAGAAAGTCCCTGGCTATATTTGGTTGTGATTGGATAAAGGGGCGAGGCACCGCCCATACAACTTGAAAATAAAAAGGGCTATATCTCATGAACTATCAGAGGTATGAAGAGATTTGGTATATATGTTGTTGGAGCAGTATTAATTACTGCCAGATAGGAAGAAGGCGGTGCCTCGCCCCTTTTTTAAAAATCGCTCTGACGGCTTTTATAATAGACTGATTTATAAGATAATTTAAGAAAGTCGTATTGATGACATGTTGTTGGTCTCTGGCTGTACTTAGTTGTGATTGAATAAAGGGGCGTGGCACCGCCCATACAACTTGAAAGTCTATATCTCATGAACTATCAGAGGTATGAAGATGTCATTTGTTACACATGTTATTGTTGCAGTATGAATTACAGTAAGGGTGGAAGTGGGCTGTGCTGCACCCTTTTAAAATAAGTAGTTATAACTGTCAAAATTCCACAGTATATTGCAGTTCGCATAGAGATATGAATAGAAAGGTGGGCCAATTTTTTGCAGTATGAATTACAGTAAGGGTGGAAGTAATCTGTACTACACCCCTTTTAAAATAAGTAGTTATAACTGTCAAAATTCCACAGTATATTGCAGTTCACCCAGAGATATGAATAGTAATGTGGGCCAATTTTTTTATTCGCAAAAATCGTAACCAAAATCGGAATCTACGATGAATTGTTAGATAATTTCACCAATAAAATTTGTGTCTTAAATCAATTCCTAGCTCCCGCTGGGAAGCAGGAAGATTTCAGATGGAGATTTTTTTGTTTTTAAATGAGCACAAACCTGCGTAAAACTAGATAAAATGCGCGTTATGTTCGCCAAACTTATGTTCGTCAACAAATAGGAGCCATCGACGCTGTAGACTTAAGTGTGACAAGGGACTCGAATTTATCGAACCGACGCCGTTCTCAGCAACTCGGTCTCTGCAAATGCTGAGGAAAGATCTTGGTCTTCATTCATATAAAATCGAACTAGAGCAAGTGGACGATCAATTGATTTTTTTTTATTTATCATGTAATTGCACATTATTTGTAGGAGAAATGGTTTCAACACGACGGCGTAATATGTTTTGCAGCGCGTGAGATCATCACTTTGTTAAGCCAAACGTTCGTGACCGAATTATCTCAAAAAATGGAAATACGAGATCAGTATATAGAGAGTATTCGGGTATATTCTTGGTCCGTATGAGAAGAAGACATGGAGGTTTTTATGAATAAAGGCATGAAACTTCAAACGAAATTTTCATTTGCGATCAATAGGAGGAGAAGACATAACAAAAGTGATTTTTACGCCCAAAGACATAGTTAGTATACAGACGGTTCCCGCTACTACATATAAATATAAAAATTTAATTTTGATCTTCAAAGACATTTCTGTTTCTGATTTGTGAAAGAAGTGTTTTCTCCCTACATACAGACAAAACTAAATCTACATGTCGAAACTATAGATATGACTTTGATGATGAACTTTTTACTATCGTCAGAGCCTATCATATTTAGAATTTAAAACTTAATAAGTTAACTTCCATGTTAAGGAGTTACTTGAAATTAGTTACATAAGTTAATAAACTCAACATATTATTGTCGAGCTTAAGTACCGTTTTAAAGTACTTTGTAGACCTATATGTTAATATGCAATAGCGAAGCATTGCCGGGCCCACTAGTAGAATTTAAAATGTGTTTAATAAAAAATTAAAAATAAATTATTATAAATAAATATATATATATAAAGCATTGTTGTATATAATTGTATATCATTCCATAAAACAAATTAATGGTAAACAAATAAAAATGTTTCTACTACAAACTATTTCTAAGGATCAAAAATATTGTATCTGTCAAGATGGGTGGAAACATTTAAAGATTATAAATATTCAAGCTGAACGAGATTATATTCAAGTTCAACTAACCAATAGTATAGGTATCGTTAGAAAACTTGTGGAGTGGTTTAGAGGTTGTCACATGTCTGAGTTTTTGTTAAATAGAATTTGATCCTCGGGAACATGTCAAAATTGAAGTTTTTGGTGGAGAAATTACTATGTTAGGTGTTACTCACCCTGGCGCGAGACCTAAATTTATACAAGACGCCTTTCAGAGTCAATGCCCGTTTAATGACATTGACGAAAACAACTATGGGTTTAGAGTAGAAATTGTAGGGAGAACAAAACCACAAATAAAACCGAACTAGTTCAAAGTAAACAGTTCTCATCAAGCTTTTATATGAAGTAGACGTTTCCAACATGTTCTTCCTGAAAGTATATCTATCAACTTTATACATAATCCATATATTTAATTTATGTGATGCAAAGCCAACACCATTAGTTTTGGAGGGAGGTGGTGCTTCAAATGCAGAATTCTCTTTAAAGTTACCAAATAATGAAACCGTGCTTATTGAGATGAATTTTAAGTTTATGCGTGAAAGTCCAATATGTAATGACTACGATGCCTTAGATGAACCTTCAACATCACCATTACCATCATCAACACAACGAATACCGGCAATTCCCATATTCAACGTGGATGAAGCTAAAGAAGCATTTAGGCAAGATCTCATAGAAAAAGAAAATAATATAGCTGGATTAATTGAAAGTGATAATCCATTTTATAGACATTTTAAATTGGAATATGATGAAGCGAGTATACCAATTCGGTGTACATATGAAAGTAATTACTCAAGACGTACTCTTAATATTGGATGTTATGAGTATCATGAATATGAAACTGAAAGAATTCTTAGCAATGGTGAAGTGGAAATGATTCGTATTGATTCGTAGTGATATAAAATTAATAGATGTAAAAAAATATAAACAAACCTATCATATGAATATTGATTAAATGAAAATAAAAACACATTAAATAAAGTATAAATAAACAAAAATATTCACCCCTATTCCCGTAGTCGTCGTCGACGCTAAACGACGTCGTCTTGTGACGACGCTGTAAAATCGGTATTCTCGTAGTCGTTTGTGATAACTATCGGTTACTATTGACACAAATTTGGTATTCTGTAAGCAAATGTGACGTCCATGTTGAATTGAAACGATTCTGTACCTGTCGTCGCAGTATTTGGTAACGACTTAAAAGAATTTGAAGGAATAAAAACTTAAAAAAAACTTAATTTCCCTTTGCACCCCATGAATGAGGTATGGGATAGAATAATTTTGTGGAAATTTTAAAATGCTTTTATAATGACGTCAAGAATGAGTGCCAAGCAGTTCGAAACTCTTGTGGCTGAGTTGGAAAAAAATCCCTCATTGGCAAAAGGATTTCGGAGGGGAACAGTTCCGTCCAATTTTAAGGGGCAATGGGAGGAATTGCTAACAAACTAAATTCCTTTGGAACGCCATTAAGAGACAGTGATGGTTGGCAAAAGGTAAATACAGTAACAAACTAACTCGTAACGTTTTAATAATACAAAATGTATTTTTAGGTTTGGAGAGATTTAAAATTTAAAGTAAAAAAAAATTCTTGCAAATAAAGTAGAGTGTAATGCAACAGGCGGCGGGCGATATAAGCAGCAAATACTAAGCCCTTTAGAAGAAACTGTGGCCAACATGCTCCAATTTGAAAAACAATTAAATCCACAAGGCGCTGAACAGGGAGTTAGTAGTGCCTTCCAAGAAGAGGAATGTGCGTTGCTTGTGGAAATAGAGGAACACAATGCAGAGGAAATAGAAGATTTGAATTTGGACCTAGTCATGGAGGAAGAACTATCAACAAGTATGAGTGCTCAAAAGAAGACAACTTCTAGCAAGAAGAAAAATGTTAGAAGCGAGCGTCAAAGTCTGCTCCGTAAAAACGAACATCAAAGACTGCTCCCGGTACCAAAGAAAGCTTGTGGAAGTAGAAGAAAAAAAATTAAAATGGATGGAAAGAAGAGACAAAAGAGAGGAAAGTTTGTTTTAAAAAGAAATGCAAATCAAAAGTTTGAAACTACTTATAAAAGAAAAGGAGCTTGAGAACCTAGAAAAATGATTATTATTAGAATTAATGAAGTGAATTTTTTTACGGTTATAGTAAAGATTCTGGTCTTCTTTATTTGGAGCTAAAATTTTGATGTGGGTTCCATCCACACAGCCAATAACACTAGGAAATCCTGTTTTATTAAAAAAATCTATTTTTGCTTCTGATTTTTCATCTTCAGTCATTTCCAATTTAATCCATTGTGGACAAATGACCCTTTCTAATGCATTCAGGGTTTCGGCCAAAATCTTGCAAACTGATGGCTGCAACAGTCCAATTTGAAAGTCATTGCCTACACTTAGCTGGTAAGATCCCTGTTCCAAGAACCTCAAAGTTGCTGCTAACTTAATTTTGACTGAAACAGATGTTGACCTGAGATCACTTTTCATTATTGGAACAATTTCTTCCAGCACATAATTCAGTGCAGCCTTATTAAGACAAAAGTAGTTCTCGAATCTAAAAAAATAAAAAAGTTGGATGACGCCCAGCAGTAAACACAAATTTGGATTTTAACACTTACTTGTTATCTGGCAATTTAAAGACATCGGATCTTTGCCGAAGTATTTTCAATTCCAATATAAGATTATTTTTACTTTCCTCATCACTTGAATCTGAATCGGACAAAAAAAACATTTCTTCACAACAGAAAATAAAAGTCAAACTGAATCAGCTGATGTACAAATGTTACATCAGCTGTTGTTATTTCTTTCATGTTATCGATTACTAGTCGACATCGTCTCATAGTAGTTACAGAATACCGAAATAGCATTGATGTAACAACGATGTTGACTCGAAGTGATGTTGACATAAAAACGACGACGATGTCGACGACGTCTACGGGAATAGGGGTGATTATCTTTTATTTATTTCATACAAAAATTGAAGACACAGATGGCCACAATTAATTGAGTTAAATTCTTGCATCCTTTCATAATTATACATAAAATTTTTTTCGAGGTATTTCACAACTTCCAATGGTGGTTGCAAGTCCCCAAAACTATCAAAATATACAACAGTTTTACATTTCTTAAAATACGCAACCCAATGTGTACCGAAACCGGTTATAGAATCCAAATTAATAATTCCACATTCATCTTTGTATGGTTTTTTAGGAAGGGTATCTCTCATAAACACTCCTCTAAAATTAGGTATTTTCCTCCCGAATTTCTTCAAGTCAATGTCTGTGAGCGGCCTGTTGGGAAGTTTTTTAAATCCTTTTTAAATATGAGACCATATCCATTTCTGTATGGTTTGAGATACAATCCTTTCCCCATAGCTATGGCTTCCAGAGATTTATTGTGTCGCTGTGCTTCTTCAAGTTGTTGCTTAGCATTTTTTGCAGCAGTGATTGTTTTTGCAATTGTTGAACCACCAGATGCTAGTGCTCTTAAGGCACCTAGAGCGGAAATAATGGGCACCAACGGTAGAAAACCACAAATTTTTGGAACTGATATAATTCTTGGAATTTGTACTAGTGCTTTTTTTCCCCTAAACGACTTTTGAATATTTTTACGTGCTATTTTGATAGCATTATTTATATTTTGAGGTTTTTCCTTTTTCAAACATAATGTAGCAAATTTGACTGTTTTAGCAAACAAGTTTCTACTTTTCTTTTTTTGTATACCCATACCAAGTTTAACTTTTGCTTTCATTGCGTTAGTTACAATATATGCGTTTATTTTTTCTCCTAGACTACTATTTTTAGATTTAACTCTCTCCCACGCTTTTTTTTGTTAACTCTCGATCTGCTTGTGGACGTACTTGATTATCTCTACTTTGCGCATATATTATATCATGAGATTTGCAAGCATTTGATTCGAGATAATGCAAATATGATTATAATGTTCAAGCAAGATGAATTGAATATGAAACATATATATAAGGACCATGTTGGATGTGATATGAAATTTGAAGAATTTTATGAGATGTGTCGAGAATGTTGGAAAGATGACTATGGTTTTCTACTCATTAGTAAGGATCATAAAATAAGTTCAGGACGATATAGAAAACAATTCGATAAATTTATACATATATAAGTGACCTATTCTGTTAAACTAAAAACATTCAAATTGTAATTGTTGAATAGAAATCATAAAAAACACATACGCTCTACTCTTATCCGCTTTAAAAACTGCTCTGAACTGCTATTGGTATAGGATATACATGATCTGATCTGGTGAGTCTACCTGATCTGATCTGGTGCTAATCCACTCTTATCCGCATTAAAAACTGCTCCTGAACTGCTATTGGTATAGGATCTACCTGATCTGATCTGATTTGATCTGGTGCTAATCTACTCTCATCCCATTCAAAAACTGCTCTGAACTTCTATTGGTATTGGGTATAGCCGATCTGATCAGATACTAATCCGTTTTTAAACTTTTCTGAACAACAATTGTTCCGTTCCTGTTTGACCTGATCAAGAGTTAACTTAAACCATTATAAAAATGAATGAAAAAATGTTGAAAGAGTTAATAAAATCAAGAAAGGCATTAAAGGAGAAATTTCGAGCTATTAAAGTGGGGAAAGAGAACACATATGAATATTTAGAAAACAAATTTAAACCTATTACTAATCCTTTAAAACAAATTGTCAATCATACGAAAACCAATCCATAAAAATTGAAAAGCATGATAGTGCTGAATCAAAGGATGAGAAAATAAAAATTAAAACAAGTACACCAAAGAAAATTATTAAACCAGAATATCTTGAAGCTCCTGAGAATGATGATGATGATGCTGACGATGAGAGTTTCTACTCTCAAGATGAAGACAAAGATGATGGTGAATCCACCTCTTATAGAGATAATAATGAATTAAACATATCATTTTTACAAAAAACGAAAATTAATAAGAATAGATCCGAGTAAAAAAGAAAAAAACAAGAACTAAAAACAAAAACAATTCTGACAAAAAAGATTACAATTATTTCACAAATTTAAATATTAAGCTCCGAGTATAAGAATAAAAAAACAACAATAAAAAAAAAAAAAAAAAGATAAGAATTATTTAAGAAATTTCATACTCTATTAAAATCAGATTAAAAAAAAACAACAACATAAGAGAGTACAAAAAAAAATTTAAACAATAAAAATATAAACAAAAACAATGCTGTCAAAATAGATTACAATTATTTCACAAATTTCATACTCTATTAAGCTTCGAGTCAATACACAAAACACCTTAATATTCTGTGTACATAACAGATAAGACATATTTCAAAATTTCATACTCCGAGTAAAATTTAAAACATTTGGGAGCACGATTGCTCCTCGGAGTACGGTGCAGAACCGACATTCCCCTACTACTATGTACCTCCCTTACACAAGGAGTGAGGCTATTCTGCTCATTTACAATCGCACCACTTCATTTGAGAAAATATTTTTTAAGACTGGTGCATTTTCATAAGGAAGGGCTCCTCGATATATCCTGCCCACCAGATAGATGGACATGGCTCAATTGTCTTTAAAAGTCCTAAAACTAATTTGGTCTTAAGATGGGGTCTAACATGTCTTCTTTAATGCGTTACACTATTTCTCGTATTAACTGATATATATCTTCATCCCTTGGGGTAGATGGTGGGAGCGATGTTAGCTATCTGTATAATATTTTGATTTTTTTATGGGAGTGCCCATAAGAGGATGAAGATCGGGAGTAGGTGTAATACTACTGTATTGTTAATAGTCAAAATTGACTTCGATGTTAAAAGTGCCCAAAGGGAAAATCGGAGCTTTTGCATATCCTTTATGAACTTTATATATTAACTAGCATTTCCGGCTCGCTTTGCTTCACCCGTACTTACAATGAATCTTCTTTTGAATTTAAGCAATACAGGTAAAATGTAAACGCTTCATAAGAAGAACGATTTATGTGATTGTAGCTTTATCCCATTGGTCTGAGTGATTGTACTCCTTTAGTCCCTTATTATCCCTAAAAGTACGAATTTCATAAAATACAGTCGTATTGCACAACTAAAATGGACTGGTACTCACTCTAATTCCATAGGAAGCATGCCCATATACTATATAAACTTTAGACGTTTGGTTTGGGTGATTGTATAAGTTTTATCTGTTTTCGGCATTTTTACCCCTAAATAATCGAATTTCTAAAAACCCCATTTTGCGGCTCTCTAATTTTATAGGCAGCAATTCTAAATACATATTCGAAGCCCAACCTTTAGACATTTGGTCTGGGCAATATTACCAGTTTTAACCCTTTTTCAGTATTTTAACAACTAAAAAACGAATTTCGAAAAATTACTTCACATCGCACAACTTAAATATTCACTTCTATTATTGCGACTAAACCTTTAGCCGTTTAGTATTAGTTTTCTCCCTTTTCGGCCTTTACCCCTAAAAGGTAAGAATTTCGAACACCGTTCTTGCCTTGTTCTAATTATAAGCTCATATTAATTATCATCAGCCATTTGGTCTGGGCGATAGTAAAATTTTTATTTTTAAACCTTCAATCCAATTTGATATTGAGTAAGCATTATCGATTATAGCATTAGCCGATTGGTCGGGTAATTTTCACTCCCATAAGTACGAATATACAAAAATCCAATCTTAGCTGACGTTTATTCGAAAAGGGGAACAACCACTCAATTTCATCATCCTATCTACAGCCAGTAATCAATGTTAAATATATAGATTATGGAAATGTTATTACAATCGTTCTATTAATATGACCGACATAACAATTTTTCCAAAAGGGGCGTGGAAGCGCCCATTTCCCAGCGAGACGAAATCCCCCATGTACCTTTTACATATGTAGCAAATCTCATCTTCATACCTTTAATGGCTCTTGAGATATGACAGATATAAAGTTCGGTATGTGTGGGCGGTGCCACGCCCCATTATCTAATTATGTTTTCCTGTGGGCAATGATAGAGACCCTATGGACAGTATCCATTTATTCGGCCAATATAACTATTTTTAAAAAGGGGCGTGTGACCGCCCCCTTTCCGCAAACAAAGTATTTTTTCTTACACGCCCGGAATACGTACCAAATCTCAAGTTTGTACCTATAATGGTTTAAAAGATAAAACTATTTCAAAATTCTAGTTGTATGGGGCGGTACTACGCCTATTTTACCCAATTCCAGTCCGAATTTCTAAAAATCCCGTCTTAGTGCGCGCTTACGTCATAAAAGAAACCTACATTCCAAATTTCACGTTTCTAGCTTAAGCCGTTTGGGCTGTGGAGTGATCAGTCAGTCATCCAAGCCTTTTATATATATATGTCGTAGTACTGTATGTCGTAGTACTGTATCTAAATGTAAAACGGCAAGCTTGGACACATATGTCAAAGCTTGGGTGGAATCGACTGGCGCTACTGTTTGAATTTCAAAAATCAGAAGGGATAGAGAGTTTGGCTACGAAGGAAAGCAGTGGTGGCGAGATCGAGACTGCCTCGTTTGAATTTTCAAATAAAGTATTAAATTTCATTCAATCAATAAAACCAGTACAGAAATTTCAGTCAGTTGAACTGACTGATAAATACCATCACCCAATATAAGATATTGTTTAAGTCTTGAGTTATTAAAATTAACCAATTTGTAATTAAAACCAGTTTGAAAGTTTCAGTCGGGCAACCCAACTTACATTTACCCTTACCCTCAGTAAAACAAATAATTTTCTATTATATTGATATTATTACTCGATTTCTAAAGTGGGCGGAGTGGTACATTTGTATGGGAGGTACGAGAAGGGATGTGGTTAGGCTTCCAGATTTATTCTCCATTACTCTATCCTGTTATAGCTTTACTAATTACAAAATTTGGGCACGATTGCCTTGGGTGTACTGATATTATTAGTACATCCCTAAAGAGGGCGGAAAGGTACATTTGTATGGGAGGTACCATAAGGGGCGTCGCTAGACTTCCAATTTTTTCTCCAAAACTTTGACCTGTTATAACATAACAAAATACAGAATTTGGGCACGATCGCGTTAGGTCTTTTAATAATATTAATCGATTTCTAAAGTGGGCGGTACCAGATGTGTATGGGAGGTACCAGATGGGGCGTGAATAGACTTCCAATTTTTTTCTCCAAAACTTTATCCTGTTATAGCTTTACTAAAAATAGAATTTGGGTACGATCACGTTTAATTTATTGATATTATTTCTCCATCTCTATAGTGGGCGGAAAGGTAGATTTGTATGGGTACGATCACGTTTAATTTATTGATATTATTTCTCCATCTCTATAGTGGGCGGAAAGGTAGATTTGTATGGGAGGTACCAGAAGGGGCGTGGCTAGGCTTTCAAATTTTTTTCCAAAACTTTATCCTGTTATAGCTTTACTAAATACAGAATTTGGGGACGATCCCGTAAGGTATATTGATATTATTACTCGATTTCTAAAGTGGGCGGAATGATGTATTTGTATGGGAGGTACCAGAAGGGGCGGGGCCATGTAGTCCATATGCAATACCGTAAGTAGTTTTGAGAAAATAATAACTCGTGCAAAATTTCAAAACATTTGGTTGCGTCTTTCGAAAGTTATCGTGCGAACCAGCCGGACAGCCACCGGACAGACAGACAGACAGACAGACAGACGGACATGGCTCAAACGACTTAAAAAGTCATGAATCGAATTTGGTTCAAAGAAACCTAGGGTCTAAAGTCACTCCTTCTATGTGTTACACTTTTGGCTCGTATCAAATGATATATACCTTCATCCCTAAGGGTGATGGTATAATTAATTTTTGAAAACAAATAGTCGAGATATGGAAAATATTCAAGAAATGAATGCCAACCCGACATCAGAAGTGGGATGCCCTCACAATCCCCTACAAACCACGAGCGAAGAAAAATAGCGCTTGCTGTTCGAGCAACAGAATCGCAGCTTTTTAGCGCTTGTGGAAGCCATCAAACCATCATCCAATGCCGATGCGTATTTGCCTGAGTTTAATCCAGATATGGAAAATGCCGACGCACGTGCATGGGTCGCTATGGCTGATATGTGCATTTCGGAACAGTCGCCGCGAAGTGCATCGTTGATGAATATTTTAAGTCGGGCACTCAAAGGACAAGCATCTGCTTGGCTAGCTCTACCTGGAATGACGTGGTCCGAATTTAAGAATATTTTTTCTGCACGCTATGATTGCCCCGAAACCTCTGCTGCATTTTTGGTTAATGTGAACAACAGCAGACCCAAGGAAGGCGAGTGTCTCTCTGCATATGCCGCAACCCTAATGTCGTCATTGATGGCTCGATGGAAAAACTTGTCGACAGAGCAGATAGCTGTATCGACAGTATTAGCCCACATCGCCCAGTTTGAGCCCAGAATTCATCGCCTGACATTTACTGCTGATATTGATACCAGAAATCGACTACAACAGGAACTGAAGGCTATGTCGTTTTTTAAGAAGAAATCCGTTACGCAGAGCGACATAAGCGGTCCAGACATCAAAAGATTTATAGCGTCGACATCACTGTCTAACATACAATGTTACAATTGTGGAAAAATCGGGCATAAATCGTTACAATGCAGACTCAAGAAAGACAACACACATCAAAATTCGAGGTTGAGCAGCAACAGTGAAAAGCCAGTAAAGCCAAATGTAACCTGCTTCAACTGCCAATGTACTGGTCACTACGCGTCCTGCTGTCCTAAGTTTAACCGCAACAAAGTTGATGGTAGCGGTGAGAATGTTCACTTATTAAAAAATCCGTAGGATGTAAATTTAGAGGAAGACGAATATATAATGTAGTGACGATGACTGGCATTGGACAGACGAGTGTGAATAGTACTATTCAAATCTTAACTTTTGTTGAAGTGAATGGCATTGCTTTTGAAATTCTGTTTCATGTCTTGCCAGATTATTGTTTACGGCATAAAATAATGATTGGGCGTGAAATCCTTAGTCAGGGTATCGCTGTGCATATGACGTCGGACAAATTATGTTTGAGTAGAGTGAATATCGTTAATATTTGTGAAACCATTGCGCCTAAAGATATTGATTTTAGTTCAATAGATACTGACATTTCCCTGGACCTTAAATCAAAATTATTGGATATCTTGAATAGTTTTAAAAAAAGTTTTGTCTCTGGAATTCCTAATACTCATGCTGACGCACAACCAATGCAAATAAGACTTAAAGATCCTAACAGAACTGTTTATAGGCGTCCTTACAGGCTAAGCACTGAAGAACGTAGTGTTGTTCGAGATAGGATTGATGAACTAATAAGTTGTGGCATTATTCGCCCTAGTTCATCGCCGTTTGCAAGTCCCATACTCCTTGTAAAGAAAAAAGATGGTTCCGATAGGATGTGTGTGGATTATCGCGAATTAAATGACAACACAATACCTGATAGATTCCCATTACCGCTCATCTCAGATCAAATTGACAGATTACATGGTTCGTATTTCTTCACAAGTTTGGACATGGCGTCCGGATTCCACCAGATACCTATTCATTCTGATTCCATTGAGTATACAGCATTCATAACTCCTGACGGGCATTATGAATATCTAACTATGCCATTTGGTCTCAGGAATGCACCATCAGTTTTTCAACGTGCGGTGATGAATGCGTTAGGTAATTTGGTAAACTCTTTTGTTGTTGTCTATATGGATGACGTTCTAATCGTAGCTTCTAATGCTGAAGAGGCATTAGAAAGACTACAAATTGTACTTAAAGTTCTTGCCGATAAAGGGTTTGCACTTAACTTAAAAAAAATGTTCTTTTCTTAAAAATAAGGTGCAATACCTTGGATTCGAAGTTTGTGGAGGTAAAATGAAACCAAACCCAAAGAAAATTGAAGCTTTGACAGCATTACCTCCACCCGAAACTGTTACTCAGTTACGCCAATTTATAGGACTTGCATCATATTTTAGAAGATTTGTTCCATGGTTTTCCCAAATTATGGCCCCTTTGTATACTTTAACGTCCGGCAAAAGTAAAATTGACTGGAAACCTAAGCACGAAGCTGTAAGACAGCAAATAATATCAGTTTTGACTTCAGAACCGGTATTGAAAATTTTTGATCCTTCTTGTCCAATAGAGCTTCACACAGACGCTAGCGCTGTTGGCTACGGTGCTGTATTAATGCAAAAAAAGGACATGAAGTTTTTTGTGATTGCCTATTACAGCAAGCGTACTTCGGAGTCGGAGTCCAAATATCACTCCTACGAGCTGGAAACGCTTGCGGTGGTCAACGCGATTAAGCACTTTAGACATTACTTGCACGGACGTAGTTTTGTTGTTGTAACTGATTGTAACTCTTTACAGGCGTCACGTAAAAAGCTTGACCTTACTCCACGAGTGCATAGGTGGTGGGCTTTCTTACAAGCTTTTGAGTTTGAAGTTATGTATAGAAAAGGAAATCATATGTGTCATGCAGACTTCTTTTCAAGGAATCCATTGCCTCCTTCTGCAACAGTATGTGAGAAAGTAGAGCCCAAGTATGTTAACCTAACTGAACTGTCCGATAATTGGCTATTAGCAGAGCAACAGCGAGATAGTGAAATCATGAAACTTATGACTGATATAAATGAGAAAAGGCTTACTGATGATATTATTCAAACTTACGAGATTCGCTCAGGGATTCTTTATCGCAAGATACAACGTAATGGCAGATCAAGATGCTTGCCAATAGTTCCCAGATCGCTTAGGTGGTCTATCATCAATAACACCCACGAAGCACTGATGCATTTAGGTTATGAGAAGACTCTAGAGAAAGTTTACGATCTCTATTGGTTCGAGAATATGTCAAAATTCGTTAAGAAGTTTGTAGATAATTGTGTTACGTGTAAAATTTCCAAATCTCACTCTGGGAAAATTCAGGCTGAATTGCATTCAATACCCAAAATTGCGATTCCTTGGCATACTCTACATATTGACGCAACAGGAAAACTCAGCGGTAAAAGCGATAACAAAGAATATATTTTTGTGATAATAGACGCATTCACAAAATACGTGCTGTTGCATCATTCTAATAACATAGATACTCTTAGTAGTACTACAGCTTTAAAGAAGGCTATTTCTTTATTTGGTGCCCCAGTAAGAGTCATTGCTGACCAGGGTCGTTGTTTTACAAGTCGAGAATTTAGTGAATTTTGTAACTCCCACAATATTAAATTACACTTGGTTGCAACAGGCACGGCTCGCGCTAACGGCCAAGTTGAGCGCGTAATGAGCACGTTAAAGAACATGTTAACTGCAGTTGAAACCAGTAATCGCACATGGCAGGATGCAATTCCTGATATTCAGTTAGCTATAAATTGCACTCAAAATCGCGTCACCAAATTTAGCCCCTTGGAATTGCTTATAGGCAAAGTAGCTAGACCTGCGGACATATTGATGTCCGACGACATTGAACAGTCGGTGAACCTTGATGAGGCACGAAATAAAGCAATCTCCAATATGGAAAATAATGCAAGCTACGATAAGGTTAGGTTTGATAGTACTAAAGCCAGAGTTGACAAATTTGAAGTAGGAGACTTTGTTTTATTACAAAATGAAGAACGGAACCAAACAAAACTTGAACCAAAGTATAAGGGTCCATTTAAAGTAATAGAATTTTTGGATGGTGACCGATATATTGTTAAATCTTTGAATTGTAATCGGACGTACAAGTATGCGTGTGATCGTATTCGGCGAATGCCAGAAGGTCAAGTCCCAGTCGAAATTGATGATGATGATGATGATGATACAGCTGAGTCTGTAATTTTTGATGAAGAACAAATCAATTGAGTTTGCTATTATGAAGAATTAGTACGCATTGTTTAGTGTTCAATGAGAAAAAGTAGTGAAATTGCTGGATGGAAGCAGTTATGTAATATATCACCGGATAGAGGTGTTATTGGGTTGTTAATGCCGGATAGAGGCATTGGAATTTCACTGGATGGAAGTGATTATTCAGATAAGTAACCGGATAGAGGTTACTGGCCGGATAGAGCTTAAACAATGTGTATTATATTCCATTTTTTGTTTATTTTTTTTGCGTTCGTTTGATGACATGGGACTGGCTTTCGGATAATGACGAAATAAGATTTTTGTTGATTTGTCAGTTGTTAAATTGTAACAGAAGATAAGTTTGTTAATCAATTTTGTATGTGCTTGGAAACTAATAAAACTTTGTTTATTACATTTTGTGTTGGTCAGAGTTGGCCGAATGGTTGTACGAGATACTGTAAGAAATTATTATTTTTTTCAGACGAGTCGCACGAGGACGTGCGAAACGACAGGATGGCCGTGTCGTAGTACTGTATGTCGTAGTACTGTATCTAAATGTAAAACGGCAAGCTTGGACACATATGTCAAAGCTTGGGTGAAATCGACTGGCGCTACTGTTTGAATTTCAAAAATCAGAAGGGATAGAAGGTTTGGCTACGAAGGAAAGCAGTGGTGGCGAGATCGAGACTGCCTCGTTTGAATTTTCAAATAAATTATTAAATTTCATTCAATCAATAAAATTAATTTTTGAAAACAAATAGTCGAGATATGGAAAATATTCAAGAAATGAATGCCAACCCGACATATAGATTAGTGTTAATGAACCAAACGAGCGTTCCATTGAGTGGCATCTGCATCAGCTTCTTTATCCTCCATTTATATGTTCGAATCCTTCCCCCTTTGATTGCATATATTATACTATAACTGCCATAAACCGCCTGCACTTGGACAACCAGTAGTAAGCAGCCATATTAGCCATAATGGTTAACTAAAGTTGTTTTAATGCTGAGTGCAACAACGTCAATAATAACAACAATAAAAGCACTTCTTTTTCTTTCAATACTCAAGATGCTTTAAAATAAACGCACACAACAAACAATAAAACGAAAAGTGAACAACAAACACCCGCAATTTCGCTATTTCTTGGAAAAAATAGATTTATAAAATAAAGACTGGTTCACAACGATGCAATCGTAAAAGAAGTATTGTTTTTGAATCTATATCCCACCTTTGTTTGTTGGATATAATCAATCTAGAGATTTGATGTTTGTCGTAAACACACACACTTATGATGTTGATGATGTGGGTTAGTGATGAAGAGGACGATGACGATGGCGATGAAGATAATGATGATGGTAATACTACATATGTATTTGCTAGATGTCTCGATCTGTTTGTTTGCTTTGATCGGCTACTTTAAGTAGCAGATCGATAGAGAAGTGCAAGTAAACGTTTTCACTGAAACTGGTAATTATTTTGCCATTTTCGGTTTAGGAGATCGCTGCAACAAGATGTTGAACGGTTAGTCGGTTGGTCAAGATGGTTGCTTGGTGACGATCATGATGTTAAAGAGTGTTTCATTTTCAGGCAATTCCAAGGAAATGCGCTGAGAAAAACAAAATATCGAGAAAAAGTTATTGCTTCTTGTGCGTACGAAAAAACAAACCAACAAACTCTGTGTTCACCATTTGTTTGTGCGTCTGTCTATCACAGTTTGTTTGGTTAAGTGATTTCTGTTATGAACAACAAGTAACAGCAACACCAACAACGACAACTAGAAAAGAAAAATACGTATCAATCAATGATTTTTATGAATGAAAATTTTTCAAACTGAAGATTTCATATTTAAACAAGTTTGTTGCCTAAGTCTTTTGTTGTTGGCCTCCCCTTGTGGTGTTGTGTGATGTGATGTGTACAGCAAGTACCTCCTACTTGTATGCGTTAGTGTTTGTTGGCTTAGTGTATGTACTTTGCCGCTTCCCATTATTTACTTGATGTTGTTGTTGTTGCTGCTGCTATTACCGTATGCGTTAGTTGTTAATGTGGTTGTTGTTTGTGCTGTTGTTGTCGTTGCCATTTGTATATTTATTTAATGCATTTTTGTCATACATTATCAACACTTTCCTTTTCATAACCAAAATTAGCTCTCGTCGCGAAACAAACTAATAACAAAAAGCAAAAAATGATTGAAACCAACAATTGTTGTATTTGTTGCTGTCCATTTTAATGGGGCTTCATTGAAATTATTGTAATGTTTCGGTTTTTGCGATAAGAAGGTTTGAATTTAATTCGTTTTACATACTACGATGATGGTCAACGATGACACTCACCCATAGACAATTTGTTGCTTTGGGGTAATTGTCGGCGAAGAACTTTGCTCTTTGTTGTGGTATTATTGGTTTCAGTTGGAGTTTCTACGATTTTCAAAGGCTGGAGAAGATTTTGGCTATTTTGTGGTGAATAATAGTAGTTCTTTAAAATGCAACCTATTATTAGAAGCATTGACAAGAAGTTTATAACTTTGCGAAGCGTTTCTCCAATTGTGGAGAACTCCTTCTAAACAATTTGACTGATTTTGAAGAAATTTTGTATGAATGTTTGTATGGATTTGTAGATGGCTTCGATTTATAAGTCGACATGTAAAGAGTGATTTTTTAGCTATTATCTTTTTGGCAACACTGGTTTAAACAGCTGACGCACGTTTCGTGTATTGTTTCACTGTCAAACATCTTTAGTTTGGTCTATAATTTAACCATGAATCGTCTTACAAAAGAACAACGCTTGCAAATTATTAAATTTAATTATCAAAATGCGTGCTCTGTTAAGAAAGTTCATCGCGCGCTTCTTCCATTTTGTGGTCAGTTTAATCGACCCACTGAAGCGGCTATTCGGGCTATTGTGACTAAATTTCGCACCAAATTTACATTGTTGGACATTAAACCACCAACACGCTTACGAGTGCAAAGTGAAAAAAATATCGCAGCTGTATCGGCCAGTGTTAATGATGACCATCAATTATCAATTCGTCGCCGTTCGCCGCAATTGGGCCTCTGTTACTCAACAACGTGGAAAATTTTGCGGAAGGATTTAGGTGTGAAGCCTTTCAAAATACAGCTGGTGCAAGAATTGAAGACGAACGACCTACCGCAACGTAGAATTTTTGGTGAATGGGCTCTTGGAAAGTTGGCCGAAGATCCACTTTTTTTTGAAAAATTGTGTTCAGCGACGAAGCTAATTTTTGGTTCAATGGGTACGTTAATAAGCAGAATTGTCGATTTTGGAGTGAAGATCAGCCAGAAGCATTGCTAGAGCTACCAATGCATCCTGAAAAAGTCGCAGTTTGGGGCGGTTAATGGGCTGGTGGCATCATTGGACCGTACTTCTTCAAAGATGATGCGAATCGTAACGTAACTGTGAATGGTGAGCGCTACCGTGAGATGATATCCAACTTTTTTTTGCCTAAAATGCAAGAGCTTGACTTGCATGACATGTGGTTTCAACAAGACAGTGCCACATGCCACACAGCACGCTTAACAATGGACTTATTGAGAGGCAAGTTCGCTGAACATTTTATTTCACGTTCGGGACCGGTCAATTGGCCGCCTAGATCGTGCGATTTAACGCCTTTAGACTATTTTTTGTGGGGCTATGTTAAACCTCATGTCTATACACACATGCCCGCTTCAATTGACGCATTGGAAGACAACATTGAAGCATTTATTCATGAGATACCGGCCGAAATGTTGGAAAGAGTATGCCAAAATTGTACTAAGCGGATGGACCATTTGTGGCGAAGTCACGGTCAACATTTGCATGAAATAATCTTCAAACATTAAATTATACGGACCGTACTTTCGTTTCAAATAAAGATTTCATGCATTTTTCTGAATTTCTGTGTTTTTTTTTAAACTTTCCTATAGCTCTTAAAAAATCACCCTTTATATGATAGAAAATTTGATGAACATATAGTACTCGGCCCGACTGAATGAACATGGATTTTAAGTCGGAATTCTTATATTACTTTATAGTTGAATATGAAGGAGGAATATTTATATCCGATCTGTGAGTGGAGGGTGCGTGGCAAATGTGCTGCTCAAACCAAAAGAGGTAGCTTTAGATAAAATATAGTAGATGTCATTAGAATACAAATATTCTGACAGAATATACGCTATGCAACAAAATTAATAGAATACTGTACACCCTATATATTTTTGGTGCATAATGGTCTTTGTATTACAAAAGTAATCCAATTTATATCTCCGTGGTAAAGATCCACTAAGAAAAACAAAATTTATAGAAAAATGTCCTCTTTTTTAAAATAGCTTTAGAAACATTTGCTTTAGATTTTATAATTTTATGATTTTATAATTTTATAATTTTATAATTTTATAATTTTATAATTTTATAATTTTATAATTTTATAATTTTATAATTTTATAATTTTATAATTTTATAATTTTATAATTTTATAATTTTATAATTTTATAATTTTATAATTTTATAATTTTATAATTTTATAATTTTATAATTTTATAATTTTATAATTTTATAATTTTATAATTTTATAATTTTATAATTTTATAATTTTATAATTTTATAATTTTATAATTTTATAATTTTATAATTTTATAATTTTATAATTTTATAATTTTATAATTTTATAATTTTATAATTTTATAATTTTATAATTTTATAATTTTATAATTTTATAATTTTATAATTTTATAATTTTATAATTTTATAATTTTATAATTTTATAATTTTATAATTTTATAATTTTATAATTTTATAATTTTATAATTTTATAATTTTATAATTTTATAATTTTATAATTTTATAATTTTATAATTTTATAATTTTATAATTTTATAATTTTATAATTTTATAATTTTATAATTTTATAATTTTATAATTTTATAATTTTATAATTTTATAATTTTATAATTTTATAATTTTATAATTTTATAATTTTATAATTTTATAATTTTATAATTTTATAATTTTATAATTTTATAATTTTATAATTTTATAATTTTATAATTTTATAATTTTATAATTTTTTAATTTTATAATTTTATAATTTTATAATTTTATAATTTTATAATTTTATAATTTTATAATTTTATAATTTTATAATTTTATAATTTTATAATTTTATAATTTTATAATTTTATAATTTTATAATTTTATAATTTTATAATTTTATAATTTTATAATTTTATAATTTTATAATTTTATAATTTTATAATTTTATAATTTTATAATTTTATAATTTTATAATTTTATAATTTTATAATTTTATAATTTTATAATTTTATAATTTTATAATTTTATAATTTTATAATTTTATAATTTTATAATTTTATAATTTTATAATTTTATAATTTTATAATTTTATAATTTTATAATTTTATAATTTTATAATTTTATAATTTTATAATTTTATAATTTTATAATTTTATAATTTTATAATTTTATAATTTTATAATTTTATAATTTTATAATTTTATAATTTTATAATTTTATAATTTTATAATTTTATAATTTTATAATTTTATAATTTTATAATTTTAAACTGTTTGTTTGTTAGTTTTAGTCGATCGTGTTTTATATATTAAATTTACGTTAAGTGTATCAAATGATACATCGAATTCGGCTTACGATCAGAAAAGTGTTTTTTTATTGTTTGATATTTTTGGTCAAATTCAGTGTGTCACGCACTAGGATGACGCGATTCGAACTCCATGACGAGTTCATCTTCAGACCCATTTGTGAAGAACTGATGCACAATGGTACATCATCAGCTGTATATATATCTACAATTATGTCAAACATGTACATGCGAAGTAGGTATCAGCCGAAAATGTCCAGCACCAGTTATAGTTTGAATTTGACCGTTAATAATCAAACATGAAAAATGGAGGAAATTCTCTCCCCACGATTCCCTTTTTACCTCAAAGCTTAAGCTTCTTTACCAGGTTTTTTGTTGGTAAACTAAGATGATAATTGCGAAAAAACAGCGAAAAAACAGGGAAATTCGAGATTAATTCCATAAACTTCCAACGATTGACCTTGCGATTTATTGATTGTCATCGCAAACGCCAATCGAATGGGGAGTTGAATTCGCTTGAATTTGGAAGTGAAGAACGGTTAGAATAATAGGAAAATGTGAGATAAGGACTTCCTCTCCTTTGAATTTTTCCTTGAAGAATGTCGTTTTAATCACATTAATCATCAGTTTCTTGACGGATAACCGCGTACCGGTTCACAATTTCGGATGATTCGGATCCGCAACATGATAATGATCGATTTCACCATCAGCTGTAAATAATGCGGTGGAGTTCCTTGCACATCAAGGGGGTTCAAAAATTCTGTCTGATAGTTGGTCGCCTCATTCTCGTCGGCCACGCTGTCAACGGATTTTTATGGGAACGCCTTCAATCCAGTTGAAACATCAACAGGAATTTAGCCATTACCAAGCGCCAGTAGCTGTCTTGAAAATTCAGTAGCGGATGGGTCGTTTTTCAACATGACTCTCATGATCGTAGTCAATTTCAATTTCTTGGCATGCCGCCACAAAGACGAAGATTTTAGGGCATGCATTAATTTCATAGCCCCACCAAATCGTCTCGAATCATTTTGTAAATTCTTCATCGTTCGATCAACTGCCTCCAAAGCTGTTTATGCGCCATAGTGCATTTATCCCAAATGTCTTGCCCTTCCCACCGGGAACATCGAGAAAAAAAATGCTTCCCGTTCCATCGTCAACAACCTTCACCAGCGAATCGTACACGTTCGTTTGCTTGGCATTCAACAGCGGCACATTTGTTCGGACTCTTTCAGTCAGCTCATCTCGATCAAAGTCTTGATCTCGTTTTCATTCGCGATTGAATGCATCGTGCATCGAACGATTTGGCCCTGGTATTCCAAATTTCGACAGTAGACTGCCGCACATGAGCACGCACATGTCTTCGATCAGAAGTTAATTTCAAGATCGAAATTCGATGTTGTCGTGAGAACTCTGTGCAAAATGTCATCAGTCATCTCGTCCTTGTATTTGTCCCACAATGCGCTCGGGTTCGGCAGATGACACGTGGCTATGATGATCGCAAACAATGTACCAAAAAAAATCTTCTCCTGGCAATAACGAACAACTGAAAAAAAGTTTGAGCAATTTTGTCTAAAAAATAAAAAAAAAATAGATTTTGGCCGATTCTCAGACCTACTCGATATGCTCACAAAATTTCATGAGGATCGGTCGAGCCGTTTCGGAGGAGTTCAATCACGCACCCCGTGACACGAGAATTTTATATATTAGATATTTTTATATTTTTATTTTTTTTATATTTTTATGTTTTTATATTTTTAGTTTTTTATGTTTTTATATTTATGTACGAAACAAATGTATAACGACTTCATTAAATCAATTATTTTCTTTAGGGTATTTGTATGTCGTTTTTTATTGCTTTCGATTACCCACTGTGACACATAACTAAATAGCTAATAAATAGAAAAGCAAATGTCAGGTTCATAAACTTATGGATTGTACTTACAACGAAAATTATATTGTATACAACAAAATAAGCTGTTGTAGTTGTAGTTATCTGCGGGATGACATCTGATATGACTGTGCGGCTACACACGTCGTTTGGATGGATTGTCCGCCTTCTGGCAAATTGTACAAACACAACCGTTTGCCTACTATTCAAATCTATGCTAACTCCAAACGTGGTTTACTCCTCATCACATATGTGTGTCTGACAGACCGTCAGTCTAAACAAAGTGTGTGTGGCATAGCGAAAAAGACACCGCCACTTATTGTTTTCTAAATGTTGTATATGCAAAACCTTAGCCAAGTTAAAATAGAAATATTTCTGTTATGACAAACGATTGACAAATTGACATTCGTTTGGGGTTTTTTGTCTGCACTCTACCAAAAAAACAAGACGCACAAAAACATTTGCGAACGAACATTGATGGATCATCTATGAAATTGGCGTAGTTAAAAAGCTGTTACATTGTGTCCACAGTTTATGCATTTCAAAGTGAAAAGTATAATTTCTTTATTGAAAACGAAGTATGTAGTATATGTATGGATAATTAACATTTGGGGTTTTCTAATATTTCAAGCGTTTTGTATTTGTCAAAGATATTTTGTATTAATAGTAGCATGCACATTGGAAGAACAGAGCAAAAAAATTGTTTAAGGAGTTTTAAACACAGAAAATAATAAACCTTCAATTAGAGTTACTTAATCAACATTATAACATTGAAATGAAAAATAATTTCCTCACATCTATTTCCCATTCTCTTTAACGCTTTACTCTCATCAGCAACAATTGTATAATACATTCGTGTAGGTAGGTCTACTCAACATTACATGTGATTTCATCCCTAGCGTAACATCTCATTGTATTCAGTTTGTAAACCTTTATTGGGCGTGACTTACATCAATTCATTTGCCTACCCTGAAACATGCGCATTGTATTGAAATGAAAATGGAATATCAATGTAAGTGCATTAAGTGAGCGTATATTTGTATCTGTTCAATGTAATTCTCATTTAGTTCAATCCAGATATTACTTATATAGTTGATATTTTGTAGTGTTTAAACATCGCTCCCCTCCTGCGAGACAGTTCTAATCGGTTTAGCATTTGAGAATCCTCCATCGGAGGACAACCAATGTTGAACTGATTACGGAGTATTGGGGCTCATGCTCCGATATTTTCGAAGGGTTGTACCGGTTAAATAATTTATGCCGGTATTCAGCCCAACATAATTTAATCAATTTCAAATGAATATAAAAATCTTCTATGGTATCCGTGCAGAGCTTTTCTGAATAGACACCAATATTTGTGATCAAAAGTTTCATGTGTTTCATTCATTCGATTTCTGTGCTGTAGCTAATGTCCATTGGGGACCAAACTGGACGACCGGAAGCTAATGTCGCCTTTTTGTATATCTTTGTTTGCCTATAAATTTCGCGAACTGTAAACAATGAAGCTGTGATATGTCATAAATATGTTTATTAATATCATTGAAATTCCAAGCACTGAACTATCCCAGTTCTATAACATGGCAATATAACATGTTCTCCTCTTTTATATTCATTAAAGAAAGGTTCAATAACACAGTACAACATTTTTCAGCTCATTGATTTGGGACTCAATTCTGAGAACTGCACATGAAAGTAGCGCCAAAAAGAAGAAGTTCTGCATCATTCGTTTTGTCAAGTTACATGCCATAATAATTTAATATCGATTTGAAGTTAGTAAGTATCGTATAGGGGAATTTGAAACTTTCTTACTGGTTTTCCTTTAAAATTACTTACACTTATCTCAAATGAATACATACCAAGATTGCCTACTTATCTAATCCCGGCCATTTTTTGATCAGGCATATTTCTGTTAAATACATCTATAGCTAATAGTACATCTAATATTGTATGTTTGTTAATGGAGTCGTAAGGGTGGGACCACACCCTTTGATCCGATATCGTGCTTTGTTTTTCTTTCCTATGCTGATTTCAAACGTATCCATACCCAGATTCAAGAAGAATGATGTACTTGTCCTTCAGATATTGCATTTTCAAATATAGGGTCCTTTGGGTGGGGCGACTCCCACTTGATATATCAAACATTTATGTAGCCTTTTGTTCTATCCAAAAATACAACTATATACTGTCGGAATTTCATAAGATCGGTTGAATGAAGCAGCTCCTAATAACCTTCATTTAACATTTTCTCATTATTGCTCTTATAAAGAAACCGGTTTGGGTACATCGGTTGAATGGTTTCAAAGTCTTAGCGGACATAGGTAGAAACAATATTTGTGTTTTACATATACAGCCGAACTTCTGTATAAAGTAGTCGCTGGGGATCGCCGATTTCTATGTCATAGATAAAGTTCGTTATAGGGAAACTACTGATTATTTGGTTGTATATGTAAACACTATTTTTTTAATTCATTACTGAATATTTATCAAATAGCATATAAATGTATATATGCTATTTCGATACAAACAAATTTATAAAAACATTGAAACTTATTAAATATGAAAAATCGACGTAATTATCGTTTGCCATCAATCAAATGTAGAGAGTAGTAGAGAGTCTAGGCTTTCCTCGGATTTGGTACACCTAAAAGTTCTAGGTCAACCGAATCGTGGTTGAATTATATCTCCTCGAACTTCTGCTAATCAAATGATTCGAAGGAGCTTTATTTCTATGCTGTATCTTGTAATGAGCAGCATTACACAGTACAACAAATTTTGGGACTCAATTCTGAGAACTGCACGTAAAAGTAGTACTGATGGATAAATTTCTGTTGTTTCTGCCATTAAAGAAGAAGAAGAATAATTACTTATGATAATCATAAGCCACCATATAGTATTTATGTTATGTCAAACAAAAGAACCTAAAACGTGACAAATTCCCCTATACGATACTTACTAACTTCAAATCGATATTAAATTATTATGGCATGTAACGACAAAACGAATGATGCAGAACTTCTTCTTTTTGGGGCTACTTTCACGTGCAGTTCTCAGAATTGAGTCCCAAATGAGCTGAAAAATGTTGTACTGTATTAGTAATTGTAAATGGGCAAAATAGCCCCACCACTTCTGGTACCTCCCATACAAAATGACCGATCTATTTTTGTAAAACTAATATTTCTGCAATATCTCCAAATGGACAGCCGGATGACATTTAAATTAAACCTTTGTCACAACCCTTCTGGTAGCTACCATACAAATGACCGAATTGATCTTTATAGTTTTACATACATATCTTTTTTGTAAGTACACTAAATACAGTCATGATTTACGTAAGATGTGCACTTAAGAAAATACCCATATGGTACCTCCCATACAAAATAACGTACAATTAATAAAATTTTAAGTAAAAATTTTAATTTACAATTTTTTAATACACTTTTTTAAATTAAACCAAAAATAGGCTTCAACTTTTTTTGAACCTTTTAACAATACTATAAACTAAATAAAATATAAAAAGTCGAATCAGTCGGATTTTTTTCAATCAATCTTTTGTAATTTTTGAAATTGTTTCGAATTATTTAAAATAGTTCTAGTTAACATACATTTTATTTTTTCCAAGTTCTAAACATACTGAATAACACAATTATCGAAATTTCATGGTGTTTCTAAAAAAAAATTATATTTGGAATTATTTTCTTGAAGCAATCCCTGCAGTTCCTGAGGTATCGATTGGCCATGCTGGAACTACCTATCGCACTACTTCCTACATGGCTACTTAACATACTTGAATTACAATATGGTGAACGAGCTCCGAACCACCGAGTAAAAAAAATGTATACACAGGAAAGCGACGCTCGATGTTGTCAAAAGCAACTTCACTGTATGGAGTCGTGTCAATCGGCATGTCTAGTAAAAGTGAACAAGTAGCCCTCTAAAACTGAGCACTAGTTCGTAGGTGGTAAAGTCACTACTTACTAGGGGACCACCACCTGTACTTTGCAAACCCTTAGCAATGCATTTCATCATTTTGTGTGATAGGTAAATCTTAAAATTGAAAATTCTACTTTACACCTCATTCATGTGGTGTAATAGGAAGTTAGGTTTTCCTGGGTACTCATACAACCACTCTTAGCATGAGTACCTATGTACGTACCCTCTTCATGGGGACCCATTTTATTAGTTCGCGGTTGACCCTATTTGCGGACATGTCATACAAAAAACGAAATGATGAAATACATTGCTTAGGGTTTGCAGAGTAAGTACAGGTGGTTTTCTAGTAAGTAGTGATTTCACAACCCACGAGGGATACAGTTCAGTTTTTAATTCATTAATTTTTGCTTAAATTTCATCGATCAATATAACTTTCATTACATTTTAAGAAAAAAATGTTTGCACTGCACTGTGCGTTGTGGCCTGCTGAATGACACCATGAAACTGAATTCCTAGGCTGCTCTTGCATTTCGTAATCTCTTCGCCTTACCCGGCCGTATCTGCTCGACGCAGTTACCGATTCAAATGTAAACGGACATGTGGTCCACCATTTACTTCAGGCGTCCCCAACCTTAGATAACTTAGAGAACTTTCTGGGGAGCCGTAAAGACTTTAAAAATTACACTACTCAAAACACAAGACAATAAAAGGAACAATCCGACAATTTAAGTTTTTTCCAACACTTGTATATTCATTGTACTGTTTACTTCAAATTGCTAAAATATTACTAAATAACATGAAAGATGTTTTTAAATATGCAGTTACCTTCATCAAAAGCAGTGCCTTGTGAAGCCGGTAGGGCATCTTAATAAAAAAAGTGGCTAAAATTTCTTCAAACTTAAAAAAATTCTGAAAAAATATAAAATGTTTTTGATTTCCAGGCAAAATTAGATAGATGTAAATTGTATATACAGTTGAAAAGTCTGAGATTCTGCTTTCCCAAACGGTTAATATGTTTGTCAAAAATTGGTTCAGAACTGACGGACTTATCAGCTGATAAATGAGGAAAGACTCAAAAAACCGGTTTTTAACCGTAAGTCAAGATTCATGTTCTACTCGACCAGATCTACAACATGCACTAGCTCACTTCCCAAGTTCCTTCTATAAATGTTTGTTTGAAACCATCAGATTGATTCTCTTTTATATGCCTTTGGGTAGCCGTAACGACGAAGCGGTTGGGAAGCCCTGATTTACTTTATGCTTTAAGTTTTTCGTGATTTGGCGTCACCTCTTGTAGGCAGGCACAACATTCAAAAGGAAAACTGCAAAATATTATTAATTTGGTTAGTTGAAAAACCTCAAAAACCGTATCATTTGCCTTGCTGCTTCTGGTACCTCTTATACAAATGGCCGAACTCACCCATATAAATTAACATACTTATCTTAATTACAAGTGCACTGAATACACTCAAATTTTCTCAATAATATCTAAATAAAGCGTTTCAGGATATTAGAAACAGTTTACATTGAATATTTTGTATTTATAGATACCATTCGGTCACTCCCAATAAAAATGGCAATAATTTCAAGATAAATAAATGATTATTTCTTTTTGTACACTGAGACTATTGTGTTATTACTAAGTTAGTACCGTAAAAGACCCTTTCTGCACCCGAATTCAAAATAACCATACCTCGCCTAGAGATATTACATTTGACTTTTGTTGGCGAATTAACTAACCATCTTCACTATGTAACCTTAACTACCAATTTTATACAATGTCTAGTCATATGTTAGAAAGTCCTTCCTCCGACCGTTTACGCTCCACAAAGGATGCCAAGAATAACTCATAAGTAATTTTTTCACCTGAAAATTGTTATCGAAACATCCCTAACTACCAACTGTTTGTTTATTGAAATTGATTATATTAATTTGGGCCGAAATCCCGGCGGTACTGCAATACCGGGCCAACCCGTGACAGAAGTGGAGCAAGCCCCTAAACATTCCGTCTAATTCCAAAAATCAGTTTAACATTTGTTGTCCTCCGATGGAGGATCTATCAGATGTTAAGCTGATAAGAACAGATACTACACTTTGATCTTAGCCATAAGGCCGAGAAGCGATAACTAATCATTCGGCATGAGAACGTTATATGTTAAACTGGCAATCAACTAAATGAGAAGTACGACAAGGAAACAAACGTATAACTGTATCAATACGAACACTGAATGTAAAATGACCAAGTTGTTAAGGGTGAAAATGGAATAAATGTAGTACAAATTGCCCCTTACCATCAGGTAGATAAGTGCGCATGTGCGTGATGAATAGGAAATTCCATTACGATTCCTACTTCGTCATTTTCATATGTGTTGGCATTTGTAGTTGAAAAGGGTGGTTTTTCCATTTACGACCCTTATCAATTGTAAATGCCAACACTTAGTGAAACAGCAAAGGACTTGTTGCATACTATGTAAGTTTATATGAACATATTTTCGAGAACGAGTACTTAAGCGAATTTGTAGTTATTTGTAAACAATTTTTGTATAACTTTTGCAACAATGTTAACATTTCTACAAGAATTTACTCCATGGAGAACAGTTTCGCTTCAATTTTTATTTCTTACCACATAATATACAACCACCCCACTGTGTGTTTCCGGCTCTATGCCAAGTGTTAAGTTACAAATTGTATTGGTGATTTTGTTTTCAACAAAAAAAAAGAGGCACACGATATTGTTTTTGTCCAAAGAAAGTTATTTGTTTCTTCTAGTAGTATTAATATGCATATGGCATGTTATCTGCAAGTGAGTGATATTATTGTTGTAGTTGCTGCTGCCGCTGCTGTTGTGGTTGCTGTTGTCGTTTAGTGATATGTTCCTTAATTGTACGTGTTGGCGTTTATTTGGTCGATTGATTGTCTTTTGGTTTGGGCCGGTTGTGTCTGCCTCCGCCATACAGTAAACAAGCGAGCAAGCAAGCGGCTTAACTGACTGCTGTTCAAGCCAAAATGTTTGTCGCTTAAGTCTTTTGTTTCACACACACTTACTTCTTGCTCCAATTGCACTGCCACCAGCAACACCTCCATAAAATATACTGTTACAATTTCTATTGATCGTTATTTTAGCATTTTATTTAAAATATATGTGTTACTAATTGTAAAGAATTACTTTGTGTTAATTTAATGAAATAAAATTTATTTATTTAGGTAAAGTCTTTGCAGCTACAATAACTTTTGCTTTTAGTATGATTGGTTGTGGCAGAGCGATGAGTCGGATTTGTTTTGTTTTTTGGGTTAATTTTATGGATAAAAAAAAATGGGTGTGTGAAAAGTATATAAATGTCGATGGGTGTCTGGAGAATTTATCGGTTTTTTGTTAAATGAAATTAGAAATTATATCTTGAAATTGTCAATAAGTGTGTTTCTGTAGTATATAGGGAGGAATTGTTATAAATTAAAAATTAATAAATTGTATTAAACAAATTTAAGCATAACGACATTATAATCGGATACCGAATTTAGTTAAATATAAATTGTTAAAATCTAAATGTCACCCACTGTGGCAAGATGATAGAACATGTATCTATCTTGCAGATGTAGTAGTTTTATAAGTGCCCATATTTTTATGAGTTTAAATGAACAAATTGTTCTAGACATATTTAAGTTTAACAAGAGTAAGTTCAGCTATTTGATATTAAAGTATTACGAAGTCAATAATTTAAAGTACTTAAATAGATTTCCCTGGATTTGACCGACCTTAGCCTGGTGATTAGAAAAGGTGACTATCTTGCCGATAAAACGAATTATTTAATTAATAGCTTAGAGCGGCATCTTGATATCACTCATGTCAATGAGTCTAAAATAGAAATATGCCTTAAATAGAATTTATATTAAATTTGTTTATTCCAGAAGCTTTTCTTTTTTCTCTGAATTGATTTAAAATTGCTTGATTTTCCATAAATAGAGGAGTAGGCATTAGAATGGGAATCAAAATCTACGATGAATTCTAAGAAAATTTTCCCAGAAATCCATGGGTCTAAAATTAAAATCCAGCCCCCCGGTTTATTAACGAGAAACTTTTCGTATTGGGGAAAAAATCTACAATTAGCTCCGCAACTGCACGGGAATCGCCACTAGAAAGTTAAAAAGTATGACCGACCTCCATTAATTTTTTCACAGAAATTTATGGGTCTAAAATCAAAATCGAGCCCCCGGTTTTTTAACGAGAAACTTTTCGTATTGGGGAAACAATCTACAACTAGAAATTTCAAAAGTATGACCGACCTCCAGTAATTTTTTCCTCCTAACATTTTTCCCAAACATACCTACTCCCCATCTTTACGCCCTAAGGGGGCTACCATACATAAATGTTTTTTTTTATAAAAATTTCCTCCTACCGCTCTTATTGCCCCGGAGTCGTCCCTAGAGGTGTAAAATGTATGACCGATCCCCATCCATTTAACCTAACATTTTTCAACCATTCCTACCCCCCATCTTCACCCTCCAAGGAGCCCCTAGAGGAGTCAAATGTATGACCGACCCCTAAAACGACCAAAACAACAAAATAATATTCCGTTAAAATTAACGCAGGATGTGAAGAAAGAGGGTAGGTATGTTCGAGATATTTATTAGGAGGGAAATACTAGTGGGGGTCGGTCATATTTTTACCCCTCTGGGAGGCACCATCGGAGCGACAGGAGCTGATTTCATAAAAAAAATTATAAAAATAAAAAAAAATCTGCCCTAAAGTTTCCCCTAGAGGAGTCAAATGTATGACCGACCCCCAAATATGTTGCAATAATATGTGTAGGGCAGTTAGAGCGGCGGGAACAAATTTTTGTATAAATTTGATTTTTGTATGGAAGCCACCTTAGAGTGTGAAGATAGGGGTAGGTATGTTTGGGAAAAATTACGGCTGAGTTGCTAGGCTTGTTATGGATTTTTTCCCCAATACGAAAAGTTTTTCGTTAAAAACCAGGGGCTCGATTTTGATTTTAGACCCATATTTTCTAGGGCAAATTTTCTTGGAATTCATCCTTAATTTTAAATTTGATAACCGCTTGGTTGAGAAAAAAAATTACCTAGAGTGGCATACTCATATACTTGTAAGGTTTTAAAGGACGTTCTAAGATTAAACTGATTAAAATAAAGTCATAATTAAAACAAAAATTGAGAAAACATTTTTGTAAATAAATTTTATAAATTCATCATTTTCGTTTCAATTTTTTAGGTGGTACTCATATTCCCTATTACATCAATATATAGTTTCATATAATATTTTCTGAGCTCGAGGTCAGACCTTGAATCCTTAATGCTTTTGGGGTCGCTGACACCGTTTCGGAAGTCTGTTTATCACAATTACGTCAAAAAAAAATTTTATATCCTCAAAAATACCTTGCCCCCAAGGGGAAATTTTAGCATTTTAGAGGTGAGAAAAAAAATCCTGACGTGCTGCAGCAAAATGAACTTCAGATTGTTATAAAGCGTATAAAATTACATAAGGAAAGTGTAGCCAAAAACAACCACCCAGACATTGTTTTTGTGTGTCTGTGTAATTATCACCGGGTTATTTGGCCGCTATACCGCCACCTCCAATTTTTTTTATGTACTTTGATTATCAATTTTGCGTATGTTCACATACGAAGTTGAAATCCGTAATCCGCTATAACGGTTGCCGAACACACCCCAAGGTGGAAGTCCTCCTGGAAGTTATGGGGTGACATACCCCAAAGAAAAATTTCAGCAGCTGAAGCTGGTTGGGGTATACAAACAAAAATATAGTTTTTAACATTTACTTGAGTTGCAACCCATATTTATGTTGAACGGCGATGCAATCTCTTCGACTCTTGTACCCGTATTGTATACTTAATTTCAAAATACTGGCTGGACCAAAAGTATGTTTACATCTGAGTCGGTATCTGCATCGATAAGTCATGGTGGGTTATGGCGGAGGAAGTTACAAAATGCAAGACGAGCCTATCGGAGTTCAAAACCATGGCGTCTCACAGCCAGAACGTAATGTGAGTTATGCGTACAAGTACTTTAGAAACAATGACGCTTCGATTCTACTCGTACAAGTACTATAGAAACAACGACGCTTCGACTATCACAAAACATTTTGCGCATATTACAACATACGGCATAGAAATAAAGCTTCATCGTTTAAATTGATAAGAAAATGAGATCAGAGGTTTAAGGAGAAACGTTTAACATAGATCAACCACGATACGACCGACCGACCAATATTTCAATCGATCGCACAGTGGTTCGTTTCCCTGATCTAGCGTTACGAAATTAAAATTTTCGACATTCGAAATCTATCAAAATATGATTTCCCGACGATAACTTACTGTTCATTTAGCAAATCGATAATTTACAAATTTGCTATAATTGATTAACTGCCGGCTTGCAAACACAACAAATGTCAAAACAGCTGCAACAAAAACGTTTTAGCGCGTTTTTACAAGTGTGCTGATTGCTCAACAGTTTTTGAATTTTCTTAAAAGATAAAGGTATGTAGTTTACAAAAAAAAAAATGTACCGTGACCTGTGCAATATATGAGGTGCAAGAAAATTGTAATAGAAGTCAACACTTTTGTTTAACTCTTTTTGTGACCGAATTTAAACTTCTGTAGAGTAGAACTTAGTTAGCCGATATCGGCCGATGAAGAGACTTTTCTTTTATGTTAATATATTTTGGCTTCTTATGAAATGCCCAACATTTGCTGCTTTCAGTTGATTTTGAACACTATATTGCAATTTTTAGCCATCATGTCGGTCTGCAATTGAAACCTTTTTTAATAAAGGCAGTCCGAGCCAGAGTGGGGTATTGACTCGAAATAATTTAATACGTCTAAAAATTAAAAACAAATAAATAAAATGAAAAAAAAAATTTAAACAAAAAAAAAATTTAAATAAAAAATTTAAATTTTAAGAAAAAATTTAAAAAATAAAAAAAAAATTGTTATGTTAAATTTTTTTTCTTTCCATTTGATTCCTTTTTCTTATATTATTTTAGAAACATTTTCCTTTTTACGAAAATTTTATTATTTATTAATTTCATTACGCTAGATCAGGCAAACGGACCAGTGTGGATCGCGAAAACGTAGCGCGTTTAAGAGAGTCGATTGGTGAACAACTTAGCTCTCTACTCGAAAACGGCACTGGAATAAAATTCAAATGGCGTGGAAATGCTCGTAGGCATGATATTTAGGCAGTTTTGTAACGGTATGAAAGAGAGGTCCTTCAGCTTCACTATTTTTTTAGAATAAGCCTCAATGACAGTTTTTGGATTGACACTAATTCTACATTGCAGCATCTAAGCCCTAGTCTTAACCCAAAGTAACTATATGAAAATTTTCGCTCCAAGTTGGACAAGTATTTAAATAAGCAAGGATCACATATGAAAGACGTAATTTTTAAAATATAAAATCTTTATTTTGTGTAATTTTTATACGCTCTCCCTTAGGGATGGGGGTATATATCACTGGTGCTATTTAGGATGACAATGGTCTAAGTCAAGAAATAAAAAAACTGAGATAATCAAATTTTTTGCTTAACTGTGACTAGTTCTTCAAATTTCAGGAGTCGGTGTTTCGAATACGTAGAAAATGTACCGTTTTTACGTTGGTTTTTGCACAACATAATTAATTGTCTTTATTGTTCGTATGAGAGTGGTCTAAGTTAGACAATATTCAGTGACAGTGCAAAGTGGTGACTTAAAAATTAAATTAAAGTGTCAACTTTAAATAATTCAGGTACTTTTTACAAAAATTTTGTGCATAATCCGATTAACAATAGCGGACAGAAGCTAAGGATATAAAACCGGTTCTTAAATCCGAGTTTTGGAACCGGTTTTTTGAAACTAGTAAGCCGTTAGGGTAAGATAGCAAACGACTATAAAATATACAACTGGTTCTTAAACCCGGATTTTGGAACCGGGGTTTTTGAAACAGGTTAGCGATTGCCATTAGTATAGGTTTGCCATATCCGGGTTTAGGTAGAGGTTTCTGAGAATGTTAAAATATATTCCTCGTATTTAACATGAGTACTACATGTGGCTGCCAAAACGTAACTAATTTCATAAATTCATCTTCATAAATACGTAATACATAATAATGAATTAAATATTTTTATTAAAAAATTTTTTTTTTCGTATGAAAAATCTAAATTTTTTAAATTAAATGTTTATTCCCTTGTTTTGTCTGTATAAAATATTTTCGAATTCAAATAAATAATTTTTTATCTTTGTTATCAAACTTGTTTTCATTTCTTTGTTTTTGTCCAATTTGATCAGGATGAAAGTGGTCTAAGTCATTGTACCCTCTGAAAACACGTCTTACTTAAGACGTACAGAAAATTAAGATTTTTCTTTATAAAAATTTAAGACAATGACGCATTATTTAAAAAGAAACAATCTATACTTTAAATATCGAAACGAACAAAGTATGACTTAGACCACTGTCATTTTAACTGGCACACTTAATACGAGAACAATTGTAAAGCATTAAGAGAGAGGTGTTAGACACCAAGTATCTTAAGACCAAATTCTTTTCAAAGCTTTTTAAGTCAATTGAGCCGTCCCAGTCTGTCTGGCTGGCTTGCTGGATGGAAGGTAGGCAGGATAACTGGAGTAAACTTCTTTTTATTCTTCTGAAAATTTACAAGTATAAAAATTTTCTAAAATGAAGTAATGAGATGTTGAATGAGTACAATAGTCCCACCCCTTTTGATACATTCCATACAAAATTACTTATTTTTGGATAATAAATATTTCTTCCATAACTTCCAAACGGAAAACTGGAAGATTTTTGAATTTGGTCAGTTTCATTATTATGTAGACAAACCCTCAGAAAACCGAAGACTTTGACACACCCCTTCTGGTACCTCTTATACAAATGGCCGAATTAACCCTCAAAGTTTTATATGCATATCATTGTTGTAAATACAATGAATCTAGTAAAATTTTGCACAACGAAAACTTTTATTGAACGTTGACTTACGAATAAAAATCGTACACGTTGTGATGCCCTTACTGGTACTTCCTATGCAAATAAGCCAATTTTTCGAAAAATTCGGTAAACCCCATGCATATTTACCGGGCCAACCGGAAATATTCCCTAAATATCTTGTTTTATTCGGAAACTCGGGAAACTCTTTTACCAGCGCCTTTAGTTTTGTGCTTTTGCCGTTTTAGCTTTAGGTATTATATCTGTTGCATTTGAAAAAAGCAAAGTTGCAAAGACATACTTGTTTTTACGAACGAAAAATGTATATGAAAAACATAAAATATGCTTAAAAAGGTATATTTTTTTTTAGAAAATATGCCATAAAATATATGAAATATGCTTAAAAAAATAGTTTTTTTTTAAATATGCTCGTACAACTAAAATATGCCGAAATATGACTTTATGGGTAAAATATGCCAAAATATGCTTTAACAAATAGGTCTCAAAACACTTGTAGTACCATGAAACTTGTAAATACCTTACCCATTTGTCAATATCTCGTTCTAAAAAACATGCATTTGCTTATTTTCAGTTGTCCTAATAATTACCATTTGTCCAGAGATATTGAATAGAACATTTTTACATTTGTTGGCTGTTGACAATTTATTACAAGTATTTTAGTATAAAAATCTGTTAATTTTAATTACTTGAATCATTTTATCTGACTTACCCGGTATACGGAGAATAAACGTAATAATTTATTAACATGGCAAGGGATCAGATTGTATTGGTAAATTGATTTCTAACAAACTCTCTCATAATATAAGTTAAAGATTTACGTAACTAACATGTAAAGTACATTTACGTGTTTATAATGTAGTAATACGGTATTAGCCACACCCAACCATACCCTCCACACCTTGTTGTCAAATTGATATTAGATTTTAAATTTCATGTGAAAAAACTTTCGTTTTTTTTGCAAACATTTAATGGCACATGAGTTTCATCTGTTATAAAGTGTCTTTTAATGAAACCACTAACAATTATAAAAATTTATAAAAAAAAAATTCGCGGCGATTTCATTATAAAGATGACTCCTTAAAAAATACCACAAACATGCGCACTTTTTTATTTCCGCTAACATTGACAATGAATAGCATGAATGTTGTTGTTGTTAAAGTCTCTAATTTTATATGATGATATGATATGATATTATATGTATGATTTTTATGTGTTATTTTGATAATTCGATATGGCAATAACATTTAATTAGTTACTGGCAATATAAATAACATTAATATTTTTGGTGTAAAAATCTACACTTCATTGATTTGAGTTTGAAGTTTTACTTTAGACTTTATGGTTGGTTGTTTGACGACTGCTGCCTGGGTTGTTGGCAAATCAAGTATGGTCAGTCTGAGTAAGACTGACAGTCCACTTTTTGTCAATGTTTATGTGCGGCCGTTTTGTTGCTCTAGTGTTTGGTTTTCTTCTTCGATGTTTTGTTGTTTGTGTTTTGGTTTATTCGCTGCCATTTGGTCAACACCGTTAAATGCATTGATTTATTTAATATGCTGTGAACTTAATTAAGTTATCAAAGTCATAAAGCTATTTTATTTATTATGATTGTTTTGCATGAGATTCATACTTTGTATGGTTTATTTGTTTAACTAGATAGATGTTGTTTGGCGTTCGCCAAGTCTGTCTGTCTGTCTGACTGTGTATGACAGACAAATGGGAAATCTTAGGTGGTCTTAACGAACATGACAAGTGATTTTTTTAGCCAGCGTCAGCAGCACCTGTTAACCAAGTCGCATGTTTCAGAGAAAATGTTGCGCATCAACATGTGGAGGAAGTTTTTTCGTTGAGATAAAATGGGGCCGAGGGCAAGGTCTGTTTTAGAAAATTGGTATAGGGGTGGTCCTTACATCGCAAACTCATATTAGATGAAAGCCATCTAACAGAAGAAATACTTATTCTAAATGTCTTTTTTTATTATAAAATACTCTTTTTGCCTATGGGCTTTGTCATGAGCAACCGGTACGGCTGTATACGACCATAGGGTTAAATAATTATTTTCATATACATATGTACCACCTTATCACCACCACCGTATTATTTTCATATACATATGTATGTACCACCTTATCACCACCCCTTACCATTACTACAAAGAAAAACAAAAGACTTAAGACACAAACACCTTATCCACTTCGGCAGCATCGTCATCAATACTAGATATAACCAACACAAATTTGTATATTTATACATAACATACATATTTTGCAATCATTTAAATCAAAAAATTGTTGAAGACATTACACTAAATTGTCTCGAATTACAAACCAACACATTTTGTTTATCAAACAATAAATGCCGACCAAACAAAATAAAAACACACACACATCACATTATTAACACTAAAAAACTGGCCAAACGAAGAAAAAAATCAACATATATTTAAAAGATAAACGAGGCACTCTGACTACCTACACTTTTCTTTGGCACACTCGTACTCGATATGGAAACATTCATTCATATCTGCTGCAACTATCCGCCGCCTTATGTTGCACCAAAGATGTACGAGTATTTTCATTAGGAGTCAATAATGGCAACTAAAGATTATTGTCATTTTGGCACTACATATTTTATTAATGGCCTCGAAAAAGAAGAAACCAAAAACAAATGGTTATGGTTTTTTTTTTGTTTTCAAAACCAATTTACAATATAATTTAACTTAACAGCTGCGAATGTGGCCGATTGGACAAAAAAAAACACAGAAACACAGAAAAAGGTGACAAACATAACGGAGAGGAGGAGCAAAATATTAAATATGACAAATAATCTATTGGGAAAATCTAGGAAAAACTTCGTAAGGTAGTATGATAAGTGGGAAATGAAAGGCATACAAAATGTTTATCATCAGTCAAATCAGCATAGACATTTAACTTGATATCTGGGATGTTTGTGAAGTAAAATTGAAAAATGTTCTATAGTTAAGAAAATATAGATGTTTAAAAAATTAGGTACTTGCATTTAATTTTTATTTAAAAACAATTTACGTTAGTGTATCGTATGATACATCAAATTCGGCTAAAGATCAGAAAAATGTTTTTTTATTTATTGTTTTGATATTTTTGGTCAAATTCAGTGTGTCACGCACTAGGATGACGAGTTTCGAACTCCATGACGAGTTCATCTTCAGACCCCTTTGTGACGAACTGATGCACAATGGTACAGCATCAGCTGTATATATATCTACAATTATGCCAAACATGTGCATGTGAAGTAGATATCAGCCGAAAAACTTTTTTAAAAAGTTAGTCTCTTAAAAGCAGTTCCATGAAATGAAGAAACAAACAAAAAACAACCAGTACGGAAATTTCAGTTGGGTAAACCGACTGTCCTATGTTCTTTCTCCAAAATTCTAGTTGGTATTGCTTAACGCCAATTTAGTGAAATTATCAGATTTGTAAGTGCATTTATTTACGAATCATTTTATGCCTACTTGTAAAGTGTAAACGGTTGGAGATAGGACCTTATGTCGTATGATCAGCGGTAATGGCAGCACAACGAGGAACTTTTTTTATTCGTAAGTCAATGTTCACTTGGTTAAGTAAACTAATCGGCATGCTACCACCGATGCGTCTTAGGAATTAATTAACAGAAGTTACTGAAGCTCAACACATAGGCTCTCTTAGTGGTTTTGGCAGCCCCATGAAACTAGGATCGGGCGCGGTGGCCTAATAATCCACTCTCCTTAAAAAAACAATTATTTTGAAAACACAAAGAAAAGAATAGAACCCCCCCCCCCCCCCAATGTTGACGACCCCCCGCAAACGTTATAAGGACCATGATTTAAGGATATGCACCTGAAATGTCCGAACTCTATACATAGATGGTGCCTCTATCCAACTGGCGGATGTCCTCGACAAATACAAGGCTGACATCACCGCTATACAGGAAATGAGATGGAAGGGACAGGGATGCACACGACGAAAGAACTGTGACATCATTTACAGCTGCCATGCTGAACGACACGAATTTGGATGTGGTTTCATAGTCGGCAAGAGAATTCGACACCTGGTCTCGCGGTTTAACCCCGTAAGTGACCAAATAGCCACTATTCGCATCCGGGCGAAATATTTTAACATTACGCTGATATGTGTACACGCCCCGACGGAAGACAAAGACGATGACATTTAAGATGCATTCTATGAGCGCCTGGAGGAGATATATGACCACTGCCCTGACATAAAAATTGTCCTGGGAGATTTTAATGCTAAAATTGGAAGAAAAAATGCTCTTATTTCAGTAGTCGGAAAATTCAGTCTACACAACAACACCTCCGATAACGGATTCAGACTGGTTATCTTTGCGTCGGTAAGAAACATGGTTGTAAGTGGAACAAGATTCCCGCATAAAGATATCCACAAGGCAACCTGGATATCTCCCGATCAAAATACAAGAAATCAGATTGATCATGTGGTAGTTGATGGAAGACATATCTCAAGCGTTATGGACGTGCGTGGGATGCGCGGTGCAAATACTGATTCGGAACAACACCTAGTTGCAGCCAAGGTACGCACACGATTAAACACTTGTAAAGGAATATAGACATCACAAAGCTGCATACCACCGAGATAGCCAATGCCTACTCCAACCAACTCTCTCAATTACAAATCTCCCTAGTTCTGATGTTCCCGACACACAGTGGCAGCATATTGCGAATTCTATGACCACTGCTGCAACGACCGTACTGGGTTATGAAAAACCACGCTCAGACAAGTCCTGGTACGATAATGAATATCGCGAAATGTCTGAGGAAATGAATGCTGCATACAAGGCAAAACTGCAGCCGATGGCGACGAGTGCGGTGACGGTGCGTTATAATGAGAAAAGGAGGGAGATGAAACGCCTGTTCAGGCGGAAAAAGCGTCTGTGGAAGAAAAGAGAGAGCCAGGATATCGAAAATTACAGGGATAGAGGTGAGGCCCGAAAGTTCTACCAAAGGGTTGAAAGCAAAGGTTTTTGTAAGGACAGAGACGGAAATCTGGTCATGGACACTCAGTGTGTGCTGCAAATATGGAGGGAACACTTTCGGTCTCTACACGTTTCCGGAGGCAGCATAAGTGACGAAATCACACCAATCATCGACGATGGTGTCTACCCGTTTTCGTGCCAAAACGATATCAGCAAGGCAATTGCACGGCTTAATAATAATAAAGCGGCGATGAGCTGGTAACATGCATGCACCAGCTCATAAACACGATTTGGCTCAGGGATTGCATACCCTGAGTGCCCTATGTCCCGTGCTTAAGAAAGGCGATCCAAGTGTGTGTACCAACTGTCGCGGGATTAGCCTTTTACCCATCCCATATAAGGTCCTGGGACCGGCCGTGGCATAGTGGTTAGAACACGCGACTACCATGCAGGAGATCGCAGGTTCAAACCTGGCTCCAGTCATCTTAAAAAAAAAATTGTTCTTTCATAGTCGGCTCCCCTCGAATGTTGTTGACAGCAACTTCGCAGTATAAGCGTCGTGTCAATCGGCGTGTCTAGTAAGAGCTTCTCAAACAGTGACGTTCGCATTCGTCGATAAACAAGTAGGTGCCGTTAGTTGTGAATCTAAAAATAGAAAGCGTGTTAATTCACAACAACGCAAGAAGCTATCCCATACCTCATTCATGGGGTGCAAAGGGAAATTAAGTTAAGTTAATAAGGTCCTGTCTAGTGTGTAATGTGAAAGACTAAAGCCCATTCTGGCGAACCTGATTGGACCTAATCAGTATGGCTTTAGACCTGGCAAATCCACGACAGACCAGATATTCACACTATGACAAATCCTGGAGAAGACCCAAGAAATGCAGATCGACAGCTACCATCTGTTTATCGATTACAAAGCTGCATTCGACAGTCCGATACGACAGAAATTGTAGGATGCTATGCCTGAGTTTGGTATCCCCGCGAAGCTAATACGACTTTGCGGGATGACACTGACTGACACGAAGTCTTCAGTGAAAATTGGCAATTGGCTTTATACAGGGCAATAGTTTGTCCTGCGATCTCTTTAACATCGTAATGGAGATGACCATGCAGAAGGCTGCTGCTGATATAGATTTCATTGGCCGTGGATTGCGGGATGTTACTGCGGTTTTTTCGAACATTGAAAAGCAGTCGGCGGAAGTGGGTCTGGTGATAAATGAGGGCAAAACTAAGTCTTTTGTTTCAACGAACAAAGAGTCCACTCGTCTGTGACGCTGCGTAAACGTTGAGAACTATAACTTTGAAGTTGTAGATGATTTTGTCTACCTTGGCTCCGCCATAAACAAATATAATATCAGCCTGGAAGTCAAAAGCCTAGTATAACCGCTGATACTATCTCAAAGAACAAAGATCCAACTCCACCCGACACTGATTCTACCTGTCTTGCTCTACAGCGCAGAATCCTGGGTAATGACACAAGTGGATCAATCTATGCTGGGAGTCTTCGAGAGTAAAATACTACGCTAAATATTTGGACCCATCATCGTTAACGGCGAGTACCGTCGTCGAATGAAACATGGGCTGTATGGGCTCTACACGACATCGACGTAGAAAAGCGCGTTCAAATAGACCGAATTCGCTGGCTTGGACACGTTATACGAATGGACGAAAACGCTCCGGCTCGATAAATTTTCGGCAATAAACCTGATGGGTGGCGCAGGATTTCTGTTGCTGATGCCAAATAAGAAAAAAAAGAGTTACTACCATTGTACAAATAATTACAATTTACTGTAGAAAAAATTACTTTTTTTGTAACAAAAATTACAATTTATTGTACCAAAAAGTACTTTTATTATAACAAAAAGTACAATTTATTGTATCAAAAGGTACTTTTATTTTACCAAATAGCACTTTTATTGAACCCAAACGAACTTCTACTGTACCAAAATTTTTGTCATTGCACCAAAAAGTACAATTTATTGTAACATTCCTTTTACTCTACAAAAAAGTACTTTAAGTGTCCCAAAAGTACTGTTTATCGTACAAAAAGTAGAAATATTTTACCAAAAGGTACATTTATTGTATCAAAAAGTAAAACTATTACACCAACAAGTACAATTTATTGTACCAAAATTTATTATCATTGTACACAGAAGTACATTTATTGTAACAAAAAGTACTTTTGTTATAACAAAAAGTACTTTTATTGTACCAAAAGGTACTTTTATCGTAACAAAAAGAACTTTGATTGTATCAAAAGGTACTTCTGTTGTACTAAAATAACTTTTATTGTACCAAAGTTATTGTAACAAAAAGTAATTTTATTCTACCAAAAAGTACTTTAATTGAGCCAAAATGTACAGTTTATTGTACAAAAAGTATTTTTTTTTACCAAAAAGTACAATATATTGTACCACAAAGTACATTTATTGTACTAAAAAAGTAAGTAAGTAAAAAGTAAAATTTGTTGCACCAAAATTAAATTTTATTGTACATTAATTGCTCCAAAAGTTCTGTTATTCTACCAAAAGTTACTTTAATTGTACCAAATGTTACTTTTTGTAGTACCAAATAGTACTATTATAAAACCAACAAATAATTTTATTGTACCAAAAAGTAATTTAATTATTTTAAATGTACCTAAAAGTACTTTTATTGTACCAAAAAGTTTTGTAGTTGTACCAAAATGTAAGAACTTCATATTGATTCTACCCCTCGTACTAAAACAATGGCACTAATTGGCACTCTATTGCAGGAAATTTAGAAAAGGCGGACTTAAAACCATTCAAATGAATTGCCGAAGTCGTGGACATAGCAGATATTTATTATTGTTTTAGTTTTGAGAGAAAAGAGCTTATCATGAGCAAGAAGTGTCCTTAGAAGTGTTCTTGGTTTAAAGAACAACAACTTATCGTGTTGCTCCACTAACATATGTATTGAAATTTCTGGAGTTTAGTTAGTATAGGTCCCATTGTGTGAGTTTAAAACTGGGAGGGGGTTAACAAACTCAAATGCGGGGAGCTCACCCATATCGCACTAATGGGATGCAAGAGGAAAATAAATTTGTTTTTCTTAATAGTGCTTATATGGGCAAACTTTTCCTACGGCGAGTGAACAGACTGTTATAACGTTATCGGCTTGATGGTTTCTCATATCATTCATGAGCAGAATTGAGATTTTACTAAACTGACCTATTATCTTCGCCCTGACTTGGAATTTCTCACCCCCAGATTGGCTGTTGAATTGCGTTCTTAAAACTTAAATCAAAAATATTGGAATGATGTGCGTATGATTAATATTTATAAACTCCGCATAAAATTAATATTACTAATACGTTGTATAAATTTACATATAAAGGTGGATCTTATTTTTCGATTTTCCAAAAAACCGGTTTCGATTGGTTGCAAATTGACGTGCTGCTCCCAGTTTGAAGTTTGTGAAAATTAGGATAACATTTTGTTTTTGATTTAAAATTTTGCAAGATTTTAACAATTTGACTAGGTATTTGATTTCTATACAACATTTTAATTCTGCATACAAAATGTATTCACCCTCTAAATAAAGGCTCTGATTTTCCTATTTCCTACCTTAATTACACCCTCCTCCCCTATGCAAATATCCCACTGTGCCATTCACTGACTAGGTAATTAAACACCAGGACAAAACTGAAACCGCGATCAATGTACTAATCGCCAAAAACAAAAATACACAGACCCATTCAAAATAGTGAGAGAGACAAGATACAAAACAACAACTATCAACATAAAATGCAAACAAATGTTCAAGATGTTGGTGACCAAGTGTCTGGTGGCACACAACTATGGGATCATAACTATGCAATCGTTATTTCTTTGTCTCGCATATGCCACAAGAGAAAGAAAGGAGTAAATACTAATACATACACACATAAAGCAATACGCGTTAAACTATATAACTAGTTGCACGACATCCAAGGCGCAAACATGCGTTACATCTGCAACATTAGCAACAACACATTTGCGCGGCTGTGTTAACTGTTGCAACAACAGAGAGACACGACTAACACACGAAACGTGTTACTTGTTACTTTTTTGTTTTTGTTTGTTTTTTTCTTATATATCAACTTATTATTACTTTATTACCATTATTGTTATTGTTGTAAAGCTCTTTGCATATCAATTTTATGCCGCAACATCGTGTTGCATGTCTCTCTCATGTCTGTGCGCTTACAAGCCGGCATGTGCATATGTCTCCTTAAGAGGCGGTATTAGCTGGGAGAGTACACGCATGCGTGCAGCATCTTGTGGAAAAAAAGTGAAAAGAAGAAAACAATGTGAGGTGTTTTTTTTACTCTTAAAGGTACAGGACATCGAATGTCGAATGACAACAAAGTAAATGCTAGTGTAGAACCAAGCTAATATTAAGACAACCAACATCTTTTCAATGTTAGTGGTATATAAATTATTTTGTAAGGTATATATACAGTTGTTCTGTTCATTTATCCGTTTATTCGTGTGTCTTTTAGTAAATTGATTAAGGAGATTAAAATCTTAAACAATCAGTCTTACAAAAGTTATGTTGAAAATTTCAACAACAAAAAAATTTTCCCTATGAAAGTACTTAACAACAAAAATAACATTTAAAAAGATTAAAAAAGATTAAAAGTTATTTTTGTTGTTAAGTACTTTCATAGGGAACATTTTTTTTGAACAAAAGTTACTGAAGTTCAACACAACTGCTCTCTTAGTAGCATCGTCAGGCCTTAGAAACTTGGATTAGAAGTGGTGGCCTAATAAACCGTTTATATGAAAACAAAAGATACAAAAACAAGAAACCACGTAAATGATATAAGGACCTTGATTGTATGCACCTGGAATGCCTTAATTCCATAAAGATATGGTTTATCTATTCAATTGGCAGATATCCTTGACAAATCGAGTATATATATGATATTACCGCCATACAAGAAATGCGAAACTGGGCTGGCACTATGAAAGAACTGTGATATCTTTTATAGCTGCCATGCAGGAAAACAAGCATTTGGATGTTGATTTATAGTTGGTAAGAGACTTAGAAATCTGGTCTTGCGATTTTATCTTGGTAGTACCGAATAACTTCTATATGAAGACGAAATAGTGTTATATCACGCTGATTTGCATATACGCACCGACGGTAGACGGATACACTAAAGAAACATTCTTTGAGGACATTTCTGAGATATTTTAATGATGAAATAAAAGGAAGCTATGCATTTATAATACACAGCAACAACCCCGATAATGGTTGCGAACTATTTAGCTTCGCGTAGGCAAGAAACATGTTAATGAGTGGGTCCAGATTTCCATGCAAAGATATTCACAAGGCAATTTGGATATCCTCTGATTAAAAGACAAAAATCGATGTATGACTTAATTGCTAGGTACGTGTGTGTGATGCGTAGAGTCATATAGAAGTCATATAGAAGTCTTCAATAAAAAGTGCCAAATTTATCATATTAACAACGTATTTAGTTGATTTGATTAAAATTGTTGTTGAAATCAATATTGACTATCAACAAATCCATTCTATTAGTTAAAATATGCCGACAGTTTTTTCTGTATAAGCATGATTGGTACCATCTTTAATAATGGTCACATGCTGCTTGCGTATGCTGATGATATAAGTAACATTAACATAGATGTGCAGGATGTACTTGCGGCCTTTTCTAGCAGTCGGCAGAAGTTGTTCTGGTGATGAGGGCAAAATCAAGTTATTTCCACGAACAAACAGTCAAATCGTTTGGGACGCTGCGTAAATGTTGACAACTATTAGAACAAGCGACTACCATGCGGCCACGGACCTGCCTTCGATTCCCGGATCCTGTCATCTACATTTTTTTCTTTCATTGCCGGCTCCCTTGATGTTGTAGACTGCAACTTCGCAGTATAGTGTGGGGTCAATCAGCATGTCTAGTGAAAAGTTTATCAAACAGTGACGTTCGCATTCATCGATAAACAAGAAGGTGCCGTTTGTTGTGAATGTAAAAAAGATGGCGTGTTAATTCACAACAACGTGAGAAGCTATCCCATACCACATACATTGGGTGTAAGGGAAATTTTTTTTTTTTTTTAAGTGGTGTTTTGTCTACCTTGGCACCTCCGTAAACAAAAAAATAATGTCAGCTTAAAACACAAGAGACGGGTATTGAGCGCAAACCTCTGCTACTGTGCGCTAAGCAAGCGAATTTATGACAAAGCCGTCTCTTGATGAACAAAGATCCAACTCTACCAAATCCTGATCCTACCTGTCCTGCTCTACGACGCAGAATCCTGACACAAGTGATTTAATCTATTTTGGGAGCCTTCGAAAGCGAAATACTTCGCCAAATATTTAAGCCCAACATCGTTAACGGCGAGTACCGTCATCGTACATATGAACAATGAGCTATTTAACGTCATCGTCGTTCAAATAGACCGAATGCAGTATCTGGGACATGTTGTACGAAAAGTCTTCTTCAATGGATGGACCTAGTAAAATAATTAATATCAACTCTGTCGGTTTACTCCTTCTGGTACCTCCCATACATATAAACCTATTTTCGATAGGATGTTAGAATCAAATTGATCATAAGGTAATTGATGGCAGACATGCATCTAGTGTCATGTAGTCCGTGGTGCTAATATTGGCCCGGATCATTACCTGGTTGCAGCCAAGGTACCCACAAGATTGAGCAGAGCGAAAAACGCACGTAACCAAAAACATAGAAAGCTGGACATCGTGAAGCTGCAAACCCTAGAGACAGCCACTGCCTACTCCAACCAGCTCTCCCAATTACTAAGACACAACGTCTGTACTTCTGACGTTCCCGATACACGGTGGCAGCATTTTGCGCATTCCATGGCAACCGCGGCAACAACCGTGCTAGGATATGAAAAACGGCGCTCCGACGAATCCTGGTACGATGAAGAATGTCGCATAGCGTCTGAGGAACAGGATGCCGCTTATAGGGCAACGCTGCAGCTAATTGTAACCCGGGCTGTTAGGGAACGCCACAAGAAGACAGTAAAACAGGCGAGACAGCTACTTAAGCGAAAAAAAAGTCAGATGAAGGAACGGACCAACGAGGATATAGAGCGATATAGGGATAGAGGTGAGGCCCGAGAATTTTACCAGAAAGTAAAAGCAAAAGGCTCGGGTTATGGGCTCCCCTCCTGTAAGGACAAAGATGGAAATCTGGTTACAGATACGCAGAGTGTGCTGCATATATGGAGAGAACACTTCCAGCAACTGCTGGTTCCCCATTGTCGACGACGGCTTAGATTGCCAACCACCAAGTTAAGCCGAGATAAGAAGAGCAATATCGTGGCTAAAGAACAATAAAGCAGCCGGTGCGAAGGACTTCCGGCAGAGCTCTATAAGTCCGGTGGTGAGGAGCTGATATCGAGCATGATTCAGCTCCTACGCACGGTTTGGCTTAAGGAGTGCATAACCGATGATTGGAATCTAAGTGTGGCTTATGACCTGATACATCAACAACTGACCAGATATTCACACTTCGGCAAATCCTGGAAAAGACCCAAGAGAAACAGATCGACACATACCATCTAATCGTCAACTATAAAGCTGCTTTCGATAGCCCGATACGGCAGAAATTACTTGAATCCATGGCTGAGTTTGGTATTCCAGCGAAGCTGATACGCTTTTGCGGAATGGCGCTGACTGACACGAAGTCTTCAGTGAAGATTGGCAAGGACCTCACGGAGCCATTTTATACCAGACGAGTCCTAAAACAAGGCGACGGCCTATCGTGTGATCTTTTCAACATAGTGATGGAGATGATAATGAAGAAAGCTGCAGTAAACACTAGTTGCACGATATTCAACAAAAGCCACATGCTACTCGCGTACGCTGATGACGTAGACATCATTGGTCGAAAACTGCAGAATGTGACTGCAGCTTTCACAGGTATACAGAAGAAACCAGAGAAAATTGGTCTAATAGTGAATGAGGGCTAAACGAAGTTATTACTTTCAACGAACAAAGAATCTACCCGTTTGGGAAACTGTGTGAACGTTGGCAACTATAATTTTGAGGTGGTATATAATTTTACTTACTTAGGCTCGGCTATCAACAAAACAAATAATGTTAGCCTCGAAATCCGGAGAAGAATCCAGCATGCTTATAAATGCTACTACGGACTAAGCAAGCGATTCAATGACAGAGCCCTCTTTCGACGAACAAAAATCCAGCTATACCAGATACTGGTTCTACCTGTTCAGAATCCTGGGTTATGACACAAGCGGATGAATCGATTCTGGCTGTATTCGAGAGATAAATACTCTGTAAAATATATGGGCCCATCGTCGTTTACGGAGAGTATCGGCGTCGTATGAATCATGAGCTGTACGAGCTGTACACTGTCATTCACGTTGTCAGACGCATTAAGGTGCAGCGGTTGCGTTGGCTCGAAAAGTCTTCGAGAATGAACTCGATGGACTGCGCAGAAGAGGGCGACCAAAACTCCGTTGGAAAGACCAGGTTACTGAGAACCTAACAGAACTTGGCGTGACTAACTGGAGAAGAAGCGCAGAAGATTGAAGCGCTTATAATATTTTTCTACTTGCGATATATAATTCTATAGGATTGCAAACAAGTGCCAGCTAAGTAAGTAAGTAAGTTAGAATTTGGTTTAGTGAAATAACTCAAAAACCTCAGAAACCCATAACATTTGGCACATCCCCTTCTGATACCTCACATACAAATTAGCGAATTCACCTATTTTCCTTTCCTGCAATTAACTGAATCAATTCAAATTCCGCACATTCTAAATGATTACTAAAAGCTTAAAAAAATACGATGATTTGTTTATGTGAATAACAAAATATAACAAATGACTTGAAAATACCAATACACACCAGTACTGCATAACAAAAGACTTAAGACCAAAACCTAAACCCAACCATTACTAGTTGGTGCAACATTCTATGGCATCAACCGACCAAAACACTACATGTTGCGGCAACATCATTGCATTCTTGTGTCGCCCGTTAAAAATCAATAAACAACACGCACTTGTTGTTTACTATCCTCCATCCAACACCCACCACCCATCCCTTTCTGAACTGTTCGTTATCACTAACCGCATGCACTCGCACTGCCAATCGCTCTGCACACTCTGTGACATTTGTTGTCGTATTGTTGTGTTATTTGATGTAGCAAGTAAAAGCATTGCTTTGACATCGTAACGAAATGCAAAAAAGCGCTAAATGATGCATATCACGTTAAACGCTTATAAACGTGCTACACACAATTGACTGATAACTTTTACGCTCTAAGCTTTCCTATTTACGCAAATACAACACACACATGCTAAGGTTTGTAAAAATAACCAAGGGGTGTCTTGGCATTGGTCAACACGACTAGAAGAAAACAAACATTTGGGCAATGGCCGCGCGGGGATATTGACCATCATTATGGTGTTCACTTATGTGGATGTACAAACAACATTCTCATAATCGTGATGTTGCTAGTGCCATGTTGCCGGTGATCACTCTATAGCAACAAACGACTTACTAAGTGTTACTAGATGTTGCGGGTATTTGTAGCGGATGTTGTTGCGATTTTGTTAGTAATAGAGATGAGCAAATGGTAAGCATTAATATGATAATATGATAATATGATAATATGATAATATGATAATATGATAATATGATAATATGATAATATGATAATATGATAATATGATAATATGATAATATGATAATATGATAATATGATAATATGATAATATGATAATATGATAATATGATAATATGATAATATGATAATATGATAATATGATAATATGATAATATGATAATATGATAATATGATAATATGATAATATGATAATATGATAATATGATAATATGATAATATGATAATATGATAATATGATAATATGATAATATGATAATATGATAATATGATAATATGATAATATGATAATATGATAATATGATAATATGATAATATGATAATATGATAATATGATAATATGATAATATGATAATATGATAATATGATAATATGATAATATGATAATATGATAATATGATAATATGATAATATGATAATATGATAATATGATAATATGATAATATGATAATATGATAATATGATAATATGATAATATGATAATATGATAATATGATAATATGATAATATGATAATATGATAATATGATAATATGATAATATGATAATATGATAATATGATAATATGATAATATGATAATATGATAATATGATAATATGATAATATGATAATATGATAATATGATAATATGATAATATGATAATATGATAATATGATAATATGATAATATGATAATATGATAATATGATAATATGATAATATGATAATATGATAATATGATAATATGATAATATGATAATATGATAATATGATAATATGATAATATGATAATATGATAATATGATAATATGATAATATGATAATATGATAATATGATAATATGATAATATGATAATATGATAATATGATAATATGATAATATGATAATATGATAATATGATAATATGATAATATGACAATATGATAATATGAGCTGTGTGTGTGTTTTATTTTTTTGTATGTTACATGTTCATGCATTCCATGGCACTAAAAAACGTACCCAATACCCACCTCTTATAGTGTTGCTATTAATCGATGGCAACCTCACACACATGAAAATGACACGATGATACGGCTACGATCGATGTTGTTGCCGATGGCCTGGCCTGTCTCATACGTTGGCCATGGCAAAGTGTGTAATTTTACAAAATCCAAACAACGTTTTGAAGACGGCAACGGCGCAAAGGAAAACGTAGCGGCAGCTGGCGGCGTCGACGTCAACGACACTCTAAACACCGCACAACAACTTGTTAGTTTGGCGAGGAAACAACGCGAATTCAGTTTTATAACGAACATCGAGTGTAACGGACGATTTTAGCGGAAACAAAAAAATAAAACGATTTTTTTTTTAAATGTTAACGTTAGCTTTTCGGTTCAAAAAGTGTTTAGTGTTTTTTGCATTTCATATTTCGAATAACTAATAGACGGTATCGTCGTCAATGTGCAACAAAACAGCGAGCAGCTAAAAAACAGTGTTAAAAATCTTATTAGGTGTGTGTGCGTGTGTAAGCATATGCGGCACTTGCACTCGCTTGTGCTGTTTTATAACCTTAACTAATCAAGTGTAAGCCAGCCGTCCCATTCGACATTCGTAATGTTGTATGTTTCGGTTGTTTGATGATTATTTAGCAAGTTTGTTACATGCAACAAGTACAACACTACCAACAACAACATCAGCAACAGCATCATTAATAGCAACAACATCAGTTGCAACAAACTGCCTTAACAACCACAGCAAGTGGATGATACCCTCGCGAAGACCCATCTCGTCGTCTATAACTCTGGGAGTTTGCCGTTTTTTGTTTTTCTACATTTTGAATTTTTTAATGTTGTCGTTGGTCGTTTTTGATGTGACAAAAACAAACAAATAAAAAGTGAAACTTTAGTTGGTGTATGTGTTTGTGTGTGTGTGTTAACAATTTGTTATTTGTTGCAGAAGAAATAATACAATAAATACAACAACAGAGAAAAACAAAGTTGGTGAAAAGGATATTTTTATACCAGCAAAAAAAAACAACGAAAAGAATTGTGCAGCATTGCTAAACAATAATTAATATTCTTCAAAGGCAACCTTGTGCCAGGATTTCTTCAGTTTGGATAATTATATTTTTTTTCGTAGCTGTTACTAGTTTATGGTACGTAACACATATTAAATAATATATAAGTTTACGTTAGTTATTACATTTTCTGCTAAAAATAATAGTTACCTAAACAATTTTTCCATATGTTTGATTTTATAAGCGTTCCTCGAAAAATTTTAATAGCTTAACCTTAATTGTGTGAACCAAACCAATATCAAACGATATCATTTGACCTCAGTAACAAAACCTTAAATTTTGATTACAGTGGTTTGAAATTTGATATTTTTGGTCAAAAGTCGAATCAAAGAATATGAAAAATCATGTGTAAAAAATCATTAGGGATAGTTCATGTCTTCGAAGACCTATATTAACATTTTCCGGGTAATATTTCCTCGGAACATTTTAACCCTCTAGCTGCCACCCGTAGGAACATTTTGGGCCTAATTTCGAAAAAAAAAACTTAAAGCACAACTTTTGAGGGAGGTCAAGTGATAATCTTCCATGGAAATATTCTCCAGAAATTTCATTACACAAATAAAATCAAAATGAAATGTAATTGAAATGTTAAGAAGTCTATTTTCAAGCAAAAAGTGCAACAATTTTTTCGGGAGTGAACCAAACCAATAACAAACGGTAGCATTTGTTCCAGTAATAAAACGTTAAACTCCAATTTGCTCTACTACGTCGTGTGTAAAAATACATTTTGGATAGTTCATGTCTTCGGAGACATACATTAAAATTTTTAGAGGAATATTTCCTCAAAACATTTGAACCCTCTAGCTCCCACCCGTATGGAACATTTTAGGCTGAATTTTAAATAACAGCTTAAAAGTCAACTTTGTCAAAATGTCCAACACGGGTGGGAGATAGAGACTTAAAATGTTCTGAGGAAATATTCTTCTGAAAATGTTAACGCATGTCTCCGAAGACATGAACTACCCCAAATGCATTTTCTCAAACGATTATTGACTTGACTTTTTAACAAAAAAAAAACGTATATCCTCTAAGCTGAGAGTAAGTTATAAGTTGAGCAAATTCGGGCAAAAACTACTCCCATACAAAACTTCCCCTTTTCGGGGGTTAAACAATTCATAACAATATTATCAGCTCATATAAACAATTCAAGATCAGTATTAAACATTTAAGTTAAAAATTTTGACAAAAAGGCTAGAGTCTTAAAGTAACGTCCACCTCTCATACAAACTACCTTTTTATGCCGTACAACGTTTAATAAAATATAGTTGTACTGCAAATAACTAGTTTCATCGTAGTTTTTACAAATCGTGAAGGGTATCTGAATTCGGAATAGCCGAAGATAATACCCTTAATATTTTTTTTTTTTGTTGTTTTTCTTTACAATAACGAGCGGAACACGGTTATATGTCATAAATTGCCCAAAAATGCATTCTAAACATTTTTGAAACCATGTCTTTTTTTAAAAAAAATTCTCTAGCAAAAAATGGGACAAGAAGAGAGAACTGGAAATTTTTGCATTAGGTAAAAGAATAATCAATAAACCAATTTTGAAAATATGGCAAAGTTGAGAAATGTTGAAAAAATTTAAAGTTGGTAAATATCGATTTACCTGGACAAACACAAAGTAATGGATCGTCATTCTTTTTGATTCTAATGATAGATCTATTTATTAAGACAAGAATAAAAAAAAATTGCACTGTTTATTTGTGTTTGTTGTTGTTTTAGTTTTAAATACGCCAATGCGTTTATATAACACTTCACATACTGAAATATTTTTTAGCAAAATAATTGAAATTGTCTCAGGTAAACAGACACATTTTAAATACATATAAAACATATGTATATTAAATCTTTTATTTTTGCAACCGACACTAGATTAACTTAGATATGCGGTAGAATAAGTGACAATCTACTTTTAAGTAAATTTTTGGTTTTGTAAATTATGTCATAACTTAAAAGGTGTATGCTTTCTATATTAACGTTCCACAACGTTTCGCAAAGTAATTTTGCTGATGTAGATAATTATGAAAATTAATTTTCATTAAATTGAAAAGTCAACCAAAATGTTGGTTTTGTTTACAAAAGGTGTAGGGAAGAATCTATATATATGTTTTTGCAAAAAATATGTGTTGCCATTTTTTTAGTGATACTTTCTATTTCTGCACTGTTAGTCGACAGTTCGTGTAACAGGTAGATTATTTCATTATCATTATGGCAAAATGTGATATGTTCAATTTTCATAATTTTACAGTAAGCTGATTCGACGTTTTGAAACCTCGTAAAGTCATATGGGTTGTCAGCTTTTTATATAGCAATTTGAAAGACTTTCACTTATCTCAGACATATCATCATTTGCTTATTTGTTCTAAAAGTCGTAAAGGACATAATAACACTTTTTTACAACAAAAAAACGACATAGACCAATGGATATATATAAGTTTGCAGGTATGCACTAGTTTTATGTCATTTTTTTCTCGAAGTCACTTTAACATATTATTACAACATATCACCAGTGTCTTCATGACATAGTGCCGAATTCGGTTCATCTTTAATAATAATTCCAACATACGCAATACGCCTATAAAGTACGATTCAAATACCACTATATAAAATAAACTAAACCTAACATTAAAACGAAAAATCATACTTAAATCTTATTTAAATCATATGATATATGATGAGTTATGCGCCCTTCTCGTTCCGATTCCCGATCAAATCAATTTAAATGACTGTGACAGGGCTCGATACAATATCACCCGCATAATAGTCATATGTTTTAACTATCATGGTACGTTCGGTCTTATGCAAAGATGTTCTTAACATTAACATTACATAGCTGTTGTAATATTTCCAATTTCTTCACTTAATGCCTCTCTAAATGTAGACACAGGCAGGTTTCCTGTGGAAATCAATTTTCAAAAAATCATATCCATAATTCACAATATAATTCCCCGCAATTACCTATCTTGTGAATCTTCTTAGTAATTTGAGTCAATTTTCAATAAATTTTACACCGACGATCATCATCAGCTACAATTATTTTGAACATTGCATACAATAATGCCAACATCGCACACGTTCATCTTTGGTCGTTGATGCAATGACGCAATTACAGTGATTACAATCACATCACGAGTACACAGTACACTCACTATACTAACCTGCACTGCACGTGCGTTAACTTATTATGATGATAATAGACACAATAAAATTTTTTAGTTTGGTTTTTTTTAGCACAAAAGATAACACTCGCTACAACATCAACGATCATTTGATGCCTGTAAATGAGGTATAAAACTGTAGTAACACTGTAACTGTTTAACACACTTATGAAACTATTCCACGGCAAATAGGTTTTGTGGTGATTACCTCACACAGGTAACACATAAGAAAGTGCAACCTGTTAAATGTTATACTTTACACGTGCATGTGATTCTTTAAATGATTTTAATTGGTAGTGCCGTGAAGGCGTTTATTGTTACAAAAGATATTATTTTCAATTTTATATGCGTATCAAATTCATATACGGCATACGACGGTAGTCATACGAGTTCCGTTGTGGAAATTTCAAAACTGTTCAATAGTTTGGTATTTTATATTTAAGGTGTGTACTATTTGTATTTTTTGTGCGTTTTAGCAGAAAATAAAATATAAAAATGCCAAATTTAAAATATTTATTTCTCAAACTTTGGCAATAAGAACTAAATAAACAAATAAAACTAAACGCAACAACTGTTTCTTTTATAAACAATACATCATTCATAATTGATCCTTGATTATTTTGACACAGCTGTAATTTGGAGCGAAAATCTTCAACGACGACTTGTCAGTTATAAAGGGTGAAAAATGCCGAAAAATGCATGAAATCTTTATTTGAGTCGATAGTACGCTCCATTGGGACACTCCCTGGCATAGTGGTTAGAACACGCGACTACTATGCGGGAGATCGCAGGTTCAAACTTGGCTCCAGTCATCTTAAAAAAAAATATTTTGTTCTTTCATTGTCGGCTCCCCTCGAATGTTGTTGACAGCAACTTCGCAGTATTAAGCGTTGATTCAATCGGCGTGTCTAGTAAGAGCTTCTCAAACAGTGACGTTCACATTCGTCGATAAACAAGTAGGTGCCGTTAGTTGTGAATCTAAAAAAAATAGCGTGTTAATTCACAACAACGCGGGAAGCTATCCCATACCTCATTTATGGGGTGCAAAGGGAAATTAAGTTTTTAAGTTTTAGTACGCTCCATATGATTTAATGTTTGAAGATTATTTCATGCTAATGTTGACCGTGTCTGCGCCTCAAATGGTCCATCCGCTTAGTCCAATTTTGGCATACTCTTTCCAACATTTCAGCCGGTATCTCATGAATAAATGCTTCAATGTTGTCTTCCAATGCGTCAATTGAAGCGGGCATGTGTGTATAGACATGAGCTTTAACATAGCCCCACAAAAAATAGTCTAAAGGTGTTAAATCGGACGATCTAGGCGGCCAATTGACCGGTTCCGAACATGAAATAAAATGTTCACCGAACTCGCCTCTCAATAAGTCCATTGTTAAGCGTGTTGTGTGGCATGTGGCACCGTCTTGTTGAAACCACTGTCATGCAAGTCAAGCTCTTGCATTTTGGGCAAAAAAAGTTGGATATCATCTCACGGTAGCGCTCACCATTCACAGTTACGTTACGATTCGCATCATCTTTGAAGAAGTACGGTCCAATCATATAACGTATAACTTCTTTTTTACCGATATAACTTTCCCCGGTAGTTTGAACCCTTCCCGATCACTGAACCCTACCATTTGTCTCACAGTGTTATAGACCAAACTGAAGATGTTTGACAGTGAAACAAAACACGAAACGTGTGTCAGCTGTTTGAAACCAATGTTGCCAAAAATATAATAGCTAAAAAATCACACTTTATATTGTGAATTATGGATATAATTTTTACGAAAATTGATGTCCACAGGAAACCCGACTATATTTACGTTTAAGGCTTGGTACTACGAAATATATGTGGAAAACTGTTGACGAAGCAATACTAAGTTGTTCGCATGATAATTTGAAAATGTTTCTAGTAACATTTACATTTTCATACGAAATAATGAGCATGCCAGTTAGTTTACAACGAAATATAAACTTGAGCAAAGAAAATATATGGAAAATATTTGAAACTAGCTGGCCCGGCAGACTTCGTCCTGCCCTCAAATTATTGTAAAAGATATTGATTGCTGTTGAAATCTAATAGCGATTGGTTTATTACTTTGACCTCTGAAATATTTCAATACAAAAGGCGAGTTTTTTCCGGACAAATTTTGTACTTCATATATCTAAAAGATTATTATATACTAGCTTTCCCGGCTCGCTTTGCTTCACCCGTACTTACAATGAATCATCTTTTGAATTTAAGCAATACAGTTAAAATGCAAACGCTTCATAAGACGAAAGAACATCCCATTCATGTGATTGTAGCTTTATCCCATTGTTCTAAATAATTTTACTACTTTAGTCCCTTATTATCCCTAAAACTACGAATTTCAAAAGATACAGTCGTATCGCACAACTAAAATGGACTGGTACTCACTCTAATTCCAAAGGAAGCATGCCCATATAGGATTACAACTTTAGATGTTTTGTCTGGGTGATGGTATCAGTTTTATCTCTTTTCGTCATTTTTACCCCTAAATTATCGAATTTCTAAAAGCCCCATTTGGCGGCTATCTAATTCTATAGGTAGCAATCTAAATACATTTTCGAAACCCAACCTTTAGACTTTTGGTCTGGGCGATAGTACCTTTTTCGGTATTTTAACACCTAAAGTACGAATTTCGAAAAATTACTTCACATCGCACAACTTAAATATTCACTTCAATTATTGCGACTATACCTTTAGTCGTTTAGTATTAGTTTAATCCCTTTTCGGCCTTCACCCTTTACCCCTAAAAGGTAAGAATTTCGAAAACCGTCCTTGCTTCGTTCTAATTCTAAGCCCATATTAATTATCATGATTATATCATAAGCCGTTTGGTCCGAGCGATAATAAAATTGTACTCTCTTTTTTGATTTTTTTACCCAGAAATATCGGATTTAAAAAAAACCTTCAATCCAATTTTATATTGAGTTGACATCATCGAATATAGCATTAGCCGATTGGTCGAGTAAGTTTTACTCCTAAAAGTACGAATATCCAAATATCCAATCTTAGATGACGTTTATTCGAAAAGGGGAACAACCACCCCAATTTCATCATCCTATCTACAGCCAGTAATCAATTTTAAATATATAGATTATGGATATATTATTACAATCGTTCTATTAATTGACTGACATAACAATTTTTCTAAAAGGGGCGTGGCACCGTCCATTTCCCAGCGAGACGTAATCCCCAATGTACCATTTACATATGTTGCAAATCTCATCTTCATAACTTTAATGGCTCTTAAGATATGACCGACTTAAAGTTCGGTGTGTGTGGGCGGTGCCACGCCCCATTATTTAATTATGTTTTACTTTAGGCTATGATAGAGACCACATGGATAGTGTTACACAGTAAAAATTTCATTGCAATCGGTCCATTTATTTCGACCTGATAACGATTTTTTCAAAAGGGACGTGGCACCGCCCATTTTCCAGCGAGACGTGATCCTCTTTGTATCAGTAACATATGAAGCAAATCTCATCTTCATAGCTCTAATGTCTCTTGAGATATGACCGATTGAAATTTCCGTTTCTGTGGGCGGTGCCACGCCCCTTTGTCCAATTATGTTTTCATGCAGCCTATGGCAGAGACTCTATGGACAGTATCACACAAAGAAAATATAATTGCAATCGGTCCATTTATTTGGCCAATACAACTATTTTTAAAAAAGGGGCGTGGCACCGCCCCTGTCATCAAATAAAGTATTTTTTCTTACACGTCCGGTATACGTACCAAATCTCAACTTTGTACCTATAATGGTTTAAAAGATACAGCTATTTCAAAGTTCTACTTGTATGGGGCGGTACCACGCCTATTTAACCCCCTTCCAGTCTGAATTTCCAAAAATCCCGTCTTAGTGCGCGCCTACGTCATAAATGGAACCTACATTCCAAATTTCACGGTTCTAGCTTTAGCCGTTTGGGCTGGGGAGTGATCAGTCAGTCACCCAAGCCTTTTATATATATAGATTATTGTAAGAATTGCTAAAATGGATCAGAAGTATCGTCCATGATTTGATGAAAACTTACTTATTGCTAGGCATATATTCTAAAACTACTTTTTTAAGCCGATTGACTGACATATAACATTCTCCGTTGGAGTACTGATAACACTTTGCTCCTTTTTATCTCAAGGAGTATAAATTTCCAAAAATCTCTTCATTTGGCTCAACAACCTGTTGTGATTCATTAATTGCAACTCATTAATATTTTCGAGTCGCTAATTGCTAAGCTACCAATTAAGTATTTTTGGCATAGTTGCACAAAAACACAACTGAAATTGGAGCAAGTACAACACGAGCCATTCGTTGTTCCAGTTGTTTTCTTGCTCCGTCATTCTGCATGTTGACAAAATAAGGTCGAATTGCATTCATTGGATTTCCGCATGACGTTTGCTTATTACACAAATGGGCAATGTTGTGGGAAAAATGAATGAGTTGAACGCCCTATTTTGCTGATCGGCAGAATTGCAGTTTGGGTTTTTGGACAACGGTGCAGTAATGGTAATGTAGGGTAAAATAAATAAAAAAACGTAGAATAGTTATAAGAATAATGAAAGAAAATAAATAAAAGGGGACTGGAGACTGAAAAGGCGATCAGCTCCAGACAACCAGCAGACGTATGAATATGCTCAGTATAAATAAGCAAGGCCAACGTGGTAAGTAGAACCTCTCCTCCCCCTTCCCCCCTATACTGTGAATCAGTGCCCAAAGGCGCTGACTACCCCTAGCGCGGTGCCTCGCGTCCCAAAAAGGCAACAAGGACAGCCTCAGAGGCAGTCCTTGTATTAGGGAACAGTATCCTTTTCCTTATACTCAATTCTTTTTCCCGGGTACCCGCTCTCCCCGCGGGTACCCAACCCGTTATTCCTTTCATTGGGTACCCGAATCACAATGTTGACCTATTAACCGTTTGGTCTGGGTGATAGCAACAGTTTTTCTCATTTTCGGTTTTGTCCCCTAAAAGTTCGAAATGCGAAAAACCTCTTTGTGAAGCTCTCTAATTTTATAGGAAGTGCGCCGTTTGCGGTCTGGGTGACCATCTACAGCCCATCCCCAATTTTCACTGCAATTTTGGTCAAAATTTGGTTTAACCGTTTTTGCAATTAGTAGTGTCATCAAAATGGACTTCTAATTTTATATATAAAGAGTTTCAATAATTTTGGTGTTAAAAAATGGTTATATGTAATGTAATCAATGGTGACTAATGACTTTCAAAAAATTAAGTGTATCGTAAGCTAAACACCGACAACTGGATCCAAACATACATCCAAAATTGCCTCATGTCCAAAAATGCATTCATTTTAAGTTTGAGTAAAATCGGATAATCGATATAAATTTTCGAAATAATTCACCTCCAGCCAACTCAACAGCGGGTCCATTTATACAAAAATTTTCATTATAATTCCGCCCTAGCGGCACCTACCCGGTTCATTTATACAAAAAGCTTTTTTCTCATGATCGCACAAATATACACACTAAATTTCAGTTAAATTGGTCCATTCGTTCAAATTTTGATTAAAAATGCACCCAAACGCCACCTACCGGGTTCATTTGTATATAAAATGTTTTCTCATGATCACACGAATATCTATTCTGAATTTCAGTAAAATTGGTCCATCCATTAGAATTTCCGATATAAATACACACCAGCGCCATTTACCGCTTCCATTTGTACATACAATTGTTTTTCACGATCAAACAAAAATACATTCTGAATTTCAGTTAAATTGATCCATTCGTTAAAATTTTGATTATAAATACACCCAGCGCCATCTACCGGGTCCATTTGTTCATACACATTTTTCTGATGATCAAAAAAATATAGATTCTGAATTTCAGTTAAATTGGTCCATTCGTTTAAATTTTGGTTATAAACCCACTCCAGCGCCACCTACCGGGTCCATTTGTACATAAAATGTTTTCTCATAATCAAACAAATATCCACTAGAAATTTCAGTTAAATTGCTACATGCGTTCAAATTTTCGATATAAATCCACCCTAGCGCCACCTGGAGTGGATTTTTTACGAAAAATCTACGGAAAATTTCTAGTCGAATGAAAAAAAATCAGACAAATCGCTCCAGCCGTTCTCCAGTGATGGGTTTACATACGTGGACCATTTCATTTTTATATATATATGTAGATATTGAAAACAAAATTTGAAAATATTGTGACACATTATAACTCATAACTCATAATGTAAAGGGAATAAATTAGAGTTAAGTATGTTTTAATACCAATTGATATTAGGTTTAATTTATTTTATTTAATGTTTGAAAAGCTAATTTAGTGGTATATGAAACGTTCTTTATATGCTGCTTGCGTGTTGGAATTATTATCAAAGATGAACCGGATTCGGCACTATATCATGAAGACAGTCGTGATATGGTGTAATATGTTAAAATGTCTTCGAGAAAAAGGGACATAAAACTAGACTGACTGTATAACTGTCAAACTTATAAATATCTATCGGTCTGTCGGTTTTTTTTTTAAACAAAGTGTTATTATGTCCTTTACGACTTTTAGAACAAGTAAGCAAAGGACGATATGTCTGAGATAAGTGAGTCTTTAAATAATCTACCTGTTACACGAACTGTCGATTAACAGTGCAGAAATAGAAAGTATATATAAAAAAACATAGCCTATATTGTCACCAACAAATCGCAACACACATTTTTTTTTGCAAAAACAAATAAAAATTCTTCCCTACCTTTTGTAAACAATGCCAAAATTTTGGTTGACTTGTAATTTAATGCAAATTAATTTTCATAATTATCTACATCAGAAAAAGTATCTTGTGAAACGTTGTGGAACGTTCATTTAGAAAGCACAAACCAAACCATTTAAACTATGAGAAAACTTACAAAGACAAAAAAGTATTTAAAAGTAGATTGTCACTTATTCTACGTCATATCTAAATTAATCTAGTTTCGGTTTGCAAAAATAAAAGAATTAAAAAACAAATGTAGTGAGGGATTTAACATACATATGTTTTATATGTATTTAAAATATGTCTGTCTACCTGAGACAATTTTAATTTATCTTGCTAAAAATTGTTCAGTATGTGAAGTGTTGTATAAAGGTAATGACAGATTTTTTACCAACTATGTAGTGACAACAACGCTTTAGTTACAAGTGCACTGATCATCGTAGGGGAAAATATAAATATACGATTTGATACAATTATAAAGGTTAGAACTTCAAAATTTTACAAATAAATAGAAAATCAAGAACTTGCATTAAAACTCCTAATAAGTTGATATAAATGGATAATAATTTTGATGATTTTGGAACGCTGGCTAACATAAAAAAAATCATTAACATAATGCTTATTTATTTTTATTATCCAGTTTTGATAATTATTTTGATTTTTGAGTACCGCCAGAGGGCGCTTTCGTACATTTTTTTGGTTAGATCGCATTTTTTGTCTTTCCTCGCGATTACAGCCGTACATTAACCCATTAAGGCCCCACCATATTAAAAGACTCGATAGACAAAAATAGATATTATATCTGAAGTCCCCATGGTCTAATTAAGACCTGGTGCGTAGGAGAGACAGGGAGAGGGGGTGATGCGAAACGAATCACTGGGACTTAATGAAAGAAAAGTTGAAATAATTACAGAAAATATAAGAAAATAGGAAATAAATTATGAAAACAAGAAAAGTTATATTTTATTTATGTCTAAAAATATACGATTTATTTACGTGTATTAACGTTTTTCCAGAAGTTGCAGAAATTTTACGAAATCGAAAAAAAAATCGCATTGGCAAAATTTTTCCACAAATTTTTCTCCAAGATACACTCGAGTTACAAAGTGGCACATATGAGCAGTATTGTTGTATAAAATCTATAGTTTTTGGAAACATGTTGGTAATTGCTATAGCCCTAGCCGTTTTTTCTTGAAGTTTCCGCGAAAATGCGATGCGTTTTCGCATCGCTAGGCCTTAATGGGTTAAGAGTTATCGAGCTCAAATTTGGTATGCAGGCTTTTATCCTTTAAGCGGAGATTAAGTTCTAAGATGGGCATCTTAAAATAAAATATTTTATAATTTTTTATGTTTTTTAAAAGTTTTTATGAATATTTAAGAATATTCCAGAAAAGATTTATATTTTTTATACCCTCACCCTACGGGTAGGAGGGTATATATCATTTGATACGACCCAAAAGTGTAGCACATAGAAGGAGCCACTTAAGACCCTAAGTTTCTTTGAACCAAAGTTTCGATTCATAACTTTTTAAGTCGTATGAGCCTTGTCCGTCCGTCTCTTTGTCTGTCTGTCTGGCTGGAACGCACGATAACTTTCGAAAGACGAAACCAAATGTTTTAAAACTTTGCACAAAACTACTTACGGTATTGAAAATGGGCTACATGGCCACGCCCCTTCTGGTACCTCCCATGCAAATGTACCATTCCGCCCACTTTAGAAATCCAGTAATGATATCAAAAGACCCAACGCGATCTATTCCAAATGCAGTATTTATTAAAATTAAATGAGGATAAAGTTTTGAAGACAAAACTGGTAGTCTAGCCACGCCCCTTTTGGTACCTCTTATACAAATGTATCAATCCGGCCACTTTAGAAATCGAGTAATTATATCAATTCATCCAAACGCGATCGTTCTCAAATTCTACACTTAGTAAAACTATAACAGGAGAAAAAACTGGTAGTCTAGCCACGCCCCTTCTGGTACCTCCCATACAAATGTACCACTTTAGAAATCCAGTAATATTATCAAAACACCCAACGCGATCGATCTCAAATTTAGTATTTTGTAAAATAAATGAGGATAAAGTTTTGGAGAAAAAACTGGTAGTCTAGCCACGCCCCTTTTGGTACCTCTTATACAAATGTATCAATCCGGCCACTTTAGAAATCGAGTAATTATATCTATTCACCCAAACGTGATCGTTCTCAAATTCTACACTTAGTAAAACTATAACAGGAGAAAAAACTGGTAGTCTAGCCACGCCCCTTCTGGTACCTCCCATACAAATGTACCACTTTAGAAATCCAGTAATATTATCAAAACACCCAACGCGATCGATCCCAAATTTAGTATTTTGTAAAATAAATGAGGATAAAGTTTTGGAGAATGCCGACATCGCACACGTTCATCTTTGGCCGTTGATGCAATGACGCAATTACAGTGATTACAATCACATCACGAGTACAGAGTACACTCACTATACTAACCTGCACTGCACGTGCGTTAACTTAATATGATGATAATAGACACAATAAAATTTTTCATATTGTTTGTACTTTTTTTAACAAAAAATATAACACTGACTACTACAACATCAACGATCATTTGATGCCTCTAAACGAGGTATAAAACTGTAGTAACACTGTAACTGTTTAACACACTTCGATCGTTCTCAAATTCTACACTTAGTAAAACTATAACAGGAGAAAATACTGGTAGTCTAGCCACGCCCCTTCTGGTACCTCCCATACAAATGTTCGATTTTGCCCATTTTAGAGATAAAGTAGTAATATCAATACAACCTATGTGATCGTGCCCAAATTCTGTATTTAGTAAAGCTAAATGAGGATAAAGTTTTGCAAAAAAAAAACTTTAAGTCTACTCATGCCCCTTCTGGTACTTCCCATACAAATGTTCGATTCCGCCCACTTTAAAAATCGAGTAATAATATCAATACACCCAACGCAATCGTGCCCAAATTCAGTATTTAGTAAAGCTATAACAGGATAAAGTTTTGGAAAAACAAAAACTGGAACCATTCCTTTTTTCAAAATTTCACCTCTAGCAAAAAATTGGGCAAGAACGGCAAATGGGCAAGAATAATCAAAGAACCTATTTTTAAAATATATGGCAAATATAGTTTTAAATTGTTATTTTTGTTTTCGATCAAAATTGAGAAATATTAAAAAAAGGATAGTTGGTAAATATCAATTTACTTGTACATTTCAAATTTTGTGGCCCTTGGCTCGAGAGCCTAAGTATTACATATGATCTTATGTCGATTCAATCGTCGTGTCTAGTAACAGCTTCTCAAACAGTGACGTTCGCATTCGTCGATAAACAATTAGGTGCCGTTAGTTGTGAATCTAAAAATAGAAAGCGTGTTAATTCACAACAACGCGAGAAGCTATCCCATACCTCATTCATGGGGTGCAAAGGGAAATTAAGTTTTATACCACTGTGTTGTACGGCCAAAAATTAAGTTGGGGTGTCTCGGTGTTTTTCTGTGTCATTTTGAAGTACTTACAGTGTTATTATATGTCGATGTCTGATATAGAATCCGGACGTAAAATCATTTTATGTTTTGAATTTGTCTTTAGATAATTCTTTGTTATAGGTATCCACATCATATATATCGTCAGCTTTTTTATGTTTATCACCTTATGATTAAAAACTCGAAATCATTGTATATGATTTCAATTGGGCAGTTTTTTCTAACGTTACTTCTAATATAATGCTTTCAAACTCAACTATTACATATTGTCGGCATTTACGCCCAAATTCTTGTATATTACCATCATATCTACATCGACTTTCTTTTCTAAAATGTAAACAAATTTATTACTGAGAATATTACATAAATGTATACGTAAAAATTAATAAAAATCTTTCTTAACTCCAATATTTCTCTAAATATAACAAATTTGTATACAAAAACATAACTTCCTCATAATAATATAGCTTTATTAACATATTTTCCTTATTATTTTATGTCATGCAATAATTAAAATGCACGAAATGCATAAACAATTTCCTATTTATCTTTGCATTCTACTAAAATAAAGCCAATGTTTAGCAAATACTGTTCGAAACTATATGACGAGAAGGTACACAACATCGTAATCGACTACACATGACGTTGAATACTACACCAAAGTTTGTGTCTTAAGTCTTTTGTTTGCTTAGTACACCACTTACATTAGGCTACAACAACACATGAGCATATAAATATTTCAAATAAAAGTTAAATTACAAAAATTTCACTACATACCAAAGTCGTGTTTAACACCTTTTTTTTTAACTTCAATTTTCACCCTTTGCAAGTGGGAGAAGTGTTCAAGTAGTTACTTGCCCAACCACCAAATGATTCCCTTTTGTGTTGTCATAAAACTCTAGCGGCAGTAATAGTTTTGCTTTAGTTGTAATAGAGAGTTAATTTATTGTTAAACATTTTGTATTTTAATTGTAAATAGTTTTCATATTTTGTAATTTACAACAGAAAACAACAAAAATAGAAAACATTTTGGTGACAATAATTTATGATTATTTTATGATAGCATTTGTTAGCGAATGTTAATGATGTTAATGTTGTGTTTGGTTGCTATCATATATCAGTTGTATCTGCTTATTATAGCTATTGCAATTACTATTGCTGAGGCTGTTGATGTTGCTATTGCTATTGCTATTACTATTACTATTATTGTCATTATTATTGTTATTATCATTGGTGTTGGGAGCTTTGGTTATGTGCTGGTGTTTCTTCGTTTCATATGTAAGTACGGCATTTAAGCTTCTTTTTGTGGCATTTAACTACACTACTACTATGTATTTATCTTTCACTTAAAGTGAAGATGACATTCTTTAAATGAAATTAACAATTTTTTCATTACGATTGTTTTTTTTTTTTCAAACGTTCATATGTCGTGCCATCTCTTTACGATTGCTAGATCAACAATGCCAGGCAGAGATGGCAAAAATTATTGAAACGTATGAGCAAGATCATGAGGCCTTATTTCCTGTTGTATTTAAATTTCGTAATACCCTCACTCTTAAGGATAAGGATGTGTGTATATCGAGTTGGGCCCCTAGTATATTAGGACCAAATTCGTTGTAGGACTTTTTAAGACGTTTGAGCCATGACCGTCTGTCTGGCTGGATGGCAGGTGGGCTGGATAGCTCGAGAAAACCTTCACTGATCCTTAAGAAAATTTATCAAATACCTCCCAAATTTATCGAGTACCTCCCATACAAAATTATATATTTTTAAGAAACGTATATATCTTTTATAACTTCCAAACGGTAAGCTGCAGGATATTGAAACATTGAGCTGTTGAAAACTTATAAAAAGTATGTAAATCGGCAAAAAAAAAATGAAACATTTGTTACATGCCTTAATCATTTGTATGGAAGGTACATACAAATTAACTTATTCACCGTCATATTTGTAAATGCATATCATTTTACAAGGGCACTGAATTCAGTAAAATTTTGCCAAAAAAACGCTTTTGAGAATTTAACTTAGAAATTAATACGGGCAATATTGGCCTTTCTCTTCTGGTACCTCCCATACAAATTAACCTTTTTTGGAAAAATATTATTTCCCCCAAACGGACCAAACGGGCAATTGGACGATATTGGATTTGATCAGTATAATTATCTTGCAATAGCAGACATATTGTGGGTACTCAAAGCCGTCTTAAGAAGATGCCTGGTACGATGATGAATGTCCTGCTGCATACAGGACGAAACTGCAGCCAATGGCAACGCGAGCTGTTCGTGAACGGCACAGGGATAAGAAAGGCAACTCGTATTTTTAGACGGAAAAAGAAGGAGCTGAAGAAGAGGCAGGATGAGTGCACAGAGTTGCTCTAAAGTAGAGGGGAAGCCCGAAAATTCTACAAGAGAGTTAAAGCGAGAATGCGTGGAACAGGGTTGCCTTCCTGCAAGGACAGCGATGGTCAGTTAGTGACGGACCCGGATAACGTTCTGAAGATATGGAGAGATCATTTCAAAAAATTTAATGGATGCGGACACCACTCCAGAAGACCCCGCATATTGTGCGAACGTCTAAAGCCATTCGTAGAAAAACTAATTGGACCATATCAGTGCGGATTTTGACCTGGCAAATCTACGAAGGATCAAATATTCACCTTACGCTTTTGGGAATTTGACTGTATGGTGTAATGGTGATAAACTGTATTTTATTAAATTTTGTACCGCAAATAATGGGGAGTTTGTATGACTCCTCCAAAAATAGGAAGATTTGTATATGAGGTGGAAGTAGTTTTTGTCCGATCTTGCTCGTAGTAGAACTTTACCTCTGCTTAGATAATAGAAGCTTGTACACCGATTATTACCTCGATAGCTCTTAAACTACGGTTGTAATAACGGAGACAAACCGACGGACACCCCCAAAAAGGGGCCATTTGTATGGAAGATGGAAGTAGTATTGGACCGATTTTGCTCATCTTAGAATATAACCTTCACTTAGAAGATAAAAGCTTGGACACCAAACATTAGCTTTATATCTCTTAAACTACAACTGTAATCGCAGGCACTGACCCCAAAAAGGGCCATTAGTATGGGAGTTGGGAGAAGTTTATGATCAATCTTGCTCATCTTAGAACTTAACCTCCACTTAGAGAATAGAAGCTTGTAAACCAAATTACACATAAATAGCTCTTAAACTACGAAGGTGAATTATATCATGTCTGTATCTACCATAAAAATGATGAAAGGGTGTGTCAAATGTTTTAGTTTTCTGGGAGTTTACATAACACATTACAACATTTTTCAGCTCATTGATTTGGGACTCAATTCTGAGAACCGCACGTGAAATTAGCCCCAAAAAGAAAAAGTTCTGCATCATTCGTTTTTTCAAGTTACATACCATTATAATTTAATATCAATTGGAAGTTAGTAAGTATGGTATAGGGGAATTTGTCACGTTATAGGCTATTTTGTTTAACATAACTCGAGAACAACTAGTCCGATTTAGCTGAAACAAATTTAAAAAAAATTAAGAATTACAATTTCTTCAAACTGTTCAGATAACGTTTCTCTACATAAGCAACAGTTTCACTTTTTCATTCATCAAATGATGAATACTCCGTGACGTATGATTTACTTGGAATATTACTTATTATAATCAAACGCCACCATATAACAAAAGAGCCTAAAACGTGACAAATTCCCCTATACGATGCTTACTAACTTCAAATCGATATACAATTTTTATAGCATGTAACTTGACAATACTAATGGTGCAGAACTTCTTCTTTTTTGGGCTACTTTCACGTGCAGTTCTCAGAATTGTGTCCCAAAATCATGTGTTGCACTTTATAATTTTTTATAATTTAATTAATCTGTCAAAGTATAATATCCTGCAGCTTACCGTTTAGAAATTATAAGAGATATATTATTGATTTCTCAAAAATAAGTCACTTTGTATGGGGTAGACCCCAAAAAGGGTAAGTTTTTGTGGAAGGTGGGAGTAGTTTTTGACCAATTTTGCTTATCTTACATACAAAATTTCAGCTTGATTGTTCCTAAACTAAGACTGAAGTCGCAGGGACAGACCCCCAAAATGGGATTAGAATAAAATGAATATACCATTTACATTGAGTGTGCGCGTGGTGAAGCGTATTACAACCAGTACAAATATTTCAGTCAGGTATACTGACCGATTTTTAATTCAAATTAAAGTTACTTATGTATTATTATTTGCGAGAATGCGTGGAACAGGGTTGCCCTCCTGCAAGGACAGCGATGGTCAGCTAGTGACGGACCCGGATAGCGTTCTGAAGATATGGAGAGACCACTTTAGAAATTTACTGGATACTGACACCAATCCAGAAGACCCCGCTCCAATCCATGACGATGGTATTAACTGTCCACCTCCGAGCCAGAGCGAGATACGTATGGCCATCTCCCGCCTTAAAAACAACAAAGCTGCTGGAGCCGATGGTCTCCCTGCTGAATTGTTTAAGGCTGGCGGGGAGGAGCTGATTAGGAGCATGCATCAGCTCATGGAGAACATCTGGCAAGAGGAGAGCATGCCTGGGGATTGGAGTCTCAGTCTGTTATGTCCCATATACAAGAAAGGAGATCGTAGTGAATGTAAGAACTATCGTGGAATAAGCCTATTACCAATTGCGTACAAGGTCCTTTCAAGCATAGAGTGTGAACGTCTAAAGCCAATTGTAGAAAAACCAATTGGACCATATCAGTGCCTCTTTAGACCTGGAAAATCTACGACGGATCACATATTCACCTTACGACAAATCCAGGAAAAAACCCATGAAAAGCAGATCGACACCTACCACCTCTTTGTCGACTACAAAGCTGCCTTCGACTCTCCGATAAGGAATAGGCTTTATGAGGCTATGTCTGAGTTTGATATTCCTGCAAAGCTAATTCGACTTTGCAGATGTACCTTGGAAAACACCAAATCCTCGAATAAGAATTGTAAAGATCAGTCTGAACCATTCAACACGGAAAGAGGTCTCAGGCAGGGCGATAGCCTGTCCTGTACACTATTTAATATAGTTATGGAGAAGGTGGTGAGAAAGGCTGGTGTCAACATATCTGGCACCATATTCCACAAGAGCCACATGCCACTAGCCTATGCCGATGATATAAACATCATTGGTCGAAATCTGCGGGATGTTACTGCAGTTTTCTCATCACTAGAAAAGGAGTCAGCAAAATTGGGTTTAGCGGTCAACATAGAGTCCTCTCGTTGGGGACGCACCGTGAACGTTGACAATTATTGTTTTGAGGTAGTCGACGAGTTTACCTACCTCGGATCTTCCGTCAACAAGAAAAATAATGTCAGCAAAGAAATTAAACGGAGAATAGTGCTAGCCAATAGATGTTTTTACGGAATTCGGCAGCACTTTAGTAATACCACCTTATCTCGGAATACTAAGAAACAGCTTTACCAGGTGCTAATCTTACCCGTTCTTTTGTATGCTGCCGAATCATGGGTGCTTACGACAACGGACATACAAAACCTGGGAGTATTCGAGAGAAAAGTACTCCGAAAAATTTATGGACCTATCTGTGTCGACGGCGAGTTTCGCCATCGGATGAACCATGAGCTGTATGAGCTTTACCACGACATCGACGTAGCTAAAAGAGTCAGAATGCAACGACTACGATGGCTGGGTCATGTTGCCAGGATGGATGTAAATGCTCCGGCGAGAAAGGTGTTTGAAGGCGAACCTGAAGGACGGCGCAGAGCAGGGAGACTCAAACTCCGTTGGAAGGACCAAGTGGTAGGCGACGTGCCACCATCTGGTAGGACTAACTGGAGAACACACGCACAAGACCGAAGCGTGTGGAATTCTTTAGTACTTCAGGCCTCAAACTTATGAACCTTGTTTGTAAGTTGTAATGGGCCACTTAAGTAAGTAAGTAAGTGTAGCGTAAACTTTTGTAGATAGAACTTTCGGTCATAATAACTAAGATTTGTGTCAAATAGTCAACTTTTATAAGGTGTCCCCTCCTTTTACAAGATAAATTAACTGACCAAATTGCATTATCCCACAGGTTCCCGTTTGGAAGTTGTGGGAAAAATATAAACTTTCCAAAAATAGGTAATTTTCTATGCGAGGTACCAGAAGGGTTCAACAGATATAGTCCATGTTCAGTCCTGAAAAATTTGACTTAAGTAAGTGTACTTACAAAAAAAGATCCAGAAGGGACGTGTCAAATGGTTAGGTTTTCTGAGGTTTTGCTTCCTATCACAAGATCATTATCCTAAAGGAGTCCGTTTGGAAGTTATGGAGAAATATAAATTTTTCCAATAATAGGTCGTTTTGTATGGAAGGTACCAAAAGGATTCAACCGATATAATCTATATTCTTTCCTCAGTAAAAGATTCATAAGCGTACTAAAACAAAACTTAATTTCCCTTTACACCCCATGTATGAGGTATGTATGGGATATCTTCTCGCGTTGTTGTGAATTTACACGCTTTCTATTTTTAGATTCACAAAAAACGGCACCTACTTGTTTATCGACGAATGCGAACGACACTGTTTAACAAGCTTTTACTAGACATGCCGATTGACTCGACACTTATACTGCGACATTGCTGACGATAACATCGAGGGGGTCGGCAATGAAAGACAAATTTATTTGTTTTTATTTTTAGATGACTGGAGCCAGGAGTTGAATCTGGGCCGGTCTCATAAGCGTACATCTTACGCAAAATTTGACTAAATTCACTGTACTTATGAAAAATATATGTATGTACAAGTATGGGGGTCAATTCGTCCATTTGTATGGGAGGTACAAGAAGGGGTGTGACAAAAAGTTTAGTTTTCGTAGAGTTTGTATACTAAAGGGTGTCCCAACAAGAACGCAATTTTTAAATCTGGCAACATTCGAAGTGTCATTGTTTGACATTTGAACAATTGTTATTGTTTGCTAGTAGAAGGTACGAGGTTAGTAAAAATGGAGCGCAACAACGCATTCTCATTGTGAAATTGTTTTACCAAAATGGTGAAAGTTTTGCGCCTACAGTTCGCAAATTGCGATCAATTTGGGGTCACAATAATGCTCCAAAAGAGTCAACTGTAAAGAGATTAATGGATAAATTTGTCGAAACTGAGTCTGTTAGTGATGTAAAGACAACAACGCGCCAGCGACCAGGTCGATCGACCGAAAATGTCGCAGCTGTACGTGATGATGTCGCTCAAACTCCATCCACCTTAATTCGACACCGAGCTCAGGAAATTGGTGTCTCAAAATCCACTATGCAGCGAATTTTGACGAAAGATTTGCAACTTCATGCATACAAAGTTCAATTGACTCAAGAACTAAAGCCAGCTGACCATGGACAGCGAAGGGAGTTCGTTAATTGGGTATTGGAGAGACAACATGAAAATGCTGATTTTGCCGCTAAAATCATCTTCAGTGACGAGGCCCATTTCCATCTTGATGGCTTCGTCAATAGGCAGAATTGTCGCATTTGGGGTGAGGAAAATCCTCGAGTGATTCACGAGAAGCAAATGCATCCTCAACGTGTCACTGTGTGGTGTGGTTTTTGGGCTGGAGGAATCATTGGACCTTTTTTTTATGAAAATGAGGCAGGTCAAGCGCAAACAATCAATGGTGTTCGATATCGTGAAATGATAACCTGTTTTTTCTTGCCTCGAATTGAAGAAATGAATGTGGAGGGCATGTGGTTCCAACAAGACGGTGCCACATGTCAAACAGCCAGAGAAACAATTCAATTGCTGCATCAGTCATTTCCCGGTCGTGTTGGCCGCCTAGATTGTGCGATTTAACACCATTAGATTTTTTTTCTTTGGGGTTTTTTAAAGTCGATGGTTTACGCGAATAAGCCGACGACGACTCAAGCCTTAAAAGAGGAAATTGGACGCTGCATTAATGAAATACCGCAGCATTTTAATAATTCTGTATGCGAGGTACCAGAAGGCGTTGGCCTAGTCCGCCCATTTTCAATCCCATTACTTTGTTTTGGATAATATTAATACTGGTAAATTTTCATACCACTCAGTTAAAGTTTATCGGGTTATCCTACTCACCAGCCAGCCAGACAGACGCGCATAGCTCAATCGTCTTAAAAAGTTCTGAAACGAATTTCGTCTTAAGATACTTGGAGTCTTACTAGTCTTTTTGGATGCGTTAGACTTTTTCTCGTATCAATTGATATATACCATCATCCCTAAGGGTGATGGTATAAAAATAAATACCATATACCCAGAGATATTGAGTTAAACTTTTTACATTTGTTGGCTGTAACCTTTTCTGCAGTTTTATTACATGTCGCATCTGACCATACGACCGAAAGTGCTATCTCCACCGATTACGCTCCCTAAAAAAATCTGTAAATTTCAATTACTTGAGAGTTACACATTATCATACATAGGGTGAAGGTATTTACCACCTGAATAAAATTTATTGTTGAATATCTGATATTGTTGAATATCATCGAATGGGCGTGGATGAGCATGGAGGTCATTTACGGCCTATCATCTTCAAATCCAATTAGTTTTACAAAATAAAATTAAATTTTCTATACGATAAAAAAATAATGAAATACTTTGATTAAAAAATAAGTCATTTAAATTTCTTATTGTTGCACAATTTGTGCGCCACCCTGTATTAAATAGGTGAAATCGGTTAATTCTATGCCGTATATTGTAATGAGCGTAAAATTGTTGTTTCGCTATAGTGAAAGAAACGTTGTTTCGATAGCGCAAGTACATCGCAGGCTGTTCTCACCTAAATGATGCCATGCCACTGAATTCCCACTGATAGCTCCTCTTGAAGTTCGTTATTCATCCGTCCCAGCACGCCATGGCTTCTAGACCCAGCTTACGACTGTATGTACGTATGTACGAATGTTCCGTCCACCCTGTATATATGATTTCTTGACGTGGATATAGATTCACTCAAGAAAATCAAAGTTCTAATGCTACAGTCAAAAAAGTTAATGTATCAGCTCTTCCACCAAAGCCCTCAACCTATCTAACAACTTTGCCATCTCCGATTTGAACATCGTTTCTTTTCCCCCCATTTTTTTTCATCTTCATTTTTTCTGGTGACCAACAACGCATTGCTTCCAGTTAATAAATGTTAAAAACGCATAAAATTTTACTGCATTTTCCTCACAAATGCGCTTCGCTTTTCGTGCGTGTATGCATTCTACCCTCTGTTTATTTTTCCATATGTCTGCTTACAAAGAGAAGAAGGAAAAAAAGCTATTAACATCATCAACGATTGTCATTCTACCAACCCAATGTTGACCGCCAGCATGATCTGTTGTTGTTGTTGGCTGATCACTTGATGTGATCACTAGTGTTGCGCTGCTGTTATTACTGCCGCCACTTGTCGCCGCAATTAGTATCTAAGTGTAAGTCAAGTAACAACATTGGTCTAGTGTTGATCACTTGCTGGCGTTTGCATTACAATGTTTTTGTTTGTTTTGTTTGCTTACTTTCAATTTTAAAAATGTTTTTGTTGTTGTTGTTTTGTGCCCCCTTTAACTTGTTTTAAATGTACCAAAATCATTTTGAATTTCATTTAAAGTGAAAAACGCACTTTAAAGGAAATAATAATTCAACATTTAGTTGTCAATATTTTATCAATTTTATATGAAGCCACCACCGACATTGAAATGTTGCCGATGGTAACTCTTCGTTAATTTAATTTATTAATGGCTGGGTTTGTCTATGGGTTGTAGAAAAAAGAGTCTAAGCATTAAGTTGCAAACCTGATAAAAGTTAGCGCATTTGCCAAATTTGTTTTAAATACGAAAATTGTATAGTAATTTCTTATAATGAATCACTCACTAATCACTATTACATTTAAGGAGAGAGGAAGAGGCGAATTTCTTAAGATTACTACATTGCTTCTAAGCCTAAGGATCTGTTGCTCATTGTCATCTATAACAAATCTCACAAAAATTCAAACTATGTCGACAAAAAAATATGAATGACTTAATGACAGTCTGTCTACATATTTCATTCTCTTATTTGACGTTGCATTGCTCAGAATATTGTATTTCTAGAATGCTTTAAGAAATATCTACAACGGGAACCACAATATGTTAATTTGTTTTAAAGATGTCTTATCTTTATTTGAAATGTATTACTCTATGTTGGGCTGAATACCGGCATAAATTATTCAACCGGTTCAACCCTTTGTAAGCATCGGAGCTGTTGATTCCCCACAAACAACTCCATAATCAGCGCATTTACTGCCCTCCGATGGAGGATATTCGATTGTTGATAATAATAGTATCGGACGCCTAACGATAGCTAAAGTTGGCATAAACCCTCAACTATATAAGAAAATTCTAAATTCATCTAAATGAGAGTTACAATGAACATATAAAAATATACACACGCACTTAGTGCACTAAAATGACATTCCATTTTCGTTCCCATACAATGCGTATGTTTGTGGGTAGCCAATTGACTTGGGTAAGTCACCCCGAAAAAAGGTATACACACCGAACACTGAATGTAACGAAACCATGTGTAATGTGTAAAGCAGACCTACCTACTTCAATCTACACAATACACATTTGTTGTTGATGCACGGATAGCGTAAAAGAAAATGGAAAATTCTGTTTAGTTTGTATACCCTGATTGAGGGTGATTTACAAGTCTCATGTCTAACATCAAACATTCCATTGCAATGTTGGAATGAAATCTCATGTAAGTGCATTAAGTGTTTGTACATTTGTATATGTTCATTATAATTCTCATTTAGATCCATTTAGATTTTACTTATATAGTTGACAGTTTGTGCTGTTTGATCATCGCTCCTCCAGCGGTAACGCATAGAATCAGTTTGGTATTTGATAGATCCTCCATAGGAGGACAACAAATACTAAACTGATTACGGAGCCTGGCCAACTTCGATATTTTCGAAGGGTTGATCCGGTTGAAAAACTGATGCCGGTATCCAGCCCAACATTAAGTAATAAATTTTAATGATGACGCTAAATATTTAAAACACGTTTGTTTATGATCCCTATGCAGATCTATGCACGGATATCATATTATTTTGTGGTCGTATCTATCTGAAGGTTTTGTTTCATTCAATTCTTTTTTTTAGCCGCACAACACAATCACTAATGCATTGACTCGGTTCCATAATTCCAATATGAAATTTTCATAGCCTAATTTTTCTTTATGTTTCCTAGATACTTAGTGCATATAATGGTATTCCTTACTTCCATGTAAATTGTCAGCTTGTTAGGAATTTATGCAATGGCGGCTTTGTTTTTCCGGCTAATTTGACCGGACTATCAAGTAAAATGAAATAAAATATTATCAATGGAATTTTGTTTAAATTTTTAACACTTTAAAATTAGATCAGACTTATAGCTTCGAATTTGTTATGCAATATGCATACAGTTTTTCACAAAAATATTATAAAAACCTTTAAAAATATTATATACTACATACATCGATTTAGCTTAAATCCAAAAAATGGTTACATCTTACATGTATCGGATTTAATTGTATCTAATTATATCCAAATATGTCATGACTGATGATTTCTTGGACAATTTTATTTACAAGATCGTGATATAGTCGGCTTGATAAATAAGATATCAGGGCATCTAATTTTACGCATTTTTATGCGAAAAACTCATTATCAGGGCAACCGGAAATATGCAAATGCATGTATTTTTTTTTAAATATAATTTTTAAAGCATATTTCATATTTTTAGAGCATATTTTTTAAAAAATATCCATTATTAAGCATATTTCATATTTTTCACATTAATTTTTCGTTCCTAAAAAACGTTTAGAAATCTTGTTCAATAAATAAACAAAACATAAAAAGAAGAGTTGTTCAAAAACCAACAATTTCGATGCTGGACATAATGACTAAATCTAAAGCGGTAAAAACAGAAAAACAAAAGGCGCTTGTAGAAGAGTTTCCTGCAGCAGATCGCAGATTTCAAGCGAAGTATCGTTTGGAAAACGGCTAACTTATTCAACTAAATCAATGAAGTAAAAATAAGCACACTGAACAATTGTCAAGTTGCCTTGACAATAGGCCCAGTTGGAATTGATGTAAAGTGGACAGTTGTAGATGCGACTCTTCTCTAAAGCAGAAAATCTTTGCGGTTAGTTTTGTTGATTTGAATCATGTAATTTCTCATAGAACTCTAGTAAGTTTTCATACCGCTCAGTTAGGCTTTACTCAAGTTATCCTGCTTTACAGCCAGCCAGACAGACGGACATGACTCAATCGTCTTAAACAGTCCTGAAACAAATTTAGTCTTATAATACTTGGGGTCTTACTCGTCTCCTATAATGCATTGCACTTTTTCTCAGTAGATGAAACTATGATTTAATTCGACAGGCTGGAATTTGGTAAAAGTTATAGTAGGCCTATTAAGTTCTTACAATGAAATTGCAAGTGAGAGTTTTTTTTACATACACGAACCTTGAAAAAGAGAAATTACTCGACAATTGCTTGACTGTGTGAAGACGCCATCAAAAATCTGGACTTCATACTTAATAAGAACAATGTTTTGCTCTTTGTGACGGATACATGCTAAAGACTGCGAAAGTTATAGCAGCATTTTATCCGAAAGTGATGCAGGTGGCATGTATTGCTCATGGTCTTCATCGATTATGTGAATGTATTAGAAATTTATATGAAAACGTGAATAAGGCTGTTGCTAATGTCAAGAAGATATTTTTGAAAACTTTCCAGATCTTCCATTACCTCCAGAACCTATAACAACACGATAGGGAACTTGGCTTGAAGCAGTTAATTACTATTCCAACAATTGTGAAGACATTTTGAAGGTCCTAAATGCATGAAACGGGGAAGGAGAAAACAATTTGTGTGACTTTAATTTTTTAGAGCAAATTTGTGTTGATTTTAAGAGCATATTTTATGATGTTAAGAGCATATTTTGCTATTTGGAGGGCATATTTTAAGCACATAAAACACGATTGTTAGAGCATATTTTCGGTTGCCCTGCTTATTATACATTGTTTTAATTGTTCGTATGGGATGAGGGTATATATCCTAGCAACGGAAATGCCGTGGCATTATAAAAATAGGCCTGCAAACATGTCTTCCAAGATAGTTTGTTGACATTCCAGTACGACTTCTTTTACCAGGCATATATACGGGCCAAAGTTAGTTCTTCACTAAGGCTTACAAAAAATTCCATACATATGCACATTACCTCTTGCTAGGGTGAGAAAAGATCCGGAAGACATGTTTCTTTCCCTTCTTAAAACTGGCCTGTGAGCAGCCCTACTACGTACCTTACAAAAAGTCGGTAGACGTGCACAAACGGCATGCAAACATTACATCCTTAAACAAGACTATTGCCAGCAGAAGGTAGAATTGATGCTCATAGCCGTGCACACTTTACTTCTCCAATTAGGTTTTGTTTTGGCATTTTATGGGAAGGTACAGCGAATGCTGTTGTTTATAAAAACCTCATGTTGGAGCGTGCGACACTTAAGTACATCTTCTTTACCAGGCATATATACCAAATAAAGTTAGTTTTTCACTAACGCTAACAAAAAATTCAATACACATGCAAATTTCGTTTCTAAAATGAGACCTGCTATGAGGCCTCTTACAAGGTTAAGAAAAGATCCCACAGACATATTATTTTCTTCCTTAAAACTGGCCTGTAAGCAGCAGAGACGAGTTAGATCCCAAGTATCTTAAGACCAAATTCGTTTCAGGGCATTTTAAGACGATTGAGCTATGTCCGTCTGTCTGGTTGGCTGGATAGCTGGTGAGAAGGATAACTCGAGTAAACCTTAACTGATCGCTATGAAAATTTACCGGTATTAATATTTTGATTAATGAGTAATGGATTTGTAAGTTGACAGAATAGCCTCACCCCTTCTGGTACCTCCCATAGAAAATTACCTATTTTTGAAAAATGGAGGATATTTTTTATTTGGTAGGTTCAATTATTTTGTAATAGAAGACAAACCCTAAGAAAACCGAAACCTTTGCCCTTCTGGTACCCTTCTGGTACCTCCCCTATTACGTTGCATTGCTTTGAATATTGTATTTCTAGAATGTTTTAGGAAATATCTACAACTGGAACCACAATATGTTAATTTGTTTTAAATATGTCTTATCTTTATTTGAAATGTATTACTCTATGTTGGGCTGAATACCGGCATAAATTACTCAACCGGTTCAACCCTTTGTAAGCATCGGAGCTGTTGATTCCCCACAAACAACTCCGTAATCAGCGCATTTACTGCCCTCCGATGGAGGATCCTCCATTGTTGATTATAATAGTATCGGACGCCTAAAGATAGCTAAAGTTGGCATAAACCCCCAACCAAATAAGAAAATTCTAAATAAGAATTACAATGAACATATAAAAATATACACACGCACTTAGTGCACTAAAATGACATTCCATTTTCGTTCCCATACAATGCGTATGTTTGTGGGTAGGCAATTGACTCGGGTGAAAGGTATACCCCGAAAAAAGGTATCCACACGGAACACTGAATGTAACGAAACCATGTGTAATGTGTAAAGTAGACCTACCTACTTGAATCTACACAATACACATTTGTTCTTGATGCACGAAAAGCGTAAAAGAAAATGGAAAATTCTGTTTAGTTTGTATACCCTAATTGAGGGTGATTTACAAGTCTCATGTCTCTAACGTCAAACATTCCATTGCAATGTTGGAATGGAATCTCATGTAAGTGCATTAAGTGTTTGTACATTTTTATATGTTCATTATAATTCTCATTTAGATGCAATTAGATTTTACTTATATAGTTGACAGTTTGTGCTGTTTGATCATCGCTCCTCCAGCGGTAACGCATAGAATCGGTTTGGTATTTGATAGATCCTCCATAGGAGGACAACAAATACTAAACTGATTACGGAGCCTGGCCAACTTCGATATTTTCGAAGGGTTGATCCGGTTGAAAAACTTATGCCGGTATTCAGCCCAACATAAAGTAATAAATTTCATATGGTGATCTAAATATTTAAAACTCGTTTGTGTATGATCCCTATGCAGATCTATGGAAGGATATCAAATTATTTTGTGGCATTATGTATCTGAAGGTTTTCTTTCATTCAATACTTTTTTTGACAACACAACACACATACACAAAATCGGTACACCGACTCGGTTCCAAAAATTCCAAAAGTAATATGAAATTATCATAACCTTACATTCATGTTTCCTAGTTACTTACCGCATATAATAGTATTCCTTACTTCCATGTAAGCTATCAGCTTCTTAGGAATATTATTAATGGAATTTTATTTAAATTTGTACCACTTAAAAATAAGATCAGACTTTAAAAGAAGCCTCGAATTTGTTACAAAATCGATTTTACATTATTTAACAATAATATTTATTTTTCTTAAATCCAAAAAATGGTTACATCTTAATGCATCGGATATTATTCTATCTAATAATACCAAAATATGCCATGACTGATGATTTCATGTAAAATTTTATATACAAGATCGACTTGACATATATGCGAAAAACTTATTATCAGGCAACCGAAAATATGCAAATGCATGTTTTTTTAGAACAAGATATTAACAAATGGGTAAGGTATTTTTATGTTTCATAATCTTACAAGTGCTTCGACACCTATTTGTTAAAGCATATTTTTGCATATTTCACCCTTAAAGTCATATTTTAGCAAATTTTGGTTTTAAAGCATATTTATTAAAATAAAATTTTTTTAGGCATATATTTTTTTGAGCATATTTTTGAGCGACTCTTCTCTAAAGCAGAAAATCTTGGCCGTTAGTTTTGTTGATTTGAATCATATAATTTCTCCTAAAACACTGGTAAGTCTTCATACCGATCAGTTAAGGTTTACTCTAGTTACCCTGCTCACCAGCCATCCAGACAGACGGACATGGCTCAATCGTCTTAAAAAGTCCTGAAACAAATTTGGTCTTAAGATACTTAGGGTCTTAATCGTCTCCTTTAATGCGTTGCACTTTTTCTCGTATCAAATTATATATACCCTGATTTCTAAGGATGATGGTATAAAAATCATCGATATATATTGTTTAAATTTGACAGGCTGCAATTCAGTTAATGTTATAGTAGGTCTATTAAGTTGTGACATAGAAATTACAAGTGAGAATTTTTTTTACATACACAAACCTTGGAAAAGACAAATTACTCTCGACAATTGCTCGACTGTGTGGCGACGCCATTAAAAAGAACAATGTTTTGCTCTTTGTGGCGGATGCAGCTCTATAAATGCTAAAGGCTGCGAAAGTTATAGTGTCATTTTATCCGAAAGTGACGCATGTGACATGTATTGCTCATGATCTCAATTGTAGGAATGTATTAGAAATTTAAATGAAAACGTGAATAAACCTACTGCTAATGTCAAGAAGATATTTTTAAAAACTCCATGTAGAGTTCAAATTTTTTAACAAATGTTTCCAGATCTTCCATTACCTCCAGAATCTGTATCAACCCGATGTGGAAGATTTTAAGGGTCCTAAGTACATGAAGCGGTGAAGGAGAAAACAATTTATGTGACTTTAATTTTTTAGAGCATATTTTTGTTGATTTTAAGAGCATATTTAATGATGTGAGCATATTTTTCTATTTTTAGGGCATATGAGCAGCACATCTGTGTACCTTACAAAAAATTTAATCTCGATTCTAAAATGAAACCTCTCAATGATGTGTCTCGCAAGGGTAAGAAAAGATCCGACAGACATGTTTTTTTCCTTTCCTAAAACTAGCCTGTTCCATAGACGTGCACAAAATGCATGCAAACATTTCTGCCGTAAAACAAGCTTATTGGCAGACCTATTAGCAGAAGACAGAATTGATGCTCATAGCAGTGCACACTTTACTTCTCCAATTAGGCTTGTTGACAGGCCTCGTATGGAAGGTAAGGAGAATGTTGTTGTTTCGTCGTACAACAACTATAATGCAGCAATGAAAAGGACGAGGTGTTGTAGAAATAGGACTGCAATCATGCCTTCGAGGTAGTTTGTTGACATTCAAGCACGCCAGGCTTGTATACTGGATAAAGATAGTTTTTCCTAAGGCTAGCAAAAAATGCAGTACACATGCAAATTTTGCTTCTAAAATGAGACCTGGTATGTGGCCTCTTACTAGGTTGAGAAAAGATCCCTTATGGTCAGTAAGCTGCAGAGTCGAGTTAGATCCCAAGTATCTTAAGTCCAAATTCCTTTAGGACTTTTTAGGACGATTGAGCTAGGTCCGTCCGGCTGGAAGGCTGGTGACCAGGATAACTCGAGTAAAAATTTATTAATATTTTGCAAAATGGAGTAATGGAACAGAATTGCCCCACCTCCCATAGAAAATTACATATTTTTGAAAAAGTAATATTTCTTTCATAACTTCCAACCGGATAACTGGAGGATATTTTTTATTTGTTCAGTTTAATTATCTTGTAATAGTAGACAAATGACCGAATTGAGTTTTACATACATATCTTTTTTGTAAGTACACTGAACTCAGTCGAATTTTGCATAAGATGTGCGCATATGAATATTTGACTTAGTAATGAAAATATACTATACTCGTGTGGGTTTATTTCTTCTGGTACCTCCCACACAAAATGACCCATTTTTGGAAAATTAATATTTCATACAAAACTTCCAAACGGGAAAATGAGATTTGGTAAGTTAACTTATCTTGTGATAGGTCACAAAATCTCAAAAAATCTAACTATTTTACACACTGGTAAATCCCATATAAATAACCGAAATGCATATCTATTTTGTATGTACACTGGGGCGGCAGCGAAAGGTATGGACGATTGTTTTTGCAAAACTTAACTTAACTTTAAATTAATTTCCCTTTACACCCCATGAGTTAGTTATGGGATAGCTTCTCGCGTTGTTTCGAATTAACACGCTTTCTATTTAGATTTACAACAAACAGCACCTACTTGTTTATCGACGAATGCGAACGTCACTGTTTCAAAAGCTTTTACTAGTCATGCCGATTGACTCGACATTTATACTGCGAAGTTGCTGGCTACTACATCGAGGAGGCAGGTAATGAAAGGAAAATGTAGATGATTGGAATCGAAGCATGTATCTCCCGTATAGTAGTCGCGTGTTCTAACCACTATGTCACAGCCGGTCCGGTATTGTGCCAATTGATGTAAAAAATACTTAATGGGAATTAGAGTAAAATCGGACAACTATTTCCCGTATCCCAAAGAGGTCAAAAGTCAGATTCTTAGTAAATCCTATGTTTTTTTTACTAATGTTCATTTAAGGAATTGTATTTTTTCCTCATAAATATGTAATAGTCAAATATTGAGGTATGTGGGCGAAGTCTCTGCCTTTTTTCCAACTTCGTTCCATATAGCCTGGTTATATCTCTACTACACTGTGCCGATCAGGACGATCAAACTATTATTATGGTTATTATAACGGTTTCTTTAAAACGGGGCGTGGTACAGCCCACTTTTGACCCTGGCTATAATTCATACTGTGCCAACAACACATACCAAAATTATACCTTTTATAGTTAATGAGATACAGCCTTTCAAAAGTTCAAGTTTTACACCACGCCCACTGATCCGATCCCGCCCATTTTTTGTTGGACTAAGAACTTAGCTGCCAAAAAGCATCCACACATCAAGGAGATTGGAGAAATTGCAGATATTTCGGTTTCAAAAATTAGGTCTAAAAGGGCGGGGCTCGGCTCCTTTGATATATCACAAATGCAAGTTCCCTATTCTGTCACCATTCTGTGATAATTTAAAAAAGATCAGTCCAGCAGTTTTCAAGCCTTTAAGGTACATAAAAATGCAAATAAACAAACTCAAACTCATATTCATATACTATATAGATTTGACCTTTAACATCTTTGGGTACACGGCTTCAAATTGTATGATTTTGCTTAAATTTTGAACATAGCCGTTTTATACGAAAAAAAATCGGACACGTCAAAATTTTACTAATTTGTATAAGAGGCAACCCTTTACTCTCCACAAGCAGGAAAATAATAATACAAAAATAATTTTAATTAAAAATCTATTAATTTCAATAACTCAAGACTTAAACAATATTTTATATTTGGTGATGGTATTTATCAGTTAGTTTACCTGACTAACATTTCTGCACTGCTTTTGTAGAACATTTAAAAATTCTGAGCATCGCTTTCTGCAAAAAGAAAGCCTTAAAATGTTGAACAAAGCAGAAGAGATGAACATTTAATGGTCCTTTTCTGAAGTTTTTCGAAATACGGACGATAAGGATAAGTAAAGAGTCGAGAAAGAGAGTTTAAATGTTCCACAAAAAAATCGTTGTTAAATTTCATTGAAGAAATCTGATATCGAAACTTTACTTAAACAATAAGACCTTTTTAGGATCATTTTCGAACACTATTTTAGGTTAAATCGAAAACTTCACCGCGCCATTAAAAAAATATTCGTTAGAATATTTGTTCTCCCAGAATTTCCATATACTCACTTTAGGCATTCATTCCGTAAAGGAATTATTCCGTTTCCAAAAATGTTTTGCACTGCCTTAGACACAATACCCCCATACAAAATGAACTTATGCCCAGAGATATTGAATTGAACATTTTACAGCTGTTGTATCGTCAACTGATGACATTTTGCACAGAATTCGTACGACAACATCGACTTTCGATCTTGAAATTAACTTCTGATCGAAGACATGTGCGTGCTCATGTGCGGCAGTCTACTGTTGAAATTTGGAATACCAGCGCCACATCGTTCAACGCACGATGCATTCAATCGCGAATTATAACGAGATCAAGACTTTGATCAAGATGAGCTGACTAAAAGAGTCCGAACAAGTGTGCCACTGTTGAATGCCGAGCAAACGAACATGTACGATTCGCTGGTGAAGGTTGTTGACAATGGAACGGGAAGCTATTTTTTCTCGATGTTCCCGGTAGGAAAGGATGAATGCACGATGGAATGAATGCACGATGGCGCATAAACGAGCTTTGGAGGCAGTTGATCGAACGATAAAGGATTTACGGAATGATTCGAGACGATTTGGTGGGGCTATGATATTGCAGCCAGGAGATTTTCGTCTTACGCTTCCCGTCATCCCAAAATCTACTGCTGCTTATGAAATTAATGCATGCCTCAAATTGTCGTCTTTGTGGGGACATGTCAAGAAGTTGAAATTGACTACGAACATGAGAGTCATGTTGCAAAACGACCCATCGGCTACTGAATTTTCAAAACAGCTACTGGCGCTTGGTAATGGTTAAATTCCTGTTGATATTTCAACTGGATTGAAGGCGTTCCCAGCTAATTTTTGCGAGTTTACATTGTCGAAGAGGGAACTCATCACCAAAGTTTTCTCCGGCATTGCACAAAATTATAAAAATCTAGATTGGATTACTGAACGGGCCATACTAGCAGCCAAAAATAAGGACGTCGATAGCTTGAATGTTTTTATTTAAAGTAGAATTGATGGCTCTGCAGAACTGCATTCATAAAAATCCGTTGACAGCGTGACCGACAAGAATTAGGCGACCAACTTTTTTTTTTTTTTTTTTTTCATTGTATTTTTTTACAAAATATAATTTAAATTTAAATAGTGGTGCAGATGTGAAAATAAGTTAAGTGATGTGTGATGGTATTATATGAATTAAAAAAAAAAACTATTTTAATGGTTTTAAAGCGATTTGACCTGATGCTATCGTCATTTATACGGTTTACATTTAATTTGTTCCTAATAACAGAATTTCTTAAATCAGTTTATAAAAATTGTTAAGAAATCATATTAAAATCTGAACACTTTAACTTCATTTTAGTTACAGTAATTAGTTGTTTCGAATATTTAAAAGTCTTAAGTAAATTTCTTAAAACAGAAATCTCTAAAGCAAATATAAATACATGAGACGCTAATATAAAAAAAAAACATAAAACAATAAATGACATTTCTATTGCTTGAGAATTATTATTATGGAGTATTAACTATAGATTATTTTCAAAAAAAAAAAACGTTATCACCCGTTAGTCGCTAGTAATGAATTAAATGATTTATATATATATTTAAATATACATAAACACAAATATTCATTAACGTAGCAATGTAAATGTTTAAATTTAAGAAAATTTAAAAGTTTAGAAAATTTGTATATGCAAACCCAGTTTAGGGGGCACCACAGACTAGTCATCCATAGGCAGGAGCACAAAAACGTTAGTTAGCATGCTTGTTCATGTTTGAGTAATGTGTGGTGCCCCAAAATCTCTGTTTAATCCATGGTGCAGCAGCTGTGCTGTGCGTCAATATTGTTGTTGTTTGAATTAAGTAATTTGGAATTTCGGGACAATAACGTTTTTTGAATTATATGTGAATCGGTAAAAACAAAAATTTAGATGTTCAATAAGTGCGTTTTCCTTTTTTTTTCTTTAATTTACTGGTTGTACGAAGACCCGCCATCCTAGCGCTTACTTCCCAAAGCCAATCCGCCGTCCGTTTGTTCAGGGCTTCACCATTCGGTTTCACTACCGCCATATATTCAAAATAATTGCCTGTTGTTTCGAACAAGTGCGGATCCAAAGCTAAGTATATCGAGTTTTGGGCTGCAGCTCTACAAGAGTAAAACAAGAATCGGAGAATCCAATTCATTATTCTACTTTTTAACGATGGTCCTGTATATTGGCTGCCAGAATGCGCACAATTGACGGTGACTTTTGTTTTCTTGAGCAGTCTTGCCAACTTGCGAGTGAATAAGACATTCGCCAACTTACTTTGGGAATAAGCGGCATAAGGATGATACTGTTTCGCGCCATGTATATCATTTCGCATTAGTTTTGCCCGCATGTAGCACCGCGTAGTGAGTACCACAATGCGGCCTTGAGTTGATTGCTTCAAATTTGCTAACAGCAAATTGGTCAACAGGAAATGACCTAGGTGATTAACCGCAAAGTGTTTTTCAAACCCATCTACGGTCAACCGGCGCTGGGTGCCCTTATGTGTTGCATTATTCACAAGTATATCCAGGCATTTCTCTTTTTGTTGGAATTTGTTCGCGAAATCAAGTACGGACTGTAGTGACGCCAGGTCCAAACGCCCACTAAACACTTTAGCGTTACCAGACATCTTGGCTATTTGGCGACGGGCTTTTTCACATTTTCTGACATTCCGGCAAGCCATATAGAGCTTACAACCACGCTTCGCCAACTCTAGGGCGATCTCTTTGCCCCTGCCGGTGTTGCAACCAGTTACAATTGCCACTTTGTCATCTAAACGATTTTCTTTTTTATACGTCGGCTCCCGATGGCGTATGGTGTACCAGAGGTACATGATGAACGTCACCAAAGCCACAAAGCCTACCTTTACATGTAGGCTGTATTTAAAAAAGAATAGCTCCACACCGGAGCAAAGTGTGACATGAACTTGATCGAACACCGGCATGGTAACGCTACTAATTGAACACTATCCGACAGAATTTTTGAACTCTCTTGATGGGCAAGGAACTCCACCGCATTATTTACAGCTGAAGATGGAATCGATCATTATCATGTTGCGGAATCCGAATCATCCGAAATTGTGCACCGGTACGCGGTTATCCGTCAAGAAACTGATGATTAATTTGATTAAAACGACGTCCTTCAGGGAAAAATGCAAAGGAGTGGAAGTCGTTATCCCACGAACTCCTATTATTCTAACCGTTCTTCACTTCCAAATTCAAACGAATTCAACTCCCCATTCGATTGGCTTTTGTGATGACAATCAATAAATCGCAAGGCCAATCGTTGGAAGTTTATGGGATCAATCTTGAGTTTCCCTATTTTTTCGCACGGTCAGCTGTATGTGGCCTATTCGCGGCAAACCGTCTTCATTGTTTGTTTTTGCGCCGAAAAACAGATCGAAAAACATTTTCTACCAGGTTGCTCTTATTGATATCGATTAATTTCAAATAAATCACATTAAAATTTGAACTAACTGTGTTTAACTATTAACCTGGAGCTTATTTGAAAGCGTTAACTTAGAAGCTAGGCGAAGTTCGCCGGGTCCAAAGTTATATGGCAAAACAACGTTTGCCGGGTCAGCTAGTAATATATAAGAAATTTCATTTTAAAATCTTTTAATTTCAATAACCCGAGAGTTAAACAATATCATTCATAGGGTGAGGGTAGTTATCAGTTTACCTGAATAACATTTCTGTTCCAGCCTTCACAATTATTTAAAACCAAATGTCAGCATGTGCAAAAGTTTGCATTTTTGTGTGACCATGTTCATTCAACAAATATTTTTACGGGACACTAACAATGTATACTAGACTTTGTCGCTGTGTCGTCGTTGTATGCATCACAACATGTGATATGTTGAAAAGGGTGGTTTTGCATTTGTAATAGGAAGAAAGGTAATGGAATTTTCAATTCACCATGAACAAGCGCACTTATCTACCTGATGGTAAAAGGCAATTTGTAATACATTTATTCCTTTGCCACCCTTAACATAGTGGGTATTTATCAGTACTTTGAGTGTGTTTGCAATAACATTATACATTTGTTTCCTTGTCGTACTTCTCATTTAGTTGATTGTCATTTTTACATATAACCTTCACATGGCGAGTGTTAAGTTATCGCTTCTCGGCCTTATGGCTAAGATCAAAGTGTAGTATCTGTTCTTATCAGCTTAACATCTGATAGATCCTCCATCGGAGGACAACAAATGTTAAACTGATTTTTGGAATAAGACGGAATGTTTAGGGGCTTGCTCCACTTCTGTCACGGGTTGGCCCGGTATTGCAGTACCGCCGGGATTTCGGCCCAAATTAATATAATCAATTTCAATAAACAAACAGTTGGTAGTTAGGGATGTTTCAAAAAAAATGTTCAAGCGAAATTACTTATGTATTATTCTTGTTGTTATTAGTATTAATAATATTAATTGGTATTATAAAACAAATATTGTAAAGGTTTTAACGATACTTCTAGAAAAAAAATACAACTATTTAATAAAACAAACAATTGTCTACTATGAATTAATGCGAGACAGATGCCTAGCACATCCATTGAAATGAATAATAAATTTTAAGTGAAATCAAATAACATAGAAGGTGCATCCCCAACTTTGAACACTACAAACAAGTTTATTAAAGTTTGACATCAAATACAATTTCTGCTTAAGAAAAGACATTGCGAAGAACAACATTACGCATAGATTTTCTTTGTAAATGGATAATTTTCTTCATAGGAATGTTCCCAAACCACAATGCGCAAAAAGAATGTGGCAAAAAATTTTAACTTCATGTTATTGAATATGTTAGAATTAACTTTTAATATTCGAACTCATTTAATAAAAATGTATATAATGACCCTCCAAACCTATTCCTATTTAATACTGAGGTGCGCAAAATTGATTTGGAGTTATAGTTAAAAAATTGAGAAAAATTAGAGTTATATTTATAAGGTCTAAAATATTGGGGCACATTTCATAGCATAATTGTGCTTTAAGTACTTCAATTGTGCCTGTTGAACCAAAAAGGACTTTTGTTGAATCAAAAAGTACTTTGATTGTACCAGAAAGTACTTTTATTGTATTAAAAAATTCACTTATTGTACCGAAAGGTACTTTTATTGTACCAAAGACGACTTTTATTGTACTGAAATGTACTTTTATTGTACTAGAGAACTTTTTTATTGTGCTAAAAAGTACATTTAAAAAAAAAAAAAAAAAAAATTTATTTTATCTTAAAGTACTTATATTGTGCCGTAAAGTACTTTAAAAAAAAAAAAACTTAATTTCCCTTTGCACCCCATGAATGAGGTATGGGATAGCTTCTCGCGTTGTTGTGAATTAACACGCTTTATATTTTTACATTCACAACTAACGGCACCTACTTGTTTATCGACGAATGCGAACGTCACTGTTTGAGAAGCTCTTACTAGACTCGACGATTGAATCGACGCTTAATACTGCGAAGTTGCTGTCACCAACATTCGAGGGGAGCCGACAATGAAAGAAAATTTTTATTTATTTTTTTTCCTTTAAGATGACTGGAGCCAGGTTTGAACCTGCGATCTCCCGCATGGTAGTCGCGTGTTCTAACCACTATGCCACGGCCGGTCCCAAAAGTAAAGTGCTTTTATTGTACCAAAAAGTACTTTCATTGTATCAAAAAGTTCACTTATTGCACCAAAGAGTACTATTATTGTACCAAAGACGACATTTATTGTACCAAAAAATACTTTTATTACTCCAGTAAGTACTTATATTGTGCTAAAAAGTACGTTTAAATTACCAAAAAGGAAATTTATTATACCTAAAAGTACATTTATTATACCAAAAAGTTATTTTATTATACCAATAAGTCCTTTAATTGCAAACAAAAGTACATAATTGTACAAAAAACTACTTTTAATGTAACACAAAGTACTTTTGTTGAACCAAAGAGTACTTTTGTTAAACCAAAATGTACTTTTATTGTACCAAAAAGTACTTTCATTGTATCAAAACGTTCACTTAGTGCACCAAAGAGGACCATTATAGTATCAAAGACGACATGTATTTTATCAAAATGTACTTTTATTGTACCAGAAAGTACTTTTATTGTGCTTTTATTGTACATTTAAATTACCAAAAAGTACATTTCTTGCACCTAAAAATACTTTTGTTGTACCAAAGAGTACCATAATTGTACCAAAGACGACATTTATTGTACCAAAAAGTACTTTTATTGTACCAGATTGTACTTTTGTAGTGCTAAAAACTACTTTTAAGTTATCAAAAAGTAAATTAATTGTACCTGAAAGTACTTTTATTGTGCCTTAAAGTACTTTTATTGTAACTAGGAGTACTTTTATTGTGCCAAAAAGTAAAAGTATTGTAGCAGAAAGAAAGAAAGTACATTTATTTCACCAAAAAGGCAAAAACTACATTTATTTTTCTAATAAGTACTATTATTCTACAAAAAGTACTTTTATTATAGCAAGTACAACACTTTGTTAATAAGTTAAGAAACTTTTTGATTTATATTCAATACTAGAAATTTCTCTCTAATGTCGTTCCCTTCCCCTACTGTTTAGAATAATAGGTAGTAGAATTTTATTTCCAGAGAGTAAATAAAGAATTTGGATGAATTTTTTCTCCTCATCTCTCACTTTTAGAAGAAGCCTTCTTCTCCTAATACGTTACTTTGCAATTCACCATTTTCATATTTATTTACATTTAATCTTTTTCTATCTCTTAATACTAACATTAGGTTGATTCTTATTTGGCAAAAAAAAAATGTTTTTGGAATTTTTCATGGGCCAAGTTAAAATTTTATTAAGACGTACAAAAAAACTCTATGTGAATTTTTTTAATTTTTTTCTTAAAGGTTTAGGGGTCGCTACCGGGGTTCGAAATTCAAAATTTTACCGTCATCCTGAGGGATAAGCCGAATAACTCGAGTAAACCTTAACTGATCCTTATGAAAATTTTTCAGTATTCATATTTTCCATAACGAAGTAATGGAATTGTAAATGGGCAGAATTGCCCTACCCCTTCTGGTACCTCCCATACAAAATTACCTATTTTTTGATAATTAATATTTCTCCCATAACTTTCAAACCGACAGCTGGATGGCATTTAAACTTGGTCAGTTTAATGACCTTGTAATAACAGATAAACCACCAGAAAATCAAAACCTTTGTCACACCCCTTCTGGCACCTCCCATACAAATGACCGAATTAACCCCCATATTTTTACCTACATATCTTTTTAGTAAAAATACTGAATTCAATAAAATTTTGTGTGAGATGAACACATGCACAAAAGTCACTCGTGAGTGAATGTGGACTATACCGGCCAACCCCTTCTGGTACCTCCCATACAAAATTACCTATTTTTAGACAAATTATTTTTTACCAATAATTTCCAAACAGACAGCTGGATGGCATTTAAACTTGGTCAATTTAATGACCTTGTAATAACAGATAAACTCCCAGAAAATCAAAAGCTTTGTCACACCCCTTCTGGTACCTCCCATACAAATGACCGAATTAACCCCCATATTTTTACCTACATATCTTTTTAGTAAAAATACTGAATTCAATAAAATTTTGTGTGAGATGAACACATGCAAAAATTTGACTCGTGAGTGAATATGGACTATATCGGCCAACCCCTTCTGGTACCTCCCATACAAAATTACCTATTTTTAGACAAATTATTTTTTACCAATAATTTCCAAACAGACAGCTGGATGGCATTTAAACTTGGTCAATTTAATGACCTTGTAATAACAGATAAACTCCCAGAAAATCAAAAGCTTTGTCAGACCCCTTCTGGTACCTCCCATACAAATGACCGAATTAACCCCCATATTTTTACCTACATATCTTTTTAGTAAAAATACTGAATTCAATAAAATTTTGTGTGAGATGAACACATGCACAAAAGTCACTCGTGAGTGAATGTGGACTATACCGGCCAACCCCTTCTGGTACCTCCCATACAAAATTACCTATTTTTAGACAAATTATTTTTTACCAATAATTTCCAAACGGACAGCTGGATGGCATTAAAACTTGGTCAGTTTAATTAACTTGTAATAACATATAAACCCCCAGAAAATCAAAACCTTTGTCACACCCCTTCTGGTACCTCCCATACAAATGACCGAATTCACCCTGATAGTTTTACATAGATATGCTACTTATTTTTGATTTTTTTCATAGGTTAACTTAAAATGTTATTAAGAAGTACAAAAGAACTCGCTTCAGTGCCCTGAAATCCATGCGCAGTTTTAAACGTAGAAGTCATATAATATGACTTATGCATGTTATTTCGGGACTTCCCCGAAATATCAAACAGCAACCATACCATTACAAAAAAAAAACATAAAGAATTCTGCGGATGCTATTTGTTTTGCCGAAAATCAGCTTAAAGAGTTTCAGCCACGAGATGACTACAAAGAGCTACTTAAGCTGACAATAATATTCTGCGGAGGTGTTCCAAAAACACCAATATTCTTCAGAGCACCAGCAAGTCTTCACCGTGCTAGATGGATGGCTAAGGCAATATATTCCATAAAAATATATTTATTCAGAGAGCAGTTCAAGCTAAAGGAAAGCGAATTATGTGAAATACAGGATGTTTGCATTTTTATAATAAATATTTACCTTAAATATTGGTTTGAATCCACTTCTGGACCTCCTGCTTCAAGAAATGACCTCCAGTTATTAAAAGACTTGAAGTCTTATGCAACAATTAATAAAGAGATAGCGGCAATAGCCTTAAAAAAAATTCTAGGTCATCTCTGGTATTTGTCGGAAGAGCTAGATGGATTTGCTTTTTTTATGACAAAGTTTCTCATGAAATAAAGAAGAAGATGGTAAATGCTTTAAACATAGAAGGAGTAGATAATCCAGAAAAACGAGTTACAGTAGATGAAAACCTACTACATTCTAAAAGTCTTGAGCATGTTGTATCCAACAATACTCTTAAATTTTTCAGCAGAACGGGTATTATATCGGGTTTCCTAAAAAAAAATGTTGAAGATTGTTGCAGACCTTAATTTAAGTAAAGAATTAGTTCGGTCTATGAGGGTTTTTAACGATATTGCTGAACGCGAAGTGGCCTTGATGCAGGAATACAATAAATTGCATACACATAATGAAGAACAGAAGCAGTTTCTATCATTATTGGTGAAAGAATTTAGTAACAAATATTCAGATCCAAAAAAATCTACCATGTGTAAATAATAATATATTTTACAATATTTTAAAATTTAAAGAAAATTGTAAGCAGTAAATGCAGTTGTTTATAATTATATTTTTTAATGTTAAGTTTTTCATGCAATGAATTGATGTTTAATATTAATATATTAAATTTTTATTTTAATATTTTTTTTAACTGTTTAATTTAATTTTTATTTTTGAAATGTATCTTTTTAAATAATAACACAACAAAAACTGATGAACAAATTTGGAATAAATCATTTCTTATTAACTGTACTGTAAAAATTCCTAAGTTGGACTGCAAATTAGTGGAATGGGGCAAGACAATAGCGTTCCATTATCTACGTTGAATATCATATAACATTCATTAAACTAGATTTATATTTAAGATAAGCATTAGTAAAATTACAATAAGGGTATATCTTTACCAAAATATAAATGAATTCAGCATACTTACAAAAAAATGTATGTAAAAATATGGGGGTAAATTCGGTCATTTGTATGGGAGGTACCAGAAGGGGTGTCACAAAGGCTTTGATTTTTTGAGGGTTTATCTATTATTACAAGGTAATTAAACTGACCAATTTTAAATGCCATCCAGCTGTCCGTTTGGAATTTATGGGTAAAAAATAATTTGTCTAAAAATAGGTAATTTTGTATGGGAGGTACCAGAAGGGGTTGGCCGATATAGTCCATATTCACTCACGAGTCAAATTTTTGCATGTGTTCATCTCATACAAAATTTTATTGAATTCAGTATTTTTACTAAAAAGATATGTAGGTAAAAATATGGGGGTTAATTCGGTCATTTGTATGGGAGGTACCAGAAGGGGTGTGACAAAGCTTTTGATTTTCTGGGAGTTTATCTGTTATTACAAGGTCATTAAATTTACCAAGTTTAAATGCCATCCAGCTGTCTGTTTGGAAATTATTGGTAAAAAATAATTTGTCTAAAAATAGGTAATTTTGTATGGGAGGTACCAGAAGGGGTTGGCCGATATAGTCCATATTCACTCACGAGTCAAATTTTTGCATGTGTTCATCTCATACAAAATTTTATTGAATTCAGTATTTTTACTAAAAAGATATGTAGGTAAAAATATGGGGGTTAATTCGGTCATTTGTATGGGAGGTACCAGAAGGGGTGTGACAAAGCTTTTGATTTTCTGGGAGTTTATCTGTTATTACAAGGTCATTAAATTTACCAAGTTTAAATGCCATCCAGCTGTCTGTTTGGAAATTATTGGTAAAAAATAATTTGTCTAAAAATAGGTAATTTTGTATGGGAGGTACCAGAAGGGGTTGGCCGATATAGTCCATATTCACTCACGAGTCAAATTTTTGCATGTGTTCATCTCATACAAAATTTTATTGAATTCAGTATTTTTACTAAAAAGATATGTAGGTAAAAATATGGGGGTTAATTCGGTCATTTGTATGGGAGGTACCAGAAGGGGTGTGACAAAGGTTTTGATTTTCTGGTGGTTTATCTGTTATTACAAGGTCATTAAACTGACCAAGTTTAAATGCCATCCAGCTGTCGGTTTGAAAGTTATGGGAGAAATATTAATTATCAAAAAATAGGTAATTTTGTATGGGAGGTACCAGAAGGGGTGGGGCAATTCTGCCCATTTACAATTCCATTACTTCGTTATGGAAAATATGAATACTGAAAAATTTTCATAAGAATCAGTTAAGGTTTACTCCAGTTATTCGGCTTATCCCTCAGGATGACGGTAAAATTTTGAATTTCGAACCCCGGTAGCGACCCCTAAACCTTTAAGAAAAAAATTAAAAAAATTCACATAGAGTTTTTTTGTACGTCTTAATAAAATTTTAAGTTGGCCCATGAAAAATTCCAAAAACATTTTTTAAGACTCACCCTAACTAACATACTAACTACCATTACTTTCGATTAATAACACAGGGCTATAACCGGATACCATTGACAAATGCCAGCTTATAGCCAGGATATGTCTAATCAAACTATACATAAATAAATACAATATGTATATAATTTTCCTTTCATCGCGTTTATGTCTTAAGTCTTTTGTTTTCACATCATTTATATTCAATTTACCAAATAATAAAGACAACATAAATACTCTCACTTAGTCGGCTGGCTGACTGGCTGCCCTCCTGCCTGGCAGCCAAGTGACAAATTTCTGCATTTCTTTGGCTAAACATAAATTTAAACAAAAGTTAAGAGACAGCAGCAAAATAAGAGGAAGGCAGCAACAGCAGCAGCAGCAATGATCATAACAACTTCGCATTTGGTGGGAAAATTTATGATTTTGTTAAAACCACAACATAAATTTAAATTAACTGTCAACAGCGGCCCAAGAAACAACCGACGACTAAACTGATGCCAATGCCGGGAAGACAGAAAAGAAATTTCTGTTGTTTTCCCATTACTTTTTTTCTGCCAGTGCTGTTTCAATATAAATCAAGCAAAATTTAAAATAAAAAATGATTCTCATTTTCAGAGTTACATTTTTAAATTAACTGAAGAAAAAAAAATTAAAAAAGATGCCGCCGCCGCCGCCGTTTTTTTATTTCTTTATATTGTTATAGCAAATGAAAAAAAAGACTTCCTAAAAACTCTATATTCCCTGCACAAGTAACGAAATTTCACTTTCGTTTCAAACAAAAAGGAAAACTACGCCTTAACCCACCAAGAAGATGTGAAAGAAGACGACGACCAAGCAGCGACGAAAAAAAGCAAAAGTTAAAGGAAACCCCTCTGAGCTGGACGGACCACAGAGTAAATGATGACGGCAACAAACCAAAACGTTATGCCACAAATGTAACCCCAACATCATATACAATCCCTAAGGACATGTTGAACATATTTTATGGGCCATAAAGAAGACAAGTTCCCATTCCCTTTTGCCTTCGCATCCAGTTGCATTAACTTTGCTATATCTTTGTTCGTTGTCTTTAGCCAGAAGTGCAATTGTCAAAAATTGATCAGAAAAATATCCGTCTGTCAGCCCACCCATGCAATTTTATATCTTCTTTTGGCTGCCGCTGCTCTGTCCTCTCCTTCTTCTGTTGCCTGTGTTTTTTTTTGTGATTTACGTTATAACCCTTCTGGGTTCCCATTGACTGAAATACGAATGATGCCATTTAATGATATTGTCTTCTCACAATTGGCCGTTGCACGTTGGCGGCCCTTTATATGCCACAGATGCACCGGCGGCAAAGTATCTTTAACACAAACGAAGATGAAGCGGCAGAATCTTGACCACATTGCTGACTGGGACCCTTGGGCAATACCCAACAACAATAACTATAACAAAAACAACGACTTAACAGCATGTGGCTTTGCTTTTGCCAAAGTTGCTGCGCTGGCTGCATTGAATCAGTGTAAAGTGGTCGGTCCGTGCGTGGTCTTGGGCCAAGTCTTTTAAATGTTGACCACACAGTGCAAATTGTAGACAAACGCCTCATTGATATTATAAATGATACGATTGTATCATATTACATGTTTTTGTATGTGTGTGTGAGTTTGTATACCCACTAGGAAGTGTCTGCAAGACATCCTCAAGGATAGGTGCATGACCATAGTAAATCGTTGATGACATTTAGGGGACCGTCCATACAAATCGTCGACGAAATTTTTATACAAGTGTCCGCTTTGTCATGCAAGACCTGATGAGCGACAATGTCGGTCAAATTTTCGTTGATGACTATACAAGCGACCTGTTGGCCACACAATCATGTACGACCTGATCGGTGACAATGTCGGTCAGCTTGTCGTCAACCGAGTGTTTTGACATCAATATTTCACATTTTTCTTCCTTAGCTTTTATTGATTGTGTTTGATGCACGACAACATTAGTATTTTGTCGGTCAGCTTGTCGTCAACCTAGTGTTTTGACGACAAGTATATACATTTTTCATATTTTGTCTTGAGGATAGCGTTGACGCCAAAGTCTTGTATGACTGAACTTCCTACTGGGTAGTTTTCAAACAATACATTGAATATGACACAAAGAAGTTTGAACAGGATATAAATCGCTACCGTTATGACAAAAGTTAATATGTTGATTTTTTTGAAAAATAGGTTTTTTATATGATATGTTTTTTAGAACAATTTGACAACGGATGATAAGTCTGAGATAAATGGCATTATTTTTAGTTGCTATATCCAAAACATATATGCTCATATGTCTTTATGAGTTTTCTAAACTTTGAACTGGCTTAAGGTAACATTATGAAAATTAGACATATCAACGGTTTTTGGGCGTCGGGAGTGTGATGCAAGGTAAAGCTTCTAATCGGTTTAACTTGGCAAACCCAGAGTGATCCTTGCCAATTGCACTTCAAGTCTACTCACAGAGCTCCGTTTTCGTGGTACTACTGCGAACGGAGTACCTCCAGGTGGTGACGCCTGGAAACGTGCTTCTGACACCCGTCAGAGCACGGCTAACTGTGAGGGGCGAAACCTAAAACCCAGGCACGTCAGCTCAGAGTGAGCGGTACCCTGGTCAGCGTCTGACCCAGAATGGGCGGCTGCAAAAAAATCCTGGCAGGAGGAGAAAACTGCGGCGTGGTGCGCTGGGCTTGCAACCCGCCACTGACGTTTTAACTATTGCAATGAAAAGAAATAAGATAAGAATAAAACGGACCCCCCAAAATGTTGACGACCACCGCAAACGAATTAAGGACCATGATTTGAGGATATGCACCTGGAATGTTAGAACACTGTATAGACCAGGTGCCTCCATCCTGGTCCTCGAAAAATACAAGGCTGACATAACCGCTTTACAGGAAATCCGGTGGACGGGACACGGTTGCTCTCGCATGAAGACGTGCGACATCTACTATAGTGGCCATGCGGACAAGCACGAGTTTGGATGTGGATTTGTGGTTGGCAAGAGACTGCGACACCTAGTCCCAAGGTTCAACCCGGTGTGTGAACGTATAGCCACCATAAGAGTCAAAACAAAGTTTTTCCACATAACTCTTATATGTGCCCATGCTCCGACAGAAGAGAAAAGCGATGAGGACAAAGACGAGTTCTACGAGAAGCTAGAAAATGTATATGACCGTAGCCCGAGCCATGACATTAAAATTGTACTAGGCGATTTTAATGCTAAAATAGGCAGGGAAACCGCATTTGAGCCTACCATCGGAAAATTCAGTCTGCACACCGAAAAGTCGAACAATGGAATCAGACTGATTGATTTCTCTGCGGCAAGAAATATGGTAGTTAGCAGCACTAGATTTGACCATAAAAATATTCATAAAGCAACATGGTTATCTCCAGATCAATTGACGAGGAATCAGATAGATCACGTGGTAGTCGATGGAAGGCACGCATCGAGTGTTCTGGACGTACGAGTGATCAGGGGTGCGAACATTGACTCTGATCACTTCCTTACCGCAGTTAAGGTACGCACTAGGCTAAGCATGGCGAAAAACGTACGTAACCAGGCACAACGAAAGCTGGACATCGGTAAACTGCGGACCACAGAGGTAGCGGACGCCTACTCCAACCACCTAACTCAACTGTTGCGGAATGCTCCAACCCCTGATAATATAACCTCGCAGTGGCAATATATAGCCGACTCCATAGAACGGACAGCGAGAAGCGTACTTGGGTACTCAAAGCCGTCTCAAGAAGATGCCACGAGAGAGACGGATGCTGCATACAGGGCAAAACTGCAGCCGATGGCAACTCGTCTTTTTAGAAGAAAAAAAAGGAGCTGAAGAAGAGGCAGGATGAGTGCACTGAGTTGCTCCGAAGTAGAGGGGAAGCCCGAAAATTCTACATGAGAGTTAAAGCGAAAATGCCCTCCTGCAAGGACAGCGATGGTCTGCTAGTGACGGACCCGAAAAACGTTCTGAAGATATGGAGCGATCACTTTAGAAATTTACTGGATACTGACACCACTCCAGAAGACCCCGCTCCAATCCATGACGATGGTATTAACAGTCCACCTCCCAGCCAGAGCGAGATACGTATGGCCATCTCCCGCTTTAAAAACAACAAAGCTGCTGGAGCTGATGGTCTCCCTGCTGAATTGTTTAAGGCTGGCGGAGAGGAGCTGATTAGGAGCATGCATCAGCTCATGGAGAGCATCTGGCAAGAGGAGAGCACGCCCGGGGATTGGAGTCTCAGTCTGTTATGTCCAATATACAAGAAAGGAGATCGTAGTGAATGTAAGAACTACCGTGGAATAAGCCTATTACCAATTGCGTACAAGGTCCTTTCAAGCATATTGTGTGAACGTCTAAAGCCAATTGTAGAAAAACTAATTGGACCATATCAGTGCGGCTTTAGACCTGGCAAATCTACGACGGATCAAATATTCTTAAAAAAAAAACTTAATTTCCCTTTACACCCCATGAATGAGGTATGGGATAGATTCTCGCGTTGTTGTAAATTAACACGCTTTCTATTTTTAGATTCACAACTAACGGCATCTACTTGTTTATCGACGAATGCAAACGTCTGTGTTTGAGAAGCTCTTACTAGACACGCCGATTGCCTCGACACTAATTCTGCGAAGTTGCTGTCAACAACATTCGTGGGGAGCCGACAATGAAAGAAACATTTATTTATTTTTTTCTTTTAAGATGACTGGAGCCAGGAGTTAAACCTGTGATCTCCCGCATGGTAGTCGCGTGTTCTAACCACTATTACTATATGTCTGTAAACCTCTGGTCTTAAGACCGAAAGTCTTATCTCCAACCGTTTATGCTCCACAAACAGACAATTAATAACAATACATAAGTAATTTCAATTAAAAATTTATAAATTTCAAAAACTCAAAACTTAAACATCTTACATACTATGAAGATACTAACTATTCAGTCGGTATACCTGATTGAAATTTATGATATGTATATTTTTCGTTGGTATAATATATATTTACAACAGAGACAAAGAAGTAGTTAGAACATAAGCAGAACATTATGTTTGGTTCCTAAGTATATTGATTTTTTATATTAACTATTTTTTAATATTTGTTCACTTTTCTAATAAGTGAAGCAAATTTTATCTTTATTCGCCTTATACCACATTATCCATTTGTCTCCCACTGACAAATGTAAATTCTCTCAAATTTTCCAATATGTGTGTGCAAATAAAACATTTAACATACACCGACATCAATGTAACACAACGTGCATTCTTCTCGCCTGTATTGTTTTGTTTATTACTCGCATGTATAATCATTACAAATATTTATGGTTTTATGTATAAACTTGCTGCATTGATCTACCCAAGTGTATAAGTATTTTATTAAGAGAAGATCTCACTAAAAAAGTAATACAGTTTTAATGAAGTTGTCTTGCCTGTTGTTGGTCCCTTTCATTTTATGGCCCTGAAGAAGAAAGACGAACAAAAAATAACCAAGAAGGCAATTAAAGGGTGATGGATGTGTGATTAGTGGTCATGTGTGGTTATGGTTGTGGGAAACTTTGGAAAATGTGATGGTTATAAAGTTAGTACTGATTTTGTTAACACTCAGATAAAATGAATTTAAATCCAATTAAAATAGTTAGCTATCAGCATAACTTTGGATATTATGTATATGAAATGTCATAGAAAGATACGTGTTTTTTTCAGGGACCGAAAATAACTGTTATTGATCGATTTTACAACTAAAAAAATCAATGTGAAGGAAATGTGCTAAAATTATTTTAAGTACACCATTACATTGGTTTTTACTCCCTCTGTAGAATTTCGCAATAAACTTTTATTTTGTGATTTTTATTATAAAAGTCCCAAATAACACTTATTTTTGATTTTTATTATATCGCTCATCAAATAAGAGTTATTTTTGATTTATATTCTATCCCTCAATAAATAAGAGTTATTGTTGATTTTAATTTTTTGAGTCTTTGAATAAGAGTTATTGAAAACTTTTTGAAATAAAAATTACGAAGTGAGTTTTATTTTGCCAAACGAAAAATAAAAATCAATCAAAGACTTATATTTTTCAAAACAAAATTTAAAACTCACCTAATGATTTTTATTTTTTCAGGCCTGAAATAAAAGTCTTTTGCTGATATCGTCATTATTGTTTTTTGTAATAAAAGAAATGTATATATGATTTTGATCAGCTCAACGAGACGAGCAAGTTTAGCTAAAAATGTTCACTTATAGTTCGCGAACTGTGAGTTAGACATGGCAAAAAAGGGTGCAAAATTGTTTAACCTCGAAAAAATTATCTAATTGGCTGGTGTGTACCATCTCACGCAACACCGTTTTACAATTTCGCAAATGCAACCAAATGCATGCTTTATCAATCCTAAGTATTTGCCGGTATTTCAGCTTGAAGACGTTATTCGCGTTAATCCCAAAGGATCGTTTCACAAGAGCATCATAGCTTCATTGGGATGCTCAGAGGTACTGTAGAAATCTTTATAGAACTCTTGTCCTTTGAAGCTGATTCTTTATTCAACCAAGAATCATTTGTATTGCATAATATTGTCTTTTGTTCCAAAACAACGCTTTAATACAAACATACTTAGTACATTACGTTATAAGAAGCTATATCCATGCACATACAGTTTCCATCCGATTGTCCGTCCGATTGTGTTTGTTAATTTATAGAAGGGATTTTATATATAAATTGCTAGTGAGCTAAATATACTTTCAAAAAGTATGAAATTAACTATTTCTGGGCATTGGGTCATTTTGAATGGGATTCTTGATAATTTAAACAAAAATCTTAAATGATATCACAGGTATCTTACTGTTTTTGGGGTCAAGGAATCCGTTTTTGACATTTATTTTTAACGCCAGAGGGTTTTTTTACATTTTTTTTTTGGGTTAGATCGCATTTTTTCTCCGACCAAATGTAATTATCCCCCAGGTTCCTTGAAAATTATGAATAACTTAACGATTTGTTAACCGATTTTTATAAACAACTATGCGTTTTAATCATGACAGTGTGAACTTTCTGAACAATATAATAAACATTAGGATAATGCAAAAAAGTTTTAGCTAAAAACTTCTTCAAAATTAAAAAAAAAAACCAAAACTTTATGACAAGTTACATACATATATATAGATTTGGAAAGGCCATAGTCTCTCCTTTCCAAATACACAGAAAAATTCAAAATAGGTTTATATTCAACCATTATTCAACTACCTTGTCTAAAATTTTACACAATTCACTCTAATAACAGAAAAAATATGCCTGTAGAACTAAGGAACAAATTTGGTCATTCATATGGGAGGTACAAGAAGGAGTGTGTCAAATGATTCGGTCATCTATGGGTTTGTCTACTTAACTTAAAAATGCTGGCACATTTTCATAATGATCAGTTAAAGTTTACTCGAGTTATCCTGCCCACGACCCATCCAACTAGCCAAACAGACGGACATGTCTTAAGAAGTCCTGAAACAATTTAATCTTAAGATACATGGGGTCTAACACGTTTCTTTTAATGCGTTAAACTTTTATTTGTAACAAATGATATACATATACCTTCATCCCTAAGGGTGATGGTAAAAACCATCGTCTTTTCGGTGCATTGTGTAGCTATGAGTTAAATATGGTCCGAAATTCCCACAATTGTAATTATTTTGGCCAGAATATAAATATTGTTTGCATATCAATTGAACAAAAAGACTTTTATTTGAACAAATAAAAATTAAAAGTCTTCAAGTGAGTTTTATATTTCATCAAAAAAAATATAAGTCTCAGGCTGATTTTTATTTTCGATTTTGATTTGAAAATCTCATAAAATGATTTTTATTTTTGATTTCTATTTCAAAAAGTCTTCAATAATTATTATTGTGGGACTTTTAAAATAGAAATCAAAAATAACTCTTATTTCTGAGCGATAAAATATAAATCAGAAATAATTGTTATTTTGGGACTTTTAAAATATAAATCAAAAATAAGTCTTATGTTCGGAGAGATAAAATAAAAATCCGAAAATAACTCTTACAGAGGGAATTTTATAAATAAAAGTTATAACAGTTACGGTCTGTTGTGATTCATTAATTGCAAGCCATTAATATTTTCGAGTCGTTAATTGTTAAGTTACCAATTAAGTATTTTTGGTGTCGTTGCACAAAAACACAACTGAAATTGGAGCAAGTACAACACGAGCCATTCGTTGTTCCAGTTGTTTTCTTGCTCCGTCCGTCTGCATGTTGACAAAATAAGGTCGAATTGCATTCATTGGATTTCCGCATGACGTTTGCTTATTACAGAAATGGGCAAAGTCGTGGGAAAAATGAATGAGTTGAACGCCCTATTTTGCTGATCGGCAGAATTGCAGTTTGGGTTTTTGGACAACGGCGCAGTAATGATGTATGTATGTAATGTCGGGTAAAGTAAATATAAAAAAACGTAGAATAGTCAAATTAAGAATGGAAAAAATGAATAAAAGGTGGCTGGAGACTGAAGAAGGTCTCAGCTACAACCAACCGGAAGACTAATGAACATGATTGTCGATTTTGAGCAAGGTGGTAAGTAAAACCTCTCCTCCCCCTTCCCCCCTATACTGTGAATTAGTGCCCAAAGGCGCTGACTCCCCCTAGCGCGGTGCCTCGCGTCCCAAAAGGGCAACAAGGACAGCCTCAGAGGCAGTCCTTGTATTAGGGAATAGCATCCTTTCCTTTTACTCAATTCCTTTTCCCGGGTACCCGCTTTCCCCGCGGGTACCCAACCCGTTATTCCTTTCCTTTCATTGGGTATCCGCTCTCCCCGCGGGTACTCAACAGGTCTCTGGTTTTTTTGTTTTATAGTTACATATATCGTTATACCATTATGGCTAAAGTTGATATGTTCAATTTTCAAAATTAATAGGAATCCGATTTATAGTTTTCATAAAGACATATGGGCATACCTACTTTATCTTACCTACTTTTCAGACATGTTATGCTTTGCGAACTTATTCTAAAAGTAATAAAAGACATCATATCAATTAAATAAACCAATTTAAAAACCAACATATCTACTTTTGCCATAGCGGTATAGATTTGTGTATTTACTAGCTTTCCCGGCTCGCGTTGCTTCACTCGTACCTATAATAAAACTTCTTAAGAATGTAATCAATACAGATACAATGCAAACTTTTCATAAGACGAACGGACACACATTTGTGATTGTAGCTTTATCCCATTTGTCTGAGTGATTGTACTGCTTTAATCCCTTTTATCCCTAAAAGTTCGAATTTCAAAAGATACATTCGTACAGCACAACTATAATTGAGTGGTACCCCCTCTCATTCTATGCACATATACGATAATAGCTTTAGTCGTTTGGTCTGGGCGATGGTACCAGTTATATCCCCTTTCGGTCTTTTGTAACCCCAATGTTCAAAATTCTAAATACACCATCTGGCGGGTATCTAATTCTATAGGGAGCAATGCTAAATACATTTTCGTAGCTCTACCTTTTATTATTTATTTGGTCTGGGCGATTGTACCAGTTTTATTGCTTTTCAGTATTTTTACAACTAAAGAACGAATTTTGAAAAATTACTTAACATCGTACAACTAAAACATTCACTTCAATTTTTTCCGTTTTCGGCCTTTTTTACCCCTAAAAGGTAAGAATTTTGAGAACCCTCCTTGCTTCGTTCTAATTCCATAGGGAGCAAGCTTATATAAATTATAATAATTCAATCCCTTTTCGATATTTTTAACCAAAAATATCGGATTCCGAAAAAACCTTCAACCCAATTTGATAGTGAGCATGTCCATATTTTCGCGATTATAGCTTTAACCGAATGGTCTGAGTTAAATTTTTACACCTTAAAGTACGAATTTTCCAAAATCCATTCTTAGCTGACATTTACACGAAAAGGAGAACAACTACCCCAAATTTCGTCATCCTATCTACAGCCATTTCACCCAATCAGTTAGTTAACCAATTTGAAATATATAAAATTGTAATTACAATCGTTCTATTTACATGACCAACATACCAATTATTTCAAATGGGGCGTGGCACCGCCCATTTCCCAGAGAGTCGTAATCTCCTATGTTCCATTTAGATATGTAGCAAATCTCATCTTCATACCTTCAAAGGCTCGTGAAATATGACCGATTGAAATTTTGGATTGTGTGGACGGTGTCACGCCCCTTTGTCTTATTATGTTTTCATGTAGCCTATGATAGACGCCCTGCGGACAGCACTTCATAGTAAAAATTTCATTGCAATCTGTCCATTTATTTCGCCCAGATAACGATTTTTTTCATAAGGGGCGTGGCACCGCCCATTTTCGGGCGAAACGTTATCCTCTTCGTGTCTGTAACATATGTAGCAAATCTCACCTTCATACCTCTAATGGCTCTTGAGATATGACCGATTGATATGATGGTTTGTGTGGGCGGTGCCACGCCCCTTTGTCGTATTATGTTTCATGTAGCCTATGATAGAGGCCCTTTGGACAGCATCACACAAAGAAAATTCAATTGCAATCGGTCCATTTATTTGGCCAATATAACTATTTTTAAAAAGGGGTGTGGCACCGCCCGCTTTCCACAAACAAAGTAGTTTTTCTTATACGACCGATATACGTACCAAATCTTGACTTCGAACCTATAATGGTTTAAAAGATACAGCCATTTTAAAATTCCAGTTGTATGGGGCGGTGCCATGGCCAGTTTACCCCGTTGGAGTCCGAATTTCCAAAAATTCCTTCTTAGTGCGCGCCTACGTCATAAAAGAAACCTACATTCTAAATTTCACGGCTCTAGCTTTAGCCGTTTGGGCTGGGGAGTGATCAGTCAGTCACCCAAGCCTTTTATATATATAGATAATCAATTTTTGAGCGTGGTTAGATAAGTCCTTCTGGCAGTTTTATTATGTGGACTATAGAAGTTAAAACTTATAGATTTAAAAGCATCTTTTTATAATGAGAAGAGTCAATAAGTAAGATTTAAATAAATTTACTTTAAATAGGTATTTTCATTAAATGTCCTTGAATACCAAATATGTGACCTTTAACTCAAATGCTTCCTTTCCAAAAGTACTCTGATTTCTCTCAAATTTTATAAGTAGCACATAAAGTTCTAAGCAACATCACATTACACGCTAGCATCTTTAAAATTTCAACATATACTTAGTATTTTTAAGTGCGCCCACAGTCAAAACAAAAGACTTAAGACTTCTTTTAGCGCAAGAGTGAGTTCAATGTCAACATCGGCTTCAAAAAAAAATATATCCATATCTACTTTCCTTCTAATCAATATGATTATTAAATATAATGCAACATTTTTATTGTTAAATAATTTCTTCTCAAATTTAATGATATTTTTGTTATTATAATTTGTTTTTTCTTGTCGTTGTTACAGATCCCCTGACAGCAATGATTACCGATCGCAACAAATTGAATTTTGTTACGATACAATGGTTGTTGTGGTTTTTCGGTCTCATCTTGTTGTGCAGTGGCAATGGCAGTGGCAGTGGCAACAGTAACGCACTCATACATAATGTCGAGTCCACACATCAACAATTGCAACAACAGCAGCAGCAGCAGCAACAACACCAGACACTGCCACAATTATCAGCGCAACAACAGCAGCCACAATCGAAGCAGCAACAGCAACAACACGTTGAGAGCAATGGACCACCGCAACAAGATGTAACAGGTATGAATATAGTCGATAATCATGACAAACGAAATAAAATCAGCAGCAGTTTGCAAACACACAAAAAAAATTAAATAATTATTATGATCAACACAACAACAACAAAAGACAAATATCTTTATCACAGAAAATTGGTTAAATTATTGACCAAAAGACAATAACATAAAAATATGAAAACGACAATTTAAATGTCTTCAGAAATCGAAAATGGTCAGCAAAATAGTTGCAATTACTGTTCAAGTGTCAAATCAAAATCAATTACGGTTAAATTTGTGAAATAACAAAGTGACAAACGACTTTTGAGGAATAATAAATTGACAGCACTGCGGTGAGGCCAAAAATTATAAATAAGTAATATATATACTTTTTGGTGCGGCGCGATGACTTTAAGAAATATTGCCAGTCATTTAACAAATTGATTGTATTAGCAAAAAATAAGTTTGTTTTATGTATAAGAAAAATAGATACTCTGTTAATAGATTACCAATCAAGTGGTACTCCAACATTTTGGTTAATTTCCTTTGTAGGAACAATTTTACATGAAAAGGTCTCAAGGTCACCTTTCATAGGAATTGTTGCATCTCCATAACTTAACTATAATAGGGCGTATGAGTTGGACACTTATGACTAGTGATGGCAATTAAAAAAGAATAATTGATTAATTAATCAATTAATTAATCTAAAGGACAAATAATTAATCGCAATTAATTTGAAACAATTAATCGATAATTCGATATTTTCACATACAATTGAAAATTTCATAAATAAAATAAAATAAAATAATTTAATTAATTACAAAATTTTCTGTTTATTCTATTTAATGAAAAAGAATTTATTTGTTTGGTACACAATTTAAAAACAGGAGCTTTGATAGCCATTTCGTGGTTGATCTGTTCCGTTTTTCCGTTACTATTGCACCGGCTTTGGAAAAAAGCCGCTCCGTTCTTGTCCTTTAGGGGTTTAGTGGATGCAAATCTTTTCTTTACCAGTTATTTTGTTATCTTGAACAGATCGCGGCTTCTATGTGTCTCTGAGGCTTACATTTATTATTCCTAAAATACAATATATTGTAACAAAAAGTAAATCTTTTGCATGAAATAGTACAATTTACTGTACCAAAAATTACTATTACTACAAAAAAAATACAATTTATTGTACCAAACAGTGCAATTTGTACTACCAAAAACACTTTTATTGTACCAACAACTAAAACCAACAGTACAATTTATTGTACCATAAGTACATTTATAGTACTAAAAAGTACTTTTATTGAACTTAAAAATACGTTTTTTGTATCAAATAGTATAATGAACTGTACCAAATAGTAAAATTTATTGTAGCAAATAGTAAAATTTAGTATACCAAAAAGTACTTTTATTGTACCAAAATGTACTTTTATTGTACCAAAAAGTAATTTTATTGTATTCATAAATTATATTTCCTGTACTAAATAGTACAATTAAGTGTAACGAAAAGGACTTTTATCTTACCAAAAAGTACTTTTATTGTACCAGAAAGTAATTTTACTATACCAATAAGTACGCTTATTGTGCCAAATAGTACAATTTATTGTACCAAATAGTAAAATTTAGAATACCAAAAAGTAAATTTACTGTAGAATTTACTGTACCAAATGGTACAATTTACTGTACCAAATATTACAATTTATTGTACCAAATAGTAAAATTTAGTATATCAAAAGAAGTAGTAGTACCAAGTACAATTTATTGTACCAAAGAGTACATTTATTGTACCAAAATGTTATTTTATTGTACAAAAAGTACAATAAAAATAATAAAGAAAATTTTAATACAATTTATTATAATCTTGGTACTTTAATTGAACTTTTAGTACTTAAATAAAACTTAATTTCCCTTAACACCCCATGAATGAGGTATGGGATGCTTCTCGCGTTGTTGTGAATTAACGTCACTGTTTGAGAAGCTTTTACTAGACATGCCGATTGACTCGACACTTATACTGCGAAGTTGCTGTCGACAACATCGAGGGGGCCGTCAATAAAAGAAAAATGTAGATGCCTGGAGCCAGGAGTCGAACCTGGGATCTCCCGCATGGTAGTCGCGTGATCTAACCACTTTTCATTATTGTACCTAAAATGCCTTTTATTGTACCAATTATGACAATTTATTGTACCAAAAAGTATTTAAATTGTACTAAAAAGAAAAATTTTTAGTACTAAATACTACAATTCACTGTACCAAAAGTACCTTTACTGTACCGAAAACACAATTTATTGTAAAAAATATTACAGTTTATAACATCAAGAAGTACTTTTATGTATTTTTGTACATTTACTTTTGTTGTACTAAAAAGTGTTTTAATTGTACCAAAATGTACTTTTTTTGTACCAAAAAGTACTTTTATTGTACCAAACAGAGCTTTTATTGTGCCAAAAAAAATTGTTTTATTGTACCCAAAAGAACTTTAATTGTATCAAAAAGTGCAAAAATGACAGCTCTGATTGTCACTCTATTCTAGCAAAATAATAAAGGGAATGTTAGACTACAAAACATTCAAAGGATTTACTGCTTTTATTGAATAGTAGGTAGTTATTATTGTTTTGGTTTTGAAAGTAGAGAGCTTATGAGAGCTTATCGTGAGCAATAAAGGATCTTAGTTTGGTTTGAGAAAAAAAAATGTTTCTTCTCGCATTGCTCACTGCAGTAAGTCATATCGTACCTGTTCGACAAAAAAAATAACAACCCAAAATTTAAAAAAATTAAAAATGTTCCTTTTTGGTTTAGTCTTAAGAAGTTATTCAGAATACACAGAGAGTATCATAATGGTTTTTTTTACGGAAGAGAATACTAAACAATGGACCATTTTTAGTTTTCTTTTGATGGCAGAAAATAAAAATTTAGAAATTTTGAGTTGTCATCCTTTTGTCTACCTGGTGCGGATATGTTGTCTCTGTAAAGCAAATGCATTTGTGCAGGGCTTTAATATGAACTATAATAGTGGGACCGGCAATATTTGGCCTACGCATAGTTGGCTAGTATAACATATAATAATTCAGGGAATATTCTTACAGTCATAAGTGTTACGAGTACATATCGTCGGTGAGCTGCTAGGCGGTCTCAAGTCCACTTTTTGTGAAATGGATTTGATGATGCAAGCATACCCTAACATCTTAACCAATACGCGTATTTCTCTTTTTAAATTGTAATCTTACTAGTAATCTTATAGCTTTTTAAATAAATACCAACACGTTTAACCTGGTATCCTTTTTAAGATCCCAACTACATTGCCTTTCCAATACATCACCAGCGCTACTTCCCATCCCATTTAGATGTCCTTTCAAATGACTTGCTGTGCCACCACCATACCATACCATTAAGTCAATCGTCATGGGAGTTGCTACTTGCTACTCTTGACTCTAGTGTAGTTGGCGCTTTATAATGACAACGACAAGACAACCTCACAGCAGCAGTCAGCAATGGTCACACAGGAGTCAAGTCGCTTAACATTTTAAAGCGAAGTAGAAAAATAAACTGATGACCATAGAAATTGCGATTAGCAACTCAAATGGAATGAAGACAAACAAAAAACGATATAAACAGAGAAGCACAAATAACAGCAAAAAAAACGCCACTCATAAAGTGATGGGTAAGTCCAGTAGTTGACGGCAACTATGGCATTTACTAATAGAGGCTGGTAGTGTGTGTCCATGATAATTGTAAGTGAGGCCTGATGACAGTTATGATTACCACTGATGATAATGATGATGATAATGACAATTATAATGATATTGGTGGTGGCTAGCGATCATGGTACTCACTGACATTGCTGGGTGATAATGATGATGATAATTGTTGGTGTTGCCTTTGTGGTCAACACTACTGTTATTTGTATCACTTGAGCCAACAAAAATAAAAACAAATAAATTTTAGAAAAAAAAACAACGATTTTTACTATTTGATGCATTTGAAAATCCACATGGACTCTGACGACGGACGGCATGAGCTGAAATCCTTGCATAATTGCTTATAACAGACAGACTGGCGACTTTCTCGATTTTATATTTAACATTTTTTTCTATATATAATTTGGTGCGAGTCATGGCATCATGGCAATTTGTACGCAAAAAACAAACGCAATCCAAATATGCCTCTAATAGGTCTTGATTGCATTAAAATTATTTCAATGTTGCTGTTGCTGCTGCGGTCAAAATATTATAAACTTGAAAATAATTAGCAATTATCATTAATATTTCATAAGTGGCACATTTTGTTTTGTTTTTACGAAATTTTCAATTTGTTCGAATGGCAATGACATTGCGGACAGTGGCCTAGCCGGTGGTCGAAGGCAATTTGGTGATGAACTTTATCTCCCAATTCTATGTTTAATAGGAAATATTATATTTTGTGACTGGCCTTGCACGGAGACAGATAGACGAACATCTTAAATCGACTTAAACGCTGATCATTTATATACATACCCAATAGTTCGAAACCATTTAAGTATTAGCTCTCCAAAGGACAATGAAAAAGTTCACCTTGCCCTAAGCTTATGGGAAATTGTATATTTTGTTTTAGAATAGTATCAGTTCAGAAATTCTAGTGGGGCGGAAATTTATTGTCTCCTTCGCCTCCTTTAAACTAGTTTAGAGCCAACTTAAAATAGGTTGATAGGAAATAGTACAAAATTGACTCAATTCTATAAAATTTAAGATAGTAACGTAAAGGAATTTAAATCTACACCATTATGGTAAAAGTTGATACGTCTATATATAACAATTTTACAGAAAGCAGATTTAAGAATTTCGAATCTCTTATAGACAAAAAGACATGTCAGCTTTTTATATAGCCGTTTTAAAGACTTTTACTTATCGCAGACATGTCATACAATTTGTTCTAAATATCTTAAAATACCATTACATATTTATAAAAACACGGACAACTTTAGCCATAACTGTGCAAATATAATTTTTTCATCTTAAATTATTTAGAATCATTTGTCTTTTGCTTTCGGTGACATTTCAAAATATTTCAGTAAGTGGTTTAAAATTCGATAGTTTGGAACTAGTTTTTTTGGAAGTAGTTCAGAACTCCACACTTTTCAAACTAGTTTGACCAGTCCCTACTGGGTATGTTGTCATACCTACCAAACAACAAATGACTTACTGCAGTGAGCAATGCTTACAAGACATTCCCTACCAAATTAACAGTTTTACATCAATGCAAGGAGAAACACAATGTCCACTTATGTTTATGTTTTTGTTTTTAAACTAAACTGAGAACACTTATGTTCACGATAATCTCAGCTAAGCTCTCTTTTGTCAAAAACTAAAATTATAATAACTACTTGGTATGTCAATTATTGCAGAAAATCATTTAAATGTTTTAAAGACTGCATTTTCTTATTTTGGTGTCGTTTTTGTACGTGAAGAAAAATATTTGTAGAAACAAAAAATTTTGATAAAATAAAAGAAACCATTAAAATACATTTTGACACAATAAAAGTACTTTTTTTGTAAAACAAAAGTACTATTTGGTATAATAAAAGTACATTTAAGTACAATAAAAGTACTAATTGATACAATAAAAATCTATTTAGTGCAATAAAAGAACTTTTAGGTACAATAAGAGTACTTTTTGGTACCAAAAATTTTACTATTTGGTACTATAAATTGTACTTTTTGAAATTTCCAGAACAATTAATTGTCATTTTTAGTAAAAAATTTCCTATTTGGTTCAATAAAAGTACTTTTTAAAACAATAAATCTACTTTTTCGTACAATAAAAGTACGGGTTGGTAAATGTACTTATAGGAGGAATAATTGTACTTTTAGGTACATTAAATGTCCTTTTTAGTACAATAAGTGTATTTTTTTGTACAATAACTACAATTTAGTTCAATAAATACAATAAAAATACTTATTGGTACAAAAAAAGTAGTTGTAGTGTAATTGTTCTTCTTGGAGCAAAATGCTGTACATTTTGTTACAATAAAAGTATTTGTAGGTACAATATATTGTACTTTTTGGTACAATAAATTGTACTGTTGGCACAATAAATGCACCTTTTGGCATAATACTCTACTATTTAGTATAACTACAATAAAAATACTTTTTGACTATTGTTTCATAGTTCGGTTGAAGATCATTTACTATTGGCAATTAATGCCAATAGAGTTTGTTTTTACAAGATTTGTGTGAAATGTATTATGTTGACAGATGGCAGCGCTGATAGCTATATCGATAGTTGCCAAACTATCATCATCAGCACGCTTTGTTGTGACTCCTTCACCTTCATCCCAAACCTTAACTGTTAATAGCTCTAAGATAGAATCGAAACGTCAACATAAAACACACAAGTTCTTGTCTATGCATTTATCCATCGGACAAAATTACATAGAATTTGTTTTTGGCGCTTGCGCCATCCCAGCGTAATGGCTCAATCAGTCTTGACTTAACTTAACAAAACTTAACAGAAGAGACCAGCTGATTGAATATACTACATACATTTTGTATAAAAGTAGTTATTAATCACTTAACATAACTTAAAATAACTTTGGAACCTGCAGAAAACAGATTTTTCTTAAGTTTCTTACGTTTGGCGGCAAGCAGTTGATTTATTTTGGGATTGTTGTTTGCAAAGTTCGGTTCGGAAATGGCAACATAATCACTGTTATCATTCACTTGCTAATTAATGTTTACTCGCCGGATTTTTATTAAAAAGTAAAAATTTAATTATTTTCGTATGTTTTTTTTTTATCTACTTAAACAATTATTCTGGTTTGTCAAAAATCAATTTATTCTATTTGAATTACATTCACATAACCATAAATAAATGTCTAGATGCTAAAGGAATATTATTGTTAATTTAAAAAAAAACTCGGTATTTATAGAAGTATCAAAAAAACATCTGGAATATGGCCAACATATATTTCTATATTGAGATATGTCAACATTTTATAATATGCAAAATTAAATTGCATGTGCTATATTTTAAACAAATAAAAATAGATAAAAATGTATAATAAAAATATAAATGTGACTCGTGTATTTCTATCATAAATTCAAAAAAATGTAAATATTTTTTTAAATGTCTCCAGTAAATACCATTGCCAATAGAGCTTTATTCTTAAAATTATTGTGTTTAGCATTTGTTTTTTGTAATTTGCATATTTTTTATCATAATTTTTGTATACATTCCTCCCATTGTGCCTTTTTCTGGGCTTTGAGCATATTTAATTTTTGCCGGCTTCTGGCAATGCTGGTGGCATCACTACACAAACGTACAGCAACAAAAACAACAGGCACACTGTTTTTGGTTTAGCTGTCAAAATCTGCAGATTTTTTTTGTATGGAATTTGTTAACCGCGAACAATAAGTAAATAAAATTATAAAATAGCCGACTAAAGTAAGTGTTACAAATATACCTAGGATGGCGTATTAATTTTCCATATCAATGTCGATTTGTTTTTTTGATAGCTTACTTTTTATTCCCAAGAAGAATCCTACAATGGTGGCCACTGTTCAAAAAGATGCAGACATAGACGCAGCAGCGGATACTAGTGCCCCAAGTACGGGTCGCAATATTACCGTAGGCTTAAGTAAGAGGGTACCGGAACTTTTCGTTTACAAGGTGCCCAACATGAAGGAAACTATTGCCAAAATTCTGACATTGCTGGAACACGAGAAATTTGTTTTACGGCGTGTAAACAAGTCATTAACTCGATTTAAGGTCTGGGCATTAGATGACTTCTACAAATTGAAGACAATGTTTTCTGAAATGAAATGTGATTTCTATACGTTCAGCCCGAAGCATCTAGTGCCCTTTGCGGTCATTATCAGTGGTCTTAGCGATTCGTATGATGAGAAAGACCTACGAAACTATTTAGAAGAACTTGATCTTAACTTAAGAATTATTAGAGTAACGAAATTAGGTGAAAGTGCAAAGTGGTTAGTACATTTGTCTCGCGACTCCGACATTGTCGGGTTCTACAGAATCAAAACTATACTTCAATGTGAAGTTACATTGAGAAAGGATCGTAAGAAGGGCATAACCCAGTGCTTTAATTGCCAACGATTCGGTCATGTTTCGCCGAACTGCTCCATGCCCTATCGTTGTGTTAAATGCAGTGAGGGTCACGGTCCCGGAAAATGTTTGATCCCCCCTTTGCCGAAAATTAAAGGATTCGTTGTCCCTCCAGCTACTGCCATGCAAACTAATACGCAGAAGAAAGTTGAAAATGGCCAAGATGGTTGCACAGCATCCGTCAAAGACTGCTGTAAGCCGCATAAAGCTACAAAAAAGAAAGGCGCTGCTAAGAAAGCTTCTTCAAAGGGTTAGAGACCCGGGAAGAAAAGAGTACAAATGTGCCACTACTCTCAGAGCGTGCATCTGTTGATAGTACAATGGAATTATTATTAAACGAGAATGCCTTAATTGGCTGGGAAAATACTTCTATTTTTTAATTATTATACTACATATACCTTAATCTTATTGTCTTTACTACAGTGAAAAATGAATTAATAAACTAAATGAAATTGCATTGCGGTGCAGTGATATAATGAATGTATTTCCATAGGTTGAGGGAAGAAATCAGAATCCTATTGAATCTTAATGTTATGTTGCTATTGTAAATAGAGTTTATTTGTGTTACCTTCGTATAAAGGATTTAAGTGTACCAATTTTTCTATGTTGAAAGGGTCGTAGAGCCCTTGTATACAATGTTAGTAGGCTAGAGCCGTATATGCTTTTGTAAGAAAAGTAGATATGTTTAGGATGGAGCCGTAGATGCTCTTCGTAGAAAAGTTTGTATTGAACTTTACTATTGCGGGGTCTAATCCAAGGTGAAGAAGGTGGCGCCGATAGTGTTATCGATATAAGCATTAAACAATCTGTGTGAATACACAACAAAATTGACACAAAAAGGATGTAATAACAGATTGTATGCAGAGATAGTACAAGTGTTGTATATCGTACTGTGGCCATGAAAAAGGAATTTTAACAACAAAAAGTTATTAGGAAACACTAATAACACTGTAGAACAAAATTTTTCCAAAATTACAAGGTCCGACCTATGAATTTTGATAGAGTAGACAAAAAAAGACACGTGTATCGGCGTTTTGAAAGTTAACATCTGGGTTTCATTTTAGAGGGAGGTAAAGTTTCCACCAAATGCAAATTTTGTTTTGTCAATCGGCATAGAAAATCGAGAGAAACTTATGTTTAAAGTATATGGTGTGTTCAACAATTTTGTAGAATATGTTAGCTGTCTAACTCCTTAAGGTATGGGTCTTTTTCGTCCTTTCTTTAAAAAAGATCAAAAAACACCATCAAAACAGGTATTTAAGGGGTTAACATGTTCCGCAAGAATATTCGCAGTGAAATTTTAATATGTCCCTGAATACACCAAAACTGAAAATTAAACCCAAAAGTCAGAAATACCACACAACAAAAGACAGCCGATACAATTTATAAGAATATATACATATACGGGATATTTTCATACACATAACCTTCAAGTTTGTTGATAAGACCCAAAAAAAATCTTATACAAAACCTTTGCTCGCAGATCTTAGTTGCAAATAAATTAAGAAGCTTGCATTTCATTTAATATACCACCAAATTGCATATATTGGCGGTATCCTGCAAAAAAGTCTCAAGTCCACTTTTATTTATAAAAATGAATATGAAAACAATCTATATGAATATGAAAACGTTTATGAATACAATTTCTCATTAACCATTTTTTAAAGCTATTGAATACGTTAGCTAAAGAACGCTTCATATCCACATTAGAAATTTTTTATGAATAAGAATGATAGTCTATGCCCTGTAAAAAACCACATGCCTATTTAGAGTAGTTTTGTAGTTATTGCATCAAAACCAATTCCTTCTTATTCATAAAAAGTTTCTAAAGTGGATATAAAGTGTTCTTTAGCTAAAGCTTTAAAAAAAACCTTTAATAAGGAATTGTAATCAAAAATGTTTGTATAAAAAGGAGTTTTACAATAATAATAATCGTATACCGATTACATTATTTCCTTGTTTTGATTGTTTACACATCACAAATATTATTTAATTATTTTCAAGTAATTTTTGAAGATTTTTGGAGTACAATTTTTGAAATGCAATTCATTAATGAACAGTGTCTATTTGGAGACTTTTCTATTTGCGCCATGATTACAAAGACCATTTCCTACACGATGAATACGTGCAACGGCTCTTTCCCATATGAAAAATGCCGAAACCCTAAAAATAAAGATCATCATAAATATACAATAAATTGTACAAACGTCAAGTAAAAGTAGGGACAATCTTACTTTAACTTGTAGAAGATATGAATCGTTTATGAATTTGTTTTCTCAAAATTTGTTTACAAATGTTGTATAAACCCCAAACCTTTTTATGAATAAGACCGTAAGTATTTAAGATTACATTACTTAAAGGAATCAATTGTAGAGTCTTCACTTAAAATTTATAGAAAATATTCACCGCAGTCTCTTTGTTTTAAAACATTTCCGATATTTACAACGATACGCTTAACTGATGCCCTTTTCCGACTGTATTCTTTGTATACAGTTTCCACTCCCAAACCACCACATTTGTTTTGCTTAACTTTATCTTGACCGGCATTTTCAACAAATTGCTAAAAAACAAAACAACAGCACCACAAATTGGCTAAGGAACCTGCTCTTGAGGTAAAAGACCCATGAGACTTGAACTAGCCAACTTCACGACTCCATACATACATACTAAGTCATAGAGATAATAACTCAAGCACAAACTGAAAATTTCAAACCAACTATAGAGTAAATTACTAGCTTCCAATAGAGTCGAAAGGAAAAGCCTTAACAGCGCGCTCGCAGGTGATGTAGTAACTCAAGTGTTACTGCATCGCAATAGCTGCTAGCATGACAGTCAAATATTAAATATTGACAAAAATGCTACGATGGGACGACTATGGTGGAAAAACAGGAAATTTTTGTTCACAACGAAAGATTATAAGTCTTAAAATGCACTTACACAAAGCTATCGTGACTAGGAGAGAGAGAGAGAGAGGCAAACAGCTAAGTATAATGCCAGCATACAACGTTTGATGGACAATCACTCAATGGCAGCGCTAGACAAACATCAGACAGACAGACAGACCATCACTCAGAGGCAAATCAATAGATGGTGCCATACACTCGACTCGACATTACATTCATTGGCCAACACTGCACAAGCAGACGGACATGTAAATGACTGACAAAACTGTTATCGATAGGCAACCGCCACATCAAAACCTATGCAACTCTGCCACATAAAAGATCTACCATCATATATACTGCTGAATGGATTAGGCAAAATTATATGTATATATAATATGTACTAGCGTATATAAATAAATTGCCACGACAATGCCATCATCACCAACATAATCATCAATGTCATTAACATTCTCATAATCATGATCGTTGTCCTCGCCAACGAGCCTCTTACACAAATGCAGCAGCTTAATGCCTCAAGAAATCGTCAAAAGTAACCACACGCTTGAGCTGATAAACTATTAGCAATGGCAAAAACAAATACATAAAAACCAGACAAATCGCTTTCCATTTTTGCATTAAACGATTAAATAAGTTGGCAGAAAGAAGTGGCGTGGCGAAGGTGGTGGTAGTGGTAACATCTACTAGCACTAGCACAGAAGTTAAGAATTTCAAGGTGAACTGAAATGGAAAACTCGATGACCAAGAAGATTAGACAATAAGGTGATGGATGTGTGTTAAAGGATGTGATAGAAAGGCTATGTGAATAGTAAAGAAATGAGGGAAGAATAAAAGGGAAGTTATGATTTTTAAAGTTCATGTCTTAAGTCTTTCGTTTTATGTAGGGGTGATTATAATAACCAGGGCCAACAAAAGTATGCAAAGCATACTTGCATATGCAAATGCATATTACAGTCTTACTGGCATGTTTTAGAGGTTTATGCATATAAAGGCATATTTTGGGGTTTTCATGTTTTTTTATTATTATTTTTTACTTTTTGTATATATTTTTCGCAGTATAAACAAAACGATGGGAAGATAATCTCTATATTTTTTCGCAACTGGCGACGCCATGTTTTGTTAAAGAATTAATATTAATGAATTAATATCTTCTACAAAGGCTGTATTTAACTATTTAAGAATTTCAGTGAGTGCTACCTAGCGTTGTGTTCCACCTGTTCCATCCATTACTCGTTGGTATAGTTGGCAGAACTATCAAAGTACGTAAGGAAAGTTGTGAATTAGTGTAACAGTGAAGAGGCTGAAGCTAATTCGTTTAACTTTTCAAATATGACAAATTATACTACTTTGACTTTCTAACTCCCTCAGAAGCCATATAAATTTGAAAAAATTTCGGATTTCACATATAAAACTCTAAGCAAGTTTTACCCTTTCTTTCACAAATCAGTTTCTTAAAATCCATATATTGATCAAGATTTCAATAGCGGAAATCAAGAATATGTGAGACAAATTATGGTGAAGGCGTATACATAATATTTATTACACCTTAAAATACTAAGTACTCCATTGAATTCACCTATGTAATTTTGTTCACAGTGGAGTAATTAATCAATAGTCTGAATCTTATATATGTAATGTGAAAATAACTTCATTTATTTTTCAACTATTTGTGATGAATTTTTATTACAAAACAAATGTATTCAGTAAATAAATTTAACTACGAATCAAAATCTATTGTGCATTTTTTATCAGTTTTAAATGCATTTTTTAGTATTTTCGTACTTATCTAATGCGCATATTTTTAGTTTTTCCGGTTTTGATTTTTTGGTCAAATCAAAGAATATGATAAATCATGTGTTAAAATGCATTTGGGGTAGTCTTCGGAGACCTATATTAAAAATTTCAGGGGAATAGCTCCCACCCGTATTAGAAATTATTGGTTCGGATTTATCAGATGTGATATTGATTGGAATATGGTCTTTATATAGAAATAACCTTAAAATGTAATTACGTAAGATATGCTGTTAAAATATCAAAAAATAGATTCTCGTTATAGGTTTTTTATTCCATAATTACAGCACATAGCTTAACGATATAATTATCACGATGTCCAAAAATTTTGTTAATTTATATGTTAATACCAGCTTTCCCGGCTCGCATTGCTTCACCCGTACTTACAATGAATCTTCATAAGAATTTAATAAATACATATAAAATGCAAACGCTTCATAAGATGAACGGACACACATTTATATGATTGCATCTTTATTCCATTGGTTTGAGTGATTGTACCGTTTTTATCCCTACAAGTTCGAATTTCAAAAGTTACATTCGTATCGCACAACTTAAATGGACTGGTACCCCCCTCTAATTCTATGCCCATTTACGATTATAGCTTAAGCTGTTTGGTCTGGGTGATGGTACCAGTTTTATCCCCTTTCAACCTTTTTTACCCCCAAATGTTCGAATTTCTAAAAAACCCATCTGGTGGCTCTGTAATTCTGTAGGTAGCAATGCTAAATACATTTTCGTAACTCTACCTTTAGGCATTGGGTCTGAACGGTAGTACCAGTTTTATCCCTTTTTCGGTATTTTTACACCTAAAGAACGAATTTCAAATCGCACTACTAAAATATTCACTTACAATTTTTCCGACTATACATGTAGCCGTTTCACACATTATAGTACGAATTTTCAAAAAACCATTTATAGGTGACGTTTCCAAGAAAATGGAAACACACACCCCAAATTTCATCATCCTATCTACATCCATTTCACAAGCAATTTTATTTATATGTTTATATATTATGAAAATGTTATTAGAATCGTTCCATTGATATGACCGACACAACAATTTTTTCAAATGGGGCGTTCCCAGCGAGACGTAATCCCCCATGTACCATTTACATATGTAGCAAATCTTATCTTCACAACTTCAATGGCTCGTAAAATATGACCGATTGAAATTTTGGTTTCTGTGAGCGGTGCCACGCTTCTTTGTCTAATTATGTTTTCATGTAGCCTATGATAGAGGCCCAATGGATAGTACTACACTGTGAAAATTTCATTGCAATCGGTCCATTTATTTCGCCCAGATAACGATTTTTTCAAAATGGGCGTGTCACCGCCCATTTCCCAGCGAGACGTACCATGTACAATTTACATATGTAGCAAATCTTATCTTCACAACTTCAATGGCTCGTGACATATGACCGATTGAAATTTTGGTTTCTGTGAGCGGTGCCACGCTCCTTTGTCTAATTATGTTTTCATGTAGCCTATGATAGAGGCCCAATGGATAGTGCTACACTATGAAAATTTCATTACAATCGGTCCATTTATTTCGCCCAGATAACGATTTTTTCAAAAGGGGCGTGTCACCGCCCATTTTCCAGCGAGACGTATTCCTCTTTGTAACATATGTGGCAAATCTCAACTTCATACCTCTAATGGCTCTTGATATATGACCGATTAAAATTTCGGTTTGTGTGGACCGTGCCACGCCCCTTTGTCTAAATATGTTTTCATGTAACCTATAATAGATGCCCTATGGGCAGTATCACTCAAAAAAAAATATAATTGCAATCGGTCCATTTATCTGGCCAATATAACTATTTTTTTAAAAAAAAGGGCGTGGCAGCGCCCACTATAAAATAATTTATCTTGTACGTCCAATATATGTACCAAATCTCGACTTCGTAACTATAATGATTAACGAGATACAGCCATTTTAAATTTTTAGCTGTATGGGGAGCTGCCCTCCCTTTGACCCCCTTGCAGTCCGAATTTCCAAAAATCCCTTCTGAGTGCGCACCTACGTCATAAAATGAACCTATATTCCAAATTTTAAGGTTCTAACTTTAGCCGTTTGGGATGGGGAGTGATCAGTCAGTCACCCAAGCATTTTCTATATATAGATTTTATTTTTCATTTTGATTTTATTTAGTAACCTTTGACTGGTAGAGGTTATTAGTCTTCGGTGACTCTTAGTGAAATTTTCCGGGAAATATATATTTATCAAAGATTCTAACCCTTGACCGCCCTCCAAAGTTGACTTTAAAGCAGTTTTTCACAATTGGGCCAAAAATGTCCCATACGGGTGGGAGCTATAGGGTTAAAATGTTCCTAGGAAACATTACCCTGTACACATGATTTTTCATATTCTTTTAAGAGACTTTTGACGAAAAAAAATAAAACATCAAACCACTGTTAAACAAAAATGTGACGTAGTGGAGCTATTTGGAGTTTAAGGTTTAGTTACTTAGGTCAAATGCTATCGTTTGACTTTGGCTTCATTCACCCCCGACACAATGACCCTTAAATTGTTGCATAGTGTAATTTTATTTATTTTGTATTTTATTAAGAGTTACAAAATGCAACATTCTTAAATTGTTAGGAAAACATCTTCATCCAAAACATATTTCACCCCCAAAATCATAATGACACAATATGGATATGTATTGACCTATCCACACTAGGCCTCCGCTCTCTTTTCTATACTTTATGTTGATTTTTTTAATCAAAACATTTTTTTTCCCCAACAAACCAATTCGCAATTACAATCCTGCTTCGGGCTACAATTATAAGCTTAAATTACGCTTAAATAGAGCAAAACTGTTAAAAACTCAATTACAACAACAGCAACGACAACAATACAACTGAAACAGAAAACCAAAACTGCATTTGTAATCGGCTGGAACAGGCTGACGTAGCAGCTAAGACAAAACTACTACTGGGCAGCCATTAAATCAATATAATTTGTCTAAACCAGACACTCCTCAGACCATGACCAGACGACAACACTACAGCAACAGCACCACCATCACATCCAACAACAGATCAACCAGAAGCGAACGTTGCCATTGAAACTATAGTACTTAAAGAGTGCCAAATGGTGGTGCTATTGCTGGTGCTGATGATGGTGGCAACGGTGACGGTGACGTTGGAACACCACATTTAGCGACAACAAACATCAACCATCACTTCCCCACCAGCAAACACTTGGAACTGCTCGTCTCAATATAAGATCAAGTCTGTGAGTGACTGACGGCCAGAAGGTGGCGATGTGGAGGCGATGGTGCTAGTGCTGGTGTCATGCCGGTGTGATGATACTCACCGTAGTCGTCGTCATCGTCTTCGTCGTCATACTGGTAGTTGCGGCAAACATTTGTTAACACTTTAACAAGTTATGATTTAAGATAAACTACAGCAAAATGCACCCAGCTACCTCTATGAGCGATCAGATGAATGAATGCTCTGCACTCCACTCCACTTCACTGGCTGGCTGAATGTCTGTCGTTTTTCAGGGTGTTGCTGCACTGACATGTAGTGCAGCAGCAAAACAGATGATTATTATAGCAACGTAGGTGCAAACATCATGCAAGCAACGACTGTTGTACAACGACACCCCAAATGAACCATATTGCGACGAGCAGACTGTGGAAGTCGGTGTAATTTAAAAAAAGTAGTTAATATTAAGGAAATATTGAAATCATAATGGTAAACAGGGAATGTTGGGAGTGTTGGGCATGCTTTATATAGAGAGCTGCACGAAGGGATTTACCAAATTTGTACATTAAGAAGTAAAAATGTCGAAAAGGGATAATGCTGGTAACATCACCCAGACCATACGGCTAATGGAGAAATCGCGAAAATTGAGCCGAATGTTTATCTTTAGCTTGGGACCGGCCGTGGCATTGTAGTTAGAACACGCGACTACCATGCGGGAGATCACAGGTTCAACTCCTGGCTCCAGTCAGCTTAAAAAAAAAAAACAAAAAAAAAATTTTTTTCTTTCATTGTCGGCTCCCCTCGAATGTTGTCGACAGCAACTTCGCAGTATTAGTGTCGATTCAATTGGCATGTCTAGTAAGAGCTTCTCAAACAGTGACGTTCGCATTCGTCGATAAACAAGTAGGTGCCGTTAGTTGTGAATCTAAAAATAGAAAGCGTGTTAATTCACAACAACGCGTGAAGCTATCCCATACCTCATTCATGGGGTGGAAAGGGAAATTAAGTTTTATTTATCTTATAGAGTCGTTATACGAAACAAAATTTTGCTTAATTCAGTGTATAGTGTTTAAATACTTGAATTTCTCAGAAAACTGGTTTCCGATTTATTTGAAAAATAAATTCCCAGTAGGAAATGTCTGCAAGGCATCCTCATCACCATAGTTAATCATTGATGACATTAAGGGGATCGTCCATACAAATCGTCGACGAAATTTTCATACAAGTATCAGCGACAATGTCGGTCAAATCTTCGTTGATGCCTATACAAGCGACCTGCACCAATGTATATACAAAGTCATACTAATATGGCTTGAATGACAATTCAAGACATACATAGGCATCAACGAAAATTTGACCGACATTTTCACCCATCAGGTCGTGCATGATTGTGTAGGCGATGTGTCGCTTATATAGTCATAAGCGACAATTTAACCGACATTGTCACCCATCATGTCTTGCATGATTGTGTGGGCGACAGATCGCTTGTATAAGCATCAACGAAAATTTGACCGACATTGTCGCTCATCAGGTCGTGCATGACAAAGCGGACACTTGTTTGAAAATTTCGTGGACGATTTGTATGGACGGTCACCTAAATGTCATCAACGATTTACTATGGTCATGCACCTATCCTTGAGGATGTCTTGCAGACACTTCCTACTGGGTTCCTACTGGGTTTGTCCAACATTTCGGTTTTCGAATACCTGATTGAGTAAAAAAACCGGTTTAAACGGTTTCGTTCGGTTGTTGAAAATTGTTAAATAAGTAAAAATATGAAATTGAATATGAAAACAAATGAACGTCGAATTTAGCATGTTTTCAATTAATTAGAGCTTTTTAATTCAGTTTGCTTCAATGTATGTTCTATTTACATATATCTTAGTTCATCCAAACAGAAGTTGTTACCAAATTTTAACCTAACATATAATTGAAATCTATATTACTCACAAACTTTGATCACGTTTTCTGTTAAACTTACATATTACACTTAGAATGGAATTGGAATTAAGCTACTGATTTCATCAACAATTAAACTCCTTTTTACAATTGACGCTTAATATAGAAGATAATAGAACTAAAAGTTTTTTTATATGAATAACGACGACTTCCCACCCATTTTAAGGTGAGATTCCAATCAATTTCAAGATGAGACTGTATCTTGATGATTTCCCAACAATTGTATGGCGATCATAACATGCGAGTTTAGGCGATAACTGCATTTAAAGTTTTTCATATATATATCGACTGCTTCCCAGCCATTGGAAGGTGAGGTCCCAACTATACATTAATGAACTATGTATTGTATAATTAACACATTTTTTTTGTGAATGGATGCTTAGTTTAGGAGATATAGACAATATCGATATGAATACGGATGGCTTCACACTCATTTAAAGGTTAGAGGAAACAGTCATCCAGCGGCATTTTGCAAACAAATTTTCTTTCATATTTGTCCAAAGAATATCTGATATGCATAAACAACCTTATAAGCCGACTTGCATAAAACTTACCTGACAATTTTCTATTGAAATAATCCTTTTTGAAAAACCGGTTAACCGGGATCAAAAAACCGGTTAAACCGGGTATACGAAATAAGCATTCTTAAAGAAGCCGGCATACGGTTTCGGAGAAAAAAAAACCGGTTAGACTGTTTTCGGTTTCGGTTTTCAACATTCTTATTCAGTGTACTTACAAAAAAGATATGCATATAGAACTATGGGGGTGTTTTCGATCATTTGTATGGAAGGTATTAGAAAGGGTGTGGCAAAGGTTTCGGTTTTCTGGGGATTTGTCTACTATTACAAGATAATTAAACTGACCGAATACAAATATCCTCCAGTTGTCTGTTTGGATGTTATGGGAGAAATATTGGTTATCCAAAATAGAGGTCCTTTTGTGTGGGTGGTACTTGAAAGGGTAGGCCTTTACAGCCCTTATTCTGTCCTAAGTCAGAGTTCCAAATACGTTTTCTTTGATAGGTCAAAACTTTATAGTCGACTTGAAATACAATCAAAACATTTATGAATGGAACTCGACTTCGTTCATAAGGCCACCGCTGGCACATCGGCAACGGTCGATTCGTTGGACCAAATTTTCGATGACTTCGTCAAAAATTTCGGCCGTAAAGGCCGTTATTTCGCGTTCAATGTTGTTGACCAATGATTTGACGTCGCGCCAAAGAAAAAAGTCTAGAGGCGTTAAATCTAACGAACGAGGAGCCAATTGACTGGTCCATTTCTTAAATTAACACGCCCACCAAACTTACTTTTCAAGTAATCGATTGTAACGTGTGCTTTGTGGCTTGTGGCACCGTCCTGTTGAAACCACATGTCGTCCAAGACCATGTTTTCCAATTCGGACCAAAAAAAAATTGATAATCATGCCGCGATTACGATCGCCATTCACCGTAACGTGACGATCGTTATTGTCGACGAAAAATATGGCCCTATTATGCCGCCAACATGCAAACCGCATATTTTGCTTATTGACGAACCCATTGAGACTCGTCACAGAAGATGATTTTGCGATGAAATTCATCATCTTGGCGCACCTTCTCCAGAGCCCAATCGGAGAACGTACGGCACGTCAAATGGTCCAACGGGTTCAATTCTTGAGTCTGCTTGATATTGTATGGGTGTAAATCAAGATCTTTACGCAAAATTCGCCATAAAGTGATCTTGGCGATGCCCAGCGCATGAGAAGGTCGCGGAATCGCTCACATTTTTGCACTAAACTTGATTTTGCTTGTCTACTAAGCTGAGAATAACGACCGAAAATTGGAGTTAACGCTCTTAAGGTAGGGACACCGTTGGGGAAATTAGAGCTATGGAAGCACATTTTATAAAAAATTGATTTTTGTATGGGAGTCCCCTTAGGAGGTGATGATGCCGAGTAGGTATGTTTGGGAAAAATTAAGAAGGTAAAAATTACTGAGGGTCGATCATATATTGAACCCGTCTAGAGATGACTCCGGAGCAGTTGCGGAGCTAGTTGTGGATTTTCCCCTTCTCCACCACGATGCATAGTCATTTGCCACCAACCCACCTCCCCCATTTATTGGCTCATACCCACATCAATATAGGGTATGAACCGTATCGAAAACTCGGAAACCTCGAAACTATGGGCGTTTGTTTGAGGTAATTGGGAGTGTTGGTTGACATATGTATTGCCTTTCTCGGTGGTATGCAGCCTTGCAATGTCTAGTATTCTTTGAGTTTGGTAAGCAACGTTTTATGTTGATGTGAAAATTTGGTTCCACTCACTGCCATATTTCTTCCCGTACGGAGGCAAGCAGTCACTAGTAAAAGATGTTGACCAAGTTTTCCGTCTGCTAAACAAGAGCATCTTCTCTCCTATATTCATAAAAATCACCCGGAAAAATTTGAAAGTCATAGCCAGGGCAGCGTCCATATATGAATTTTCTCCAGACGCTGATATAATGCATCTGTATAAACTATAGTGTCCTCGAGATGTGGCTCTTCGGCCATTTACAGGATTAAACCGCGTGACCATATGTCTAAGTCTCCTACACACCATGAATTCACATACAAATTCGTGTCCTTCAGATGTCACAGTACTTTCGTCCCTGTACTGTATATCGCATTTCCAGTATGGCGCTAATATCAGTCTTATATCTGCCAAGGACATTTGCCAATTTGATAAAATACTCCGTAGATAGTTCAGACATTTCGGGTGCATGTGCTTAAATTGTGGTCCGTTTAACATTTTCAGGGGTCGTCAGCTTTGGCTTTCCTATAGAGATCACCGTGTCTAATCTTTGTTTCTTGAGATTTAGTAATCTACTCCCGAACACGCATCGGTGGCAGCATGCCTTTTAGGTTAATTAGAACTGAACGGATATCCAATGACATTGCCCAGTGAATACGTGATCTGTCGGACGTCGTAAGATGCTTGGTTAACACCACAGAAAGTTTCTGGTTATTCCCAAGTGAATAACGATCAGAAAACTTAAAGCCTTCTCCCCCATTGGTCTCACTGGTATGTAATTTGTGATCTCAGTGAAACCAACCAGTGATTCCAGCTAATCATTGCTGTCTTCAACTAATCCCAACTACATTTTTTGTTCGCAATTATATTGGGTTTCCAGCCACTGTGCCTGCAAGTGTTTAACCACTATTGTTGATACCTTGTCCATTATAATGGAACATGTTGCTAAACATTCGTATCGTTTGTATTTCTTCACCCGTTGCCTGGTCTGCGTCTGGTATCATATTTCTGCTTCCAGCAATTGTGCACATGATGTGGCGGTAGACCAATAAAAACTAGACAATTATAACACTCATGTAATAATCATTGAAACACATGTAAAGATTATGACTATTTTGCAGCATTTTTAATGTTGTTTTTCTTCTTCTCTTTGCAGTGCGCAACTTTAGTCCTCGCATGGATTACAACAACAACGAATGGCGTCCAGTGGGCCGTGGAGATCCCTTGAAGAATGATCCCACTTTTGATTACAGTCCGCCCACATTGGATAGGGTAAGATATTGGGCTGATCCTGATAAGGAAAAGGAGAAATTGGATGATGTTTCAGCGGCTGTACTGGATGCGAAAATTAAAAAAGCGAATCCGGGTAAAAATGAAATTCTATTGCTAGGCGTGACAGGCGATCGAATGAGAGGTGCGCCAGTGCTTCAACATGCCCAACATACTCCTACGAGTATGATGAAGAATGCCAAGGGCGAGACGCCTTTGTTGCAACCGAAATACACATCGATAAGGCGTAGTTATTATGCGCATCAGTTGCCTACGCATTTGATGCCACCACCGATGCAGCCTATGATGCCGGCGAGTCAACAGCAGCAGCCACAGCAACCACAGCAACAACAGCAGCAGAACATGGTGCACATGATGAAGCCAGCACAAACCGAGTACCGCCACAATATGCCCGGTGGCATGTCTGGACATTCGTACATGAGTTCTCCTCTCATGGCTCACTCCAAACCGCATCACATGTCTTCGACCACTCAAGCTTGGATGCACTCTCCTAGTGCTTCAGCCTCCATGGCCACCTCAATGCCATCACATCATATGAAACCGATGTCCATGTCCCAACATTACTCCCATCATCCTCAAGATGCACACCATCAAGAATCGGTGCATTATATGACATATACCAGGCCTAATATGATGTCTAGTACACCAGCGGTAATGTCTGGTCACCACGAATACTACTCCCCCAACTCTATAAGGGGTGGAGCGGGAGTGATGCAAAAAACTCCTGCAAGTTCTCGCAAACCATGGCTGCATGATTTGCTCAAGAAGGAAATCATCAAACCCCAGAAACCAACAATGAGTCCAAACTACTATCACACGGAAGCGCCTAAACCACCACAAATGGAAACGCATTTTGAGCCTATGTTGCCCCCCAAGGGCATCAGTACCACTTATGCCCCCGTGAGCTTTGTGACCCCCACTACGACACCAGCAACAACGCCGGCGGCAATTTATGTGACCAGCAGCAGTACCACATATCATACCACCACGGCGCCCATTTACACTCAAGCACCCACTACCCCCCACACCACTGCCAGGACAACCACAACTTTGAGTCCAACACGTTTGTTGATACCCAACACTAGTAACTTGGCGTATCGTCCCACTGTCACACCCATGAAAATGACCACGGACTCGTTGTTCTCACATTACAACCAGCCCGAGAAACCCCTGAAGGGACCTATGTACTTGATTATTGAGGGTCATTCCAAGGTCAAGACTTATGGCAAAGATGAGCTGGATCCCCATAGGCCCAAGATAGTGCCGGTCATATCGAAGCGCGAGCCGGTCGTAAGGAGAGGCGATCCAAATGAAAAACGTGGCACTCCCGAGACATTCCAGGTGAAGCATTTGCACACAAAAACGACGCAGCCTATGGAAAAACCGACCGCCACAACGCCCATTCCTAAAACGACTACAACCACCAAGAAGCCTATGGTGACGTCGACGGTTAAACCCAACAATGCGGTTAAAACTACGGTTAAGACAACAAAAGCTACCAAACCCACTACAGCTACCAAACCTACTGCACCTGCCAAACCAACGGCACCTCCCAAGACCACCCCAGCTGCAAAGAAGGCCCAACCTGCTGCTGTAGCCACCACCGCCAAACCCGTAAACACAACCAAGCCCGTACCCAAATTAAGTCTAACCACCTCTAGCACGACAACAGCAACTACTGCTAAACCCAAAATTGAGAAAATTCCCCCTAAGGAAGAGAAAATTCCCTCCAAGGAATCCAAATCTCCAATGAAGGTAGACAAACTTAGCCCCAATAATGTTAATGCTTTGGATACCGCAGCAAAACCCAGTCAGGTTATACTAAACCAACCGCCCACCGGCATGCAGGGTTTACTAAGTCTTTTGGGTTCCTCTCTCGACTCACTGCTGAGAGATGATGCAAACAACGCACCGACTCCGGACGGCACCACCAAATTGAAACCCGTCAACATGAACTCCCAGCCACAAATTGAAAGCCGAGTCAGCACCAAACTCCAGGCCATCAAAGCAGAAGATTACTATGACGACGATGACGCCACAGACCAACTAATGCTGGCCACCACCGAATATTTGCCGCGAGAGACCCGACAGATATTCGATTATGACCAAATGCCAGAATCGCGTATAAGTGAAGATAAGGATGCCACAAACTATCAAGATATTATCGAGCACATAGACGATGAGGAAGATCTCTCCGCATTGGGTCTTGATGACGAATACGAAGATGAAGTAGAAGAGGACGGCGAAGAGGAGGAGCCTTTGTCCAATCACCAGCTAATCAAACGCATCGATGCTATAGTTAGCAGCACTGAGGATCTGGACGAGGATTTCGATGATGACGACGGCGATGACATGGAAGCATTAGATTTGGCACGTCAACAAAATAGATCAACAAAGAAGGCGTAACCATAGTCGTCTTCCATCCCACTTTGTATTCAAAGGGTCTTTATTTATGTAGTATTTCATACCAAAATCTTCTTATTCTTACACTTTATAAACTTTCTATAAACCTCTCCCCCCTGAATGTTTCGATTAATTATTTTCATGTAATTGTATATAAAATCAGCTTTAACTGAACTTGAACTAATCTATCACCCTACGAAAATCGTCAAGAACCTTCCTCAACAATTTCTTAACTTTTAAGTTTTATCACGATTTATGTTTGTGATGATTGATATAAAAGAGAATGACAAAAAAAGATTTGCAACATTTTTAAGTTTAATTATTAATTTATTTATTGATTTAGTTGTATAAGTGTAAATTATTTAAAAGAAAAAAATAAAAAACTATATTTATTAAACAAAAAAACGAAACGATAGAAAAACTTGTTTTACTGATCCTTTGAAGGGTTTGTGGAAAAGGTAAGTGATTTTCCTTTTTCGATTTCCCTTTGCATCTCTTGTTTGAGATATTGGAAAGTTCCTTTCTATATATAGGCCAAGTTTCCTTAAAAACTTCTTACAAATTAAATATTTATATTTTTTTTATAAGCGAAAAGTTCACAACCTAGAAACATAGAAAAGTCTTGAAGAGTGAATAGGTCCGAGAGAGCGGGAGAAAATCCACCTTCGTTCTCGAATCGTAAAACCGATTCTTTTACAAATCAAAAATGCGATTCTTTTCGAATAAAAAAGGCGATTCTTTTACGAATCGAAAAAACGATTCTTTTACGAATCAAAAAAACGATTCTTTTACGAATCGTAATAATGAGTTCCTTTCAAATTTCAAAATCTATAAATCATCCTTACTTTTCATAAAATTTTTTGAATATAGCGGAACTATTAAATTTTATTTAAGTTTTGAAATAAATTAAACTTTTTGTATTCATCTGTTGTCACACGTTTTTTTCAAATCGATATTAAATTATTATGGAATGTAACTTGACAAAACGAATGATGCAGAACTTCTTCTTTTTGGTGCTAATTTCACGCGCAGTTCTCAGAATTGAGTCCCAAAATCATGTGTTGTACTGTGTAATGTTATTATAATCGAATTTGGTTTAGAATCGCTTTTTACTAATCGCAAATCACCCCTCGCCCCATGGTTTGTCAGGATGTTATTATTTTCAAATGTTTTTTTTAGAATTGTATCGCATTTTTATCGGTTTAACAATTAGTAAACGAATCGCTTTTACGATTCGTTAGTTGGTACCAGAGTACGTATTGACTCGCTCTTTTCGACTCTCGGCTCGCGAGCCAGTAGCCTCAAAACTAGAAAAGATCTCTTGGCTCGCAAGCCAGGTGCATAGAGCAATATTATATAGAGACATTAACTCTCTCGCGAAAATTAGGTTCCACAGGCTCGAGCAAACTGAAAGGACGGACAATGTGGATCGTATGTTGCGCGTGGAAGAAAGAGATTTATTTTGCTGGGTGCACAAATCGCAAAAACTTCACATACTTCACATTTAAACTTTTAATAGTATTTTTTGTCAATATTCAAGAAAAGAAGTGACATACTCCCAATCCGAACATCCAACATGTTTTGTGTAAGGAGCAGAGCCCTACGAACTTTCTTTTACCTAAAAGTGGAATGTATGCTCACGAATGTTTTGTTTTCAACCTGCAAGAATTTTTGTTTATACTTTTTGGTACAAAGTACTTTTATTTGTACTAAAGTACTTTTTTATTTGCCAAAAGCATTATTCTGTTGCATAAAGTACTTTTTTTTGTACAAAAGTAATTTTTTGTACTAAAAAGTAATTTTATTGTACTTTTGGGGTAATAACAGTATTTTTAGGTCAACAAAAGTACTTTTGGGTAAAATAGTACTATGTTACAAAACAGTACTTTGTGCAACAGAAAAGTGATTTTGGGCCAATAAAAGTACTTTTTGATACAATAAAGTACTTTGGTAGCAAAAAAAGAACTTTGTATCGAAAAGTACATAAAAAGAACTTTTTGGTACAAAAAAGTACTCTGGTATAAAAAAAGTACTTTGTGCAATAGAAAATAACTTTTGGGTCAGTAAAAGAGAACTTTGGTACCAAAAAAGTACTTTGTACCGAAAAGTACATTAAAAGTACTTTTTCAGGAAAAGAGCAGCTCGTGAGCGAGCCAATACGAACCCTGTTTGGTAAAATTGAAAATCTCTTTTAGACACACAAATATTGTTTTGGATCATTTACTGTCATGCATAACATATGTAAGTGCATTTGTTTTACAAAATACTGTTTTGATCAAAACTTACAGTCTTTCGCATTTACGCACTCTTACATAGTTTTGTTTATTTACAAAAATAAAACCATTTCCGTCACATGTTTTGAAGCTGTTTCACAAGTACATAGCTCTGGTATGGACCAATAGTGCCTCCTGCTGAAAAACCTACCCATACAGTAACCTTGAGTGATGATGCACAAGAGTTTTGTTGTTGGCAAAAGTGCCAACCCCGTTCTGTGTACCTTCAGTGTTTCGTCGTTCTAGATTTTGTTTTTAGCATGCATATGGATATTTTTTAACATTTACTGCAACATAAATATAACGTAAATAAATTTCTTTATAACAATCAATAGCATCTTCCATAGAGTAGTAAGCAGGCGCTCTAAAGCTAACAATTTTAAAACGGGTAATACCGATGTTTTTTATTTGACCAAAAGTAAATAAATAGGGAATCCCCCTTATATGTACAAATTAGAAAACGAATGGCTTAAATGCCTAAACTATTAACTCTACTGATTTATTTTAGTTATAATTAAAAATAACTGAAAGATTCCACATTTTTTCTATTACAAAAAATAACACTTCTGAACATGTCTTACATCTTTAAAATTTTCCATCATTTATTTGAAGCATTCCCAAAATAGAAGCATTTTCCAAAAATTTAGAATCTGTTTATGCTTATGTCCCTTATTGTTTTTATTGCCTATTTCATTTGGAAAATATTTCATAAAAACAACAACAATTAGTAAAAAAAATAACTTTTATTGTCGCCCACTGTTAATTGTCCCAATGATACTGTAACTGTATATTTGAAACTTCGAACATCGTCAGGTTACTATTAACTATTAAAGCTGTTGCATATTTTAAGGAGTTACCAAAAACGTAAAAAGGTTTAAGAAGCACTGGATAATCCATAAAAAGCATCAACGAGACAACAACTTGCGTAAACGCATACATACATCTATAACATATTCGATCGAAGCATTTTTCCAAGATGTATATTACCCATTCTACCGACCATATCCCCCACATAGTTGGCGTTGACATTTCTAATACCCAAAAGGAGGATCAACGCACGCACCATTTCTCAACAAATTCAGGGCAAGTGTCACCTCTCCCCGTTCAATGCACTCCGCCACGTACTTTACTGTCGATTGCATGTTAATGGCATGTGCTGCTGTTGTCGTGAGAACCAAATACCCACAAAGAGATGGAGAGCAATACAACGCGTGGTAAACACCCAAAAGAGAACGCGAGATAGAGAGAGTAAAAAGAATATCATTACTTAAAGAAAAATAACAATATACGAATACAATAACAAAATATAATCAGCGACCGGTCTCTCCAGCATATGAATGATAGAGTGAAGAATAGCAGAGAGGCAGGCGTACTAATCCCTGACGTCGACCGAAGACTACCACCACATTTTGGAATGATATGATTTTCCCCTTAGCAGTGATAAGAATATGACGATGTGTTGATTTTGAAGAATTGAAGTATGAATCGTTCATTTGTTAATGCTAAGTAAAAAAACAGAATTAACATCCTGTATAAGAATTTGCGTTAGCGATTAAATACTTATGTATGAATGCTGTTTGAGAGGCGTGTGAGATATTTCAGGTTTGATCAGTTTTAAACGTGTTCAAAGAAATCATCATTTCCGCTGGCTATTGACAACATTGGGAGGTTATTGAAAAGTTTGTTAAAATTAAAAACTGTTGGCGAAAACGAAATTAAGTGTAGGCACAAGATCATTTTAATTAACAGTTTTGGAATAGATGCAAAGATCTAAAAAGATGAAAAGACTGAAATGTTAAATCATTTTTTTTTTTTAAAATTCATACAAAAACCATTTACCACGTAAATAAAATTAACAGTCAAAGGCAAAATAAAGGAAAATTAATTACACTGATCAATACGTACACTAATAGATGACAAATTCTAATAAGTTATCGAATTTTGATTTTTTGCATACCATGTGTAATCAATTTAACTGATTGAAAAGGATCATATGCCGTTTTCCAACTTATTGATATGGTCTGAGGCTAGAGATCATAATTCAGACGGTTTTTTTTTGTTTTACTCCAATAAAAGGCAAATATTCAACACAGTTCGAGGAGACCAAAAGCAGCCAAAACTGATAGGATCTCGTTTGAAGGAATGGAATTATCTACATCCTGAAACAAGACATTTTCGAAATCTTGATGAATTTTAAGTTATTTTGTTCAAATTTGTAATGATTATCATTAAGTTATGACCAATTCGGAAAAATCATTGTATACCTTTCAGCGCCGTTTGATTATCTAAGAAGGTTTTAAAAGCAGTTCTACTCAATAATGAAGAAACTTATGAGATCATTAGTACTTGAAAAAATTACAGTTTAATACTTATTACTTTAAAATACTGCAGTTGGGTTATACTAAATTCTGCAGCTTTTGTGCGAATGGAGATGAGTTTTTGCATTTTAATCAAAAAGATAATTTTCTTATGGCCTCAAATCCTGGAGAAAAAGAAATTAGAATAAAAATTAATACATAGTTCCGTTAAGACATTTCAAAGATGGTAATGGAAATCAAATCCAAGGATATAGCCTGACTAATGCTGGACGAACAAAACTGAACATTTCGATCGAATCCTTTCGGCAATCTTATTGCAAAAAGTCAACATTTCAATCGAAATCTTTTGGCAATCGTATTGCAAAAAGTCAACATTTCGATCGAAATCTTTCGATCACGAATATCGTGATTATGCCCCAGTTGCACGAAAGTGTAACGCATTAAAGGAGAAGTGTTACACCCCAAGTATCTTAAAACAAATCCGTTTCATGACTTTTAAAACGATTGAGCCATGTCCGTCAGTCCGGCCGGCTGTATCGTTGGCTGGCTGGTTGACAGGATAACTCAAGTAAACCTTAACTGATCTTTGGGCAGAATATCCCCACCCCTTCCGGTACCTCCCATACAAAATGACCTTTTTTAGGAGGACATTTAAATTTGGTCAGTTCAATTAACTTATAATAACAGACAAACTTTCAGCACCTTCATACTCCTTCTGGTAGATCCCATACAAATGACCGAATTGACCCTCATAGTTTTACACACATATATTTTTTGTAAGTTCATTGAATTTAGTTATATTTTGAGTAAGAAGTACGTTTATGAAAATTTCACTCTGAAATGAATTTGGACTACATCGGCCGACCTATTCATGTACCTCCCGCAAAAAATGACATATTTTTGTAAAATTATTATGTTTTCTATACCTTCCAAACGGCCAACTCGAGGATATTTAAATTTGGTCCGTTAAACTATCTTCTAATATTAGAAAAATACTGAGAAACCCGAAGCATTTGCCATTGAAATGACCGAATTCACCCTCATAGTTTTACTAACGTTGTTTTTGTGGGTACACTGAATTCGGTCATATTTTGTGCAAGATATAAGTTTATTGAAATTTGACTCAGAAATGAATATGTTCTATATCGGCCGACCTGTTCTGGTACCTCCTATACAAAATAACCTATTTTTGGGAAATTAAAAATTACCCCAACTATTATAAACTAAATTTTTTTAAAAATGAGCGAATTTTTTCAATTGTGAACAAATTCGAAAATAACACTGTAAGTAGGTGAAAATGACACACCAAAACGCCGAGACACGTCAACATAATTTTGGGTCGTAGAATCCAGAGGTGTATCCCGTTTTGAAAAGTTAGCTCAAAATCACGAGATATTTCGATTTTAAATTTGTAGTAGATTTAAGGCGATTTTTGATTTTATTTGAATGCAAAAACTTTAAAAGCTTGTTTAAAATTAAATAGATGTCTATTATATCAACGGTTACATTTTGTCCAAAAAAATATATATAAATTGATTTAACAACAGCTTTTGCAGGTTTTTCCCTCAAATAAAATCAAAAATCACCTTAAAAATACTACAAATTTAAAATCGAAATATCTCGTTATTTTAAGCTAACTTTTTAAAACGGAGTACATATTATTATTTACAATTCTTTGACTCAAAAATTAGTTGGGGTGTCTCGGTGATTTTGTGTGTCATTTCAAAAGTTAAAATTTTACTTTCAGTGTAATTAATCGATTTTTATGATTGGTATCTCATTTTGTTACTATTTCATGATTGGTATCTCATTTTGTTACTATTTCATGCAGGCTTTGCGATTAAGCAATAAATGTGAACAATTTTTTTAAAACAAAAAAATTAGCTTTTTTCGCGTAAGTTATGTAAATTTAATATTTCTAAGTTTTTTTTTATTAATACTAGTTATCATTAATTATGTGGAGAAACATTTAAAAAATGTTAAATTTTACCTATAATTCTTTCAATAAAACCTCTCTCCGTAAATTGTAAAAATTGGACCATATTCGTACTACTGGAACCGCAATACATCAAAATTGTATAGTGTTGCCTTGTGTTATTCCTTTAATAAGTCAAGACTAAAAAAATTATAAAAAACTAAAAATGTTTTCTTTCATTTCAAATCAATATCACAATTTTACGACTACGAATAATACAGAAACAATTTTTTCAAACTTAAATATCCTTTGAACATTAAAAGTCTTTTAAAAGGGGAAAGGGAGTATGGAGTATTTTTTAAAAGTAACCCATAAACTTTAATTTTTTCCACTAAACTATATAAACATTAAGAATGTTGGTTTACTGTAGATACAGGTTGTTATATTTGTGTAAAAATATGGAACCAAAATGAGCCAAACTGTACTATGCTGTATTTTTTATAAACCTTTATATTGGCTAAAGAATCCAGCCCATTCTAGAGCCACACATTCCTTTATTACCGTATGATATATGCAAACACGATTGGAAATAGCAGATTGGTCCTTCTTATGCAACACTATCGATATTTCAGTAGAACTTTTTTATAATTTCTTTATAATTCATGTTTTTAAAACTGACTCGTATTTTAATTCACAGCACCTAATAGAAAGAAAAAAACAAAAACAACACATCTTGAATTTTGGTTTTTGGGGGAAAGCTTCTAGCTTTATTGTATTATATGTATTAACACGCTTCTATTTTTAGACTCACACAAAGGGACCTCCAGCTAAATGAAGGACCCGAACGTCAGCTGTTTTGGAAGCTTTTACAAGACATGCCGATTGACTCTACACTACTACGAAGCTTCTGTCGACAGCAACAGAATAAATGGGTTAAAAAGTGTGTAGCATTTATTAAAAATTAAATTGTTCATTTCTGATTGACAACTATTCTTATCTGAATTTCTAGTACAATTTCCGATTTTATTCAGGCATTTTCTGGAATTCATATAGAAGTTCTAATTTTATATTGTTCATCCCGAATTTATTGGTTTACAATTTGTCTGTTCTGAATTTTCAAAAGAATTAATTTTTTAAAATTGATCCATTCTCAACTTCAAATAGAACGTTTGATTTTCAACTGAAAATTCTGAATAATAAGATTGTAAAAGGTGTAGTTGTTCATTGAAACTGGTTTCTCTAAATTTTTCTGCCGGCATTCCTATTGCTACACAAAACAACATTATGACTGAAACGCCCCTTCCGGAATTGGTCTGGCTGGAAAAAAATTAAGACACTATATTCTTCGGTTCAGTCCCAGTAAACTCAAAAAAAGGTCGAAAATACCTACGGCGCCTTAAGGATCCAAAAATAAGGGACATTTAGTTCATATTATAACCCCTAACATGAAATTAAATGACCGTAATAATGTCTAAATTATTTCACCTATTGCTTCTAAAAGCAGTAAAAAAATTAATTTAACTTGGTTTATAATTAAAGTAAAGACCTTACATTAATATAGTTTGAATCGTGATTATAATACCTTTAATTTATTTACACACATATATGGTTATATTAGAATTTGAAGAATTTTGGGCTCTCTAGGTTCCCAACTTTGATCTCGATTTTAATTTTCAGGGCGTATTTGGAAGGTGGTGTGATTTTTTCCCAGACGTCTTTCGATAAAGTGTAATTTTTACCTAAATTATTCACCAATCAAATGTAGTGATTCATCACCCATCATTTGTCACACTATCACTGATAAACAACAAAAAGTTTCACTGGAAACGTTTCATCACTCCACTCCAATTGCTCAAACCCTATTTTACTAACTTGAACTTTCCTTTCGATTATTTTTGATAGAGCAGCAAAAGAGTGTCTCTGTGATAGAGAGTAGGCAATCCCATCAATTTAATACACAACAATGCAAGGGAGCGAAGTGGGGGCACAACAAAAGCAAACAATCAAACAGCCAGCAACAGTTCCACATGTATACGAGACTACAACACAAATGACAAATATAAACAACAACATTATTTTTATCACCATTTCTTCTTCAGCTGATTCTACCGTGTTTATGTCTACGGCGCTCTCCAGCGCGCACAATGACGACAATGAACAAATGAGTAAGAAGTAAAAAATCATATAAAAATATCAACAAAGAGAGTCAACACGAGTCATGCTAAAATCAAGTTAAGTGTAAAAAAAAACGAAAACATTTCAGTTCAGTAAGAAAACTGTTTGTTGTTCGAAACCGAAAACATCAGTTGTTTTCAACGCGTCGATCAGTTAAGATCTTTGGTTTCTGAACCTCCCTCCATCTTTCTCTCTCGTGGGTGCGTGCGAGTCTGTCAGTGCGTTAGTAGTGAGCGCTAACAAACAAATGATCGTCGATTAAACTCTCCAATCGTGCGGTTGTGTAGAAAATTGTGGTTTTCGATTTGAACCATATTTGGGGGAGAGGAGAAGATCTGCAAAAAAAAAAGTGTCTCAGTGTAACGATTTGCAAAAAAAAAAAAACCTACAACAGCAATTGCAGCAAGAATATCGGCAGCAGTGTAACTAAAGTGCATGAAAAAAGGTGAAATTGAATATAAAAGTAATTTCAGCACCGTTGTAATTGTTGCTGCTAGCATGACCTGAACAACAACAGCAACATCGACCAACAATAGCAGCAAACAAGTTTCAATTAAACAACAATAAAAGCGAAATTTCTTTTGTGGTGGATTCAAAGTGTAGCAAAGATAAAAGTGTTAGTATACAAAAAATATTTAAATTGATGTTTATGTTTAAAAGTTCAAACACACGCCAAGTGAAACGCAGCAATTATTATGATTTAAGAAAAGTTCACAATAAGTTCTCAAACATTGTGGATATCTTAGCAATATGTACCTAATACGAGTTGAAACGAGTTGAAATGCAACCACCACATGATTTTAATTAAGATTTAAGATATGTTTATTCTGAGTACATCTATTTTTCGGGAGTGTTAAAGGTTTTATACAAAATTATCACTTCGCCTCTCATTAAAACTTTATGCAGCAAAATGTTGGTGATGTTTCATCATCTCAAATTTTTCGTCATTCCTTTTCAGCTCAAAACATTGACTTCAAGGCAACAAATGTAGAAAATATTTAAGTGCATTCTGGGGGTAGGAGGATAAAGAAGCCAATCCATAAAATACGATAAATCATATCGCAATTCTACGGAAGAAAAAAATATATTTAACCCTTATCAGTCTAAGTTTAAAAATAAAGAAATGCAAAGCCATATATGGAAAAAGACTATTGTGGACCTCGGCGCTAATTAATTTGTTTCCATAAATCATAAGCATAAACATTTTTGTTAAAAGCAAATTTAAAAAAAATCACATTAAGATTTTGTTTAGTTTTGTTCAACTTTGTTTTTTGAAATAGTCAAGCTCGACGTCAAGTTTGTGTCATTTAATTTTGTTTACTAGTATATTGAATAATTCGAGTTATTTTGTTTTACTTATGTTTTAGATTTCCTAAAGATGATCAAAACATTGAATAAATTGATAAAAATATTTAAATAAAAAAAAACAGAACTTGTAAAAAATACTTTTACAAGTTCTAAAAATTTTAATCCTGAATTGCAATAAATGAGACATATGGTAAATTTAAAAAAAACCAAACCACAATTCCGAACATGCTATTTTTAGGTCTTTATGGCAATTGTGGGGCAGATAATAGGTATTTTTTTTTTAACTTTTTTATGTTTTTTAACATTTGTAGTATTTTTCAATTTTGATAAAATTGCAGATGACCGGATGGTCTGGGTGGAATAATAAAAATGTCAATCTCTGCCAAAACAAGAAAACCGTGGTAAAGTTGACGCCCATGGGGCCCTTTGGATTATAACAAGATTATCACCACCATTCCAACCATGCCGGTTTTGGGTTCCTTGATCAAAACAAAATTTAATAAAAATTTAATATTTTTTTACAAAAATTTTATTTTTCCTTAATTTTTTTTAAAATTTTTTATACTATCACCCTTAGGGATGAAGGTATATATCATTTGATAAGAGAAAAAGAAGACGAGTTAGGCCCCAAGTATCTTAAGACCAAAATTCGTTTAGACTTTTTAAGACGATTGAGCTATGACCGTCTGTATGGCTGGCTGGATGGCGCATGCTAATTTACCAGTATTACTATTTTCCAAAATTAAGTAATGGAATTGCAAATGGGCAGAATAGCCCCACCCCTTCTGGTACCTCCCATACAAAATTACCTATTTTTGGATAATTTATATTTTTCATAACTACCAAACCAACAACTGGAGAATCTTTGAATTTGGTCAGTTTTTTACCAGGGCAAACGGAAATATGCAAATGCATGTTTTTTTAGAACGAGATATTAACAAATGGGTAAGGTATTTACATGTTTCATGATACTACAAGTGTTTGTAGACCTATTTGTTAGAGCATATTTTACCCATAAAGTCATATTTTGGTTTTGAGAGCATATTTAAAAAAAAACATCATTTTGTTTAGCATATTTTATATTTTATGTTTTTCACATTAATTTTTCGTTCGTAAAAACAAGGAAGTCTTTTCTACTTTGCTTTTTTTAAATGTAACAGCCAAAACTGCTACATATTTGCCCACTACTACGAGTAATACTACTGTGTAATTCGATTCATGACTTTTTAAGTCATTTGAGCCATGTTCGTCTGTCTGTCTGTCCGGCTGGTACGTACGATAACTTTCGAAAGACGCAACCAAATGTTTTGAAACTTTGCACGAGTTAATATTTCCCCAAAACTACTTACGGTATTGGACTACATGGCCAGGCTCCTTCTGGTTCCTTCCATACAAATGTACCATTCCGCCCACTTCAAAAATTGAGTACATAATAATATCAAAACGCCCCAAGCGATCGTGCCAAAATTATGTATTTAGTTAAGCTATATCAGGATAAAGTTTTGGAGAAAAAAACTGGAAGTCTAGTCACGCCCCATCTGGTACCTTCCATACCCATCTGGTACCGTCCACTTTAGAAATCGATTAATATAATGAATACACCCATTGCGATCGTCCCAAAATTCTGTATTTAGTAAAGCTAAAGCAGTACAAAGTTTTGGAGGAAAAATTTGGAAGTCTAGCCTCGCCCCTTCCAGTTTCTTCCATACCTATCTGATTCGCCCACTCAAGAAATAGATGAATATTATTAAAATACCCAACGCGATCGTACCCAAATTATGTATCTAATGAAGCTAAAGCAGGAAAAAGTTTTGGAGAAAAAATCTGGAAGTCTTACCACGACCCTTCTGGTACCTCCCATACAAAAGTACAATTCCGCCCACTTTAGAAAGCGAGTTATAACATCGATACATCCAACGCGATCGTACCCGAATTCTGTATTTAGTATTGCTAAATCAGGATAAAGTTTTGGAGAAAAACGCTGAAAGTCTAGCCTAGCCTTATCTGTACCTCCCATACAAATGTACCACTCCGCCCACTTTATAAACCGAGTAATAATATCAATATACTAGAAAATTTTAAGTTTTACTGGGGGTGAGGGTATATGTAAGTCGGTTTTTCCCGACTGAAACATTCTTACTGGTTGATAAATAATTATTTCGTCCATAACTAAAAGTACACTGAATTCCGTCATATTTTGCGTGACATGAGCGCTTAAAAAATTTTGACTCAGCAATGAATTTTACCATATGGGCCGACCCCTCATACATAATTGCCTTATTTTTGGGAAATTAATATTTGTCCCATAACAATCAAACGGACAACTGTTGGATACTGCAATTTGATCAGTTTAATTGTCTTGTTATATAAGATAAATCCTCAGAAAACCGAAACATTTGCCACACCCCTTCTGGACCTCCCATACAAATGACCAAATGAATGATTCATGGGAATTGCTAGATTTTCTTTAAATAAATATTTTATTTTTGTTTTTGCCTCTGGCGTCTTAATGATTCGACCTACTGCTTCCGAAAGCATTTCTAGGGAGTTTCAAAAATAGTTCCCAACATTGTCCATAATTGCCGTAGGGACGTAAAAATAACATAGTTGGAATCGTAGTCATATTACATTAATTTCAGTACTCACATGTTGGGAATAGTAATAGGATCATAAGGCACCCCTATTTAGGCTCTTGAGAGCCTCATGAACTTGGCGGCAACTTTAGCCTTAGTTTTAAATTTTCTGGAACCGAACTGAATAGGTTGACAACTTCACTTTTTCGAGTCAGACCTTGCCCGGTAAGATGCAATTTGGCAAAAAATTTACTTTTTAAAATCGCGCAATGTTAATTGCTTATTATTCGACACTATTCATAAAAATTATATAATTAATAAAAAAAATATTAAAACAAAAATTTTCAAACAAATTAAAATATTCTTTTCCTGTTCAAAATTGACATAGAGACCTAAAATTAGCCTCAATTTTATGATCCCTAGGATACAAGTGGCACAGAATAAATGAGAAAACATTTTTATTAACTAAATTCTCAAGCGAATCTATCATCAAAGGCAGTTTTATATGTTATATTTGATGTTATAGTATCAATTTTCAATACTTCTTTTCGCACGTAGAAAGTGTCCCATTTAATTATATTCATACAAAGTCAAATTGTACAAATTGTATTCTTAAAAAATAAAAATGTGTATTTTGCATATATTACGGCATTTTATATTGTAAAATCACAAAATAATTGTTGCGGATACCTAGATAAACATATTTTTTAAAATTTAATTGTTCATAGATATAGAAAAATCCGTTTAAGTCCAAATGGTCTTAATTTTAAAACAGCTAAGTGGTTTTAAAATGTTGCCAGTAATTTTAATTTGTTTTGTTTTTGCTTTTTTAAAATAAAACTAAACTGATCTCTGCGCCTACTTAAACCACTCTCCCTAGATCAGCATTGAAGGAAATCAACAACATCTGTCATTGGCCCCTAAAACTAACGCTCTCTCTTTCTCTCTCTCTCTCTCTCTCACAAACATTTTATTAAATTTAACAAAAAATTTATATTCTCAGTTATTCAGAGGTAAAAACCTGAAGATAGCTATACTGATTTTAACATCTCAAGCATCTATCGGCGCATGTTAATAAGCGTTTGTCTGTCTACACACAGTTTGTAAACACAATCGTCGTATTACCTTCAGATGATATTCGGAGAAACACTGAACTAAAGTTCAAAGATTGTAAATGTGCTGCGGTACTCTAGACTCTACAAACTAACAATTAATAACGTAAACACAAAATTTTTTCTGGTATTTTAGTATTTTTAAATTGTAAATACGCTCGGTGAACATAACGCGCTATGTACACACATAGTTATTATGTTGTCATGTATATAACCTTTATAGTGTTTGGTATGGTCAACATGATAAAAAAAAAAATTGAAAAAAAAAATTAACTATTCTATCATTCATTGAATAGTTGATATTTGGTAGTTAATTTTTAAAAACACTGGCTTAAGAACTAGTTTAAGAAATATAAAATTAGTCGCAATTATGAGAAAGCGCACAAATGATATACTTTTAATAACACAATGCAACAAATTTTTGATCCCGGCTTCTAAGTAGTTGATCCTTATGTAAAATTTCATGCTGAATTCAAATCTGCTCTCAGATATTTGGAAAGTAGAACGGTTTTTGAGATATGGTCAAATTTCCATTTTTAGTGTTTTGAAAAAAGGTAGGTCTACTAAAATGCCATTTTCTCTGGTTTTTGTTCACCGATGTCACCGAACTGTGACGAAAATAAAAGATAATAAAATTATTTCTTAAAAAAAACAATAGTTGTTTAAAATCTAATTACAAATGACGAAGTTATGGCACTTCAAAGTTGGATTTTTGTTAAAATTTTGATGATTTTTCAAGTTTTCGCTGCCTTTAATTAAGTTTGTTTCCTTGTTTCTGTAAAAATTGCTCCGGTTTCAAACTATTGCATGATAGAATAATATGTAACAAAAATTTTTTGCCCTTGGTCATCAAAATCGGATAAAAAATACTTCCGCATTTGCAGCATTTGGGGAAATAACCCAATTTTTTTTTTTAGATATTCCTATGTAATTTGTTTAACAAAAAATGTAGAGTTATTTTTCGGAAAGCAAGCAAAACAACCATTACTACTACTCTCAAGAAGAGGTATGTGTACTTAATTGTGAATGTAGCGTTTATTTTTCAATCGATTTTGATGGCCAAGGGCATCAAATTTTTTTAACATATTATTCTTTCATGTAATGGTCTGAAACCGGAGCAAATTTTACGGAAACAGGGAAAAAAACTTAATTAAAGGCAGCGAAAACTTGAAAAATCATTAAAATTTTTACAAAAATCTAACTTTAAAGTGCCATAACTTCGTCATTTATGATTGGATTTTAATCAGCTATCGTTTTTTTAATAAATAATTATATTACCTTAATTTTCGCCACAGTTCGGTGACATCGGTGAACAAAAACCAGAGAAAATGACATTTTAGTAGACCTACCTTTTTTCAAAACACTAAAAATGGAAATTTGACCATATCTCAAAAACTGTTCTACTTTCCACATATCTAAAAGCAGATTTGAATTCAGCGTGAAATTTTACATTAAAATATATTATTATATGTCCCGGATACAGAAACTTTTGAAATTTTGTGACATAGTGTAATTAGAAGGTTTAGAAGTTATTATATCATAGTAACTATAAATAGTCTGTGAGTTTTTAATAGAAATGTTCATATTTTTAATAAAAATTGTTTATGTTTCGGTAATGTTATTTATACATAACTCCAAATCCAAATATTTTATTTTAATTATTTAAAACAAGAAAGATTTGTTTTCCTCTAGAATAGTCGGCTTTATATGTAATAAAAGCTCTTAAACTCACTGAATCTGTGAAGTCGTATATTGAGACTTATTATAAATTAATTGTTATCAAGTTAAAAAAAGACGAAATAGATTTATGGTTATTTACTCTCAGATTTTACCTCTAGGCATGTACCACCTGTGTTTAACTAATTTTTGAACATTTTTGTTAAATTTAGCTGAACTGCCATAATGCAACATTTTATGAGTTATTTTTCATAAAAATTCTTATCAATAGATATTTATTATCGCATTATCAGTCATTCTTACTTAGCCCATAGCTAAAATGAAAATGCTGCAGATAATGAATTAATTTGGTTGTTGGGTCAGTTACTGATAACACATGTATTTCGAATGATGAAAATAACTATATAATGAATAAATACATTGTTGACCTATAACAATTCAACGCATGTGTGCCTTATTCCACGACACCATCAAATGTCTTTTTGACATAAGTGTAGTAAATCAACGAAGATAAGAACCAATGGATTGACGTGATCTCTAACGAAGGACCAGCAAGTGAAATTCATAGAGTGCACTGTGGTGATATGCGAGACATAATGGAAAGTTTTCCAAGGCAAAATTGTAAGAAATATAAGAATTAAGAAAAATGTTATAAAACTTCAATATAAGCATGTATGAGCCTCAAAAGACATTCTATATGTTCGTGACATCGTTACAATGTTGTACTGTCCCAGTAGGAAGTGTCTGCAAGACATCCTCAAGGATAGGTGCATGACCATAGTAATTCGTTGATGACACGTAGGGGACCGTTCATACAAATCGTCGACGAAATTTTCATACAAGTGACCGCTTTGTCATGCACGACCTGATGAGCGACAATGTCGGTCAAATTGTCGTTGATGCCTAAATAAGCGACATGTCACCCACACAATCTTGCACAAACTTATAACCGGCAATGTCGGTCAAATTGTCGTACCAGTGCTTAATAATTTAAAATAACAAATTGAAGTAGTTTTATTGAAAACGAGCGATACTTGAATCTTCACGCACTGCTGTTTCCAACAAACTGAACATCTTCCACTTTCTCTTTTCAATTTTATGTTGTTTAGAGTCCCGTTACATTGAACTTTTTTGTTTGATGCACGACAACATTAGTATTTAGTCGGTCAGCTTGTCGTCAACCGAGTGTTTTGACGACAAGTACATACATTTTTCACATTTTGTCTTGAGGACAGCGTTGACGACAAAGTCGTGTATGACGATACTTCCTACTGGGGTCTGCTGGTTTTTTACTAGAGTATAAATACATTCGACTTTTTTGAAAAACCGGTTTCGGATTTATTCGAAATTTACATTACTCGAATACTCGGTTTGCGAATATTTAATTAAGAAAAAACCGGGTAAACCGGTTTCTTTCGGTTTTTTGCATTGTGCTTAAATATAATGAAAATGTTAATACATCATTTTGATATTAATTGTTTGCTCGGCTTTTGAATAAAATTTTGATTAATTGACCTCCAACCTATTAATACAAATTTAGGATATTATAAGAAGAAGTGCTACTATTATTAGCAATTTATTTTAAAAATGTTAAAAATAACACATGGAAGGGGGTGTTTAATTTACCGCATACAAATATCTTGCTCTCATTAAATATAACGATTCATATAGTTCCATCTTCCATGACTCATCCGCCTAATGTCTCCTAACATATTAGTTAATTTTTTTTAGGTACTTTCTTATTGAATTGGTAACTCCATGGAGTCTTACGGGCATTCTTTATTTTTAAGCTTTGATAAGGTACATCACACATCTGAATAATTACCACGCGGAAACTTAAAAAAGATTATTTCTTGTGAATAATATTACTCATAGGCACACAGAAAGAACATAAAATCACGTTCTAACATTAGTGAATTATTGAGTAAGATGGACCCAGCTTATTAATTGACCACATTCACAGTACAACAAATTTTCGGGCGGAATAATTCCTTTACGGAATGAAAGCTATAGGTTAGTGTATCACCGGTGAAGTTTTCAGTTTAATCTAAAATAAAGCTTGAAATAGGTACTAAAAAACAATGTTTTTACTCGTATTTCATTTTCGATTCCAGATGTCCTCAATGAAATTGAACTAGGAATTTTTTTGTGGAACATTTTAACTTTCTATCTCAACTCCTTACGTTTCATTTTCGTTCTCATTTCGAGATAAGTCAAAAATGGGACTTTACAACATTCAAAAAAAAAAGTTTCTAAGAAAATTTTTGTCGGGACAAAAATGTCTAAAACAAGAAATCGACATCTTTAACATTTTATGTTTTCGAAAAACCGGAAAAACTGACTTAAAAAAAACCGGTTAAACTGGTTATTCAAAAATCGATATTTTCTAAAAACCGGCCTGCAGTTTTCAAGAAAAAAACCGTTTTGACGATTTCCGGTTTCGGTTTTGTATACTCTAGTTTTTACCTATAAAAACCAGTAAGAAAATTTCAGTCGGTCAATCCGACTTACATATACCCTTACCCTCAGGAAAACATAAAATTTTCTATTGATATTATGACTCGATTTCTAATGTGGGCGGAGTGGTACATTTGTATGGGAGGTACCAGAAGGGTGTTTTCTCCAAAACTTTGTCTTTTTGTAGCTTAACAAAATACGGAATTTGGGCACGACCGTGTCGAGTGTATTGATATTATTACTCCATCCCTAAAGTGTATGGGAGGTACCAGAAGGGGCGTTTCAAGACTTCCAGATTTTTTCTCAAAAACTTTATCCTGTTTGAGCTTTACTAATACTTTAATAATATTAATCGATTTCTAAAGTGGGCGGTACCAGATGGGGCGTGGCTAGACTTCCAGTATTTTTCTCCTGATAAAGCTTTACTAAATAAAGTATTTGGGTACGATCGCGTTGGATTTATTGATATTATTACTCCATCTCTAAAGTGGGCAGAATGATACCTTTGTACAGGAGGTACCAGAAGGGGCGTGGCTAGACCTTTAATTTTTTTTTCAAAACTTTATGCTGTTATAAAAACTTAAAACTTAATTTTCCTTTACACTCCATGAATGAGGTAAAGGATAGCTTCTCGCGTTGTTGTGAAATACACGCTTTCTATTTTTAGATTTACAACTAACCGCACCTACTTGTTTATCGACGAATGCGAACGTCACTGTTTGAGAAGCTCTTACTAGACATCCCGATTAACTCGACACTTATACTGCGAAGTTGCTGTCAACAACATTCGAGGGGATCCGACAATGAAAGAATTTTTTCTTTTTTTTAAGATGACTGCAGCCAGGAGTTGAACCTGTGATCTCCCGCATGGTAGCCGCGTGTTTTAACCACTATGCCACGCCCGGTTCCATGCTGTTATAGTTTTACTAAATACAGAATTTGGGTACGATCCCGTTGGAAGTACTCATATTATTACTGGATTTCTAAAGTGGGCGGAATGATGTATTTGTATGGGAGGAAGCAGAAGGGTCGGGGCCATGTAGCCCATTTGCAATACCGTAAGTAGTTTTGGGGAAATATTAACTCGTGCAAAATTTCAAAACATTTTGTTGCGTCTTTCGCAAGTTATCGTGCGTACCAGCCGGACAGCCAGACAGTACTTTGTGCAACAGAAGCTTTTGGGCCAATAAAAGCACTCTTTGACATAAAAAACATTAAAAGTACTTTTTGCACAATTGCAATGCATTGCCGAGTTCCTTCTTCACGCAACTCCGAAGTATGTATTAAAGACGCGGCTATCATGAAGACAAATGATTCATCTACGCACAGTACTTATTGTAGGTTGCACAAGGCACAGATTAAAATTATTTCCAGATCCTCTTTGATATCGTTCAGCGAGAATTTGCATAGTTGCTGCAAGTTGTAATGTCATAGTAACTCGCGTTGCTCGACATTCATCCTGAAGCTTTTAGAACGTATCTAAAAGCGTCCTTGGTCAATCTAAAGTTACTTTTAAATCCGTGGTAAAACTATCAAAGAACAAATTCTAGATGTACCCACAGAAAACTTATATGAAACTTTGAAGAGCGAATATGTTAGACCGGTGTCTTCGTTGCCTACATAAACTTGTAAGTTCCTTGCACCTATGATGTTTTTCTTCATCGAATGATGAAAAATTCTCAACACTAAACATTTCTATTAATAATTTCTTATTTTATTTAAATAAAACTAGTAAGGTATTTATATTCTGCTATGCCGAAGCTCAGATAGCCTTCACCATTTGTACAAGTAACGATAAAACTAGTTTTTCACTGAAGTGTCAAATACTCAGATTGAATGGTTTATATACGCTAAGAATTGTTTAACCATCAACAAGGAGGAGTTTTGTATGAGAGGTGGGAGTAGTTTTTCTCACCTTTCCTTCGCTTAGAGGGTAGAAAGTTGTATTCCAAATTTCAGGTCGATAGCTCTTAAATTAACGGCCTTATTCATAAAAAATTTCTAAAGTAGGTATGAAGCGTTCTCTAGCTAAAGTATTCTTCAGCTCTAAAAAACCTTTAATAAGAAATTGTATTCATAAACGTTTTTTATCAGTACTTTAGCTTTATGTGTTCCGGTGGCAACGCCGACTGTTATTGTTCGTTAATGATGTATAAAAAAAGCTTTATAGTCGGATACAAAAGCTTTATAATCGGATACCAAACATGTATTTTTACTTATAATAACTACGAACATTATTGTAACTTAATTTTTCATTGACTACGATTCTGATGACGACAAGAAAGACGTTAAAGTAAAAATTGTATTAAAAAATTGTATTTTCTTTTCCTTATGTTGAAATAATATTCGGATACCGATTACATTTTTTCCTTGTTTTGATTGTTTATACATCACGAATATTATTTCATTATTTACAAATTATTTTTGAAGAATTTTGGAGAAATATTTTTTAAAATGGAATTCATGAATGAAAAGTGTCTATTTAGATACTTTTCTAGGTGCGCGATGATTAAGAAGAAAATTTCCTACACAACGAATGCACGCAACAACTCTTTCCAATAGGAAAAATGCAGAAAAACTCAAAATAAAGATCTCAAATGTATGAATATAGAATAAATTGTACAAACGTCAAGTTATAGCATGCATAAAGTGGAGACAACCCTACTTTAACTTATTGAAGATGTAAATCGTTTATGAATATTGTTTTCTCGAAATTTGCTTAAAAATGGCTTATAAATCTCTTATAAGTTTTTATGAATAAGGCCGTAAGTTTGTAAGCAAAGGGACAGACAGACGGACATCATCCAATCTCGCTCGTCTTAGAACTTAACTTCCGCCTAGAGGATAGAAAGTTGTATTCCAAATTTCAGCTCGATAACTCTTAAATTAAGTTTGTAAGCAAAGGGACAGACAAACGCACGCCTCCAAAAAGGGGGAATTTGTATGGGAGGTGGAAGTAGATTTTGTACGACCTTGCTCATCTTAGAACTCAACCACCGTTTAGATGATAAAAGCTTGCATACCAAATTTCAGCTCGATACCTGTTAAACTACTACTGTGATCGCAGGGACACACCGCCAAAAAAGGTAAATTTGTATGGGAGGTGGGAGTATTTTTTGACCGATCTTGCTCTATATGGGTATTTCCAGCGGAATTTTATGGTATAAAGTTACTATATTTTTTACTTTTTTTGTTTGTAATCATGCAGCGGATTTATGAACTTTAACAAAACAAATCATATATATCGTTCGAAAGTCTCTTCTTTCCAAATCTTGTGAGAAACTACAAATCGGTTAATATTTACCAGCGGTACTGGCTTATATGTGCGTAAAGGTAAGAAAAACAGGTAACTCAAGATTTTGGGCGTTTTGAGAAATTTGAAAAACAGATTCTTGTTGTGCTCAGCAGCACCTACCAGAAAAATAGTAAAATTTTCCAGGTATTGGTTTTTCTTGTCGCTCTGTGTTACCCATTAGAAAAATACGTGTGTCCGCGAGAAGTTTGTGTTTCTATCAGCTGTTTTTTGAGACAGGGTTACCAAAAAAAAAAAAATTACGAAGCACAATCTATTCCAATTACATTCATGTCAAATGTTTTACATAATACTAATGAAATGTAAATTCGACGACATACATACATAATAATAGGGAATATGTTAATATATTTCTTGCTTAGTCCTGCGATGTTAATTAGATATAATTTTTTGAGATCTGATACTGTTAGATTTGATTAAATCAAATTATATCTGGGACAAATTTTGATTGATTAGATCTAATAAGATACAATTAGATCAATTTGAAATAATCTGATCTAAGCAGAGATCGAAGTGGTCGTGGCAGACATGTATTTTAGCCCTAGAAAATAAAACCTAATACACCAATATATTTATTTGTTCTGCAACTGCGCAATAGCAAAGCATAGCCGGTCCCACTAATACTTTAGAATATATTATTATTATTAAAATATTGCACCACCCATTTTAAATTAACGTGCTCAAATTGTTTAATTGTTTAATCCATAAAAATGCGGCGCATTATCATAAAATACTTTTGTTTTAAGTTAAAAATAAATATTGATTAAATGCCACAGATAAACGAACAAACAAATAATTTTTAAAACTCTTTCGTCTTCAAGCAATAAGAAGAATTTTTGATAAAAAAATAGCAATTTAATCAAATATAAAAGCTACTACATATTTCTTTTTTAGAAAGCAAATAAAAAGATGATAACAAATAACACAAACATATGAGACACACTTGTTTTGCTGAGCGAATTTTGCGAGGTTCCAATAATAATCACCATTGTGTTTAAATAAATAAAAATAATAATAATAAAAGCTTACATATCGTACAATGGCATTCTGCCAGACATCGCTTCGAAATCGGTCCATTAATATATAACTTTAATTACTCTCCAATTATGACGATGCTGACACTATAAACTAGCATATAAGCAATTTTAAGATATCCTGCATGTGCCATCACTAATCCACATTTTTGTACAAAAATATTTCATCACCTGTTTCCTTCGGCGGCAGGCACTATGTTTTTCTCACCAGCAAACATAGCAATCGGTCCATAAATATATATTTTGAATATCTTTAGTACTCTCCAGTTATGACGATGTCCTTCGTCCACTGGCCGACACTATAAACCCATATACAAGCAATGTATATTTAAAGATATCCTGCATGTGCCATCACTAACCCACATTTTTGTGCAACAACATTTCATCACTTGTTTCCTTCGGCGGCAAGCTTAATGTTTCTCTCATCAGCAAACATACCTTTTATGGAGCGTGGAAAAAAACTAATTAAGCTTATTTTATGATTTTTTTTTAAAGCAAGTCTTTAACCAATTCATGTGAAAAGCATTGGGGGGAAACAACATTGTTGAACATGATTTTGGATTCTTCTGCTTGTACTTTTTTCTGCTCTTCAAATTATTGTTGCTGACTTTAATGCAGACGCTACAATGCATAATAATTAACTTTTAAATTATACACAAAGTGATGAGAGAGTGCACGCGTAACATTTGTTGTTGTTGTTGCTGGGGTTAAATTGTGGTTCTGGTTTGTCAGATGGATTCAGTAGACGGACGGTGTCGATGAACGGCAAGAAATACGGAATGACCTTGAATATGTTTGGTCTGTTAACAAATTTCATAATGTTGTATTTATGGTTGACACTATATAGGTAATGATGATAAATTCAGTAGCATTTAATGTTTTGCAAACAAACAAAGAATTGAAGTATGTACTTCATTCAACTATTTACCCAATGAGTTTGCAATTTCATATAAGTTACGTAGTAACAGCTTTTTTACAAGTTTTAACAATTCATCGTGATGATTCAAAAGATTCTCTGTCTAGCCAGTTGTATACGTTAAGAATTTAATTTTATATTAAAATCGAAAATCTGCGATCAGAGTAGAAATGTATGTATGTCTGCGCGCTATTATCAATGAATGGATGTGCGTGGGTATTCTTTGTTACCAAAAATATTTTGTATTTGCCGAAACATTTTTATATATAAGTATGTTAATGAAAACCACAATGAATTGAAAATCACGTGCTACTCGGTCAACTTTTCAAAATAAACATTTTATTTTTGTTTGTTGTTTTTTGATTTAATATTTGCTTCTATTTTTACATTTTAAAATAATTATACGTTATTTGGATGTTTTGTATATTTGAGTATATTTTACTTTCGTAAAATGTATGCGAAATTTACAGATTTATAAAACCAATTGGGAAAATCTATAAAATTTATGTAAACGAAGGCAAACTTTAAACATTTTTAAAATACTTGTGGGTCGCTATAGAATATATGAATAATTCAAGGTGGCAAAAAAACTTCTTTATAGATAAAACATAAACATTGGTTCTACCTAAATATTTCCGTTATAGACTTTGAAACCATCTAACCGATGTGCTCCAAACCGGTTTCATTAGAAAGGCAATAATGTCACAATGTAGTCTTAAACTACTAAAACTACTAAACTAAAACAATACATTAAGCACATTCGTTATTTTAGACTTTGCCCGTACAATATTTTCCCGATGAATGAGGTATGCGTTAGCTTCTCGCATTGTTCTAAATTAAAGCGCTTTCTATTTTTAGATGGGACCGGCCGTGGCATGGTGGTTGAACACGCGACTACCATGCGGGAGATCACAGGTTCAACTCCTGGCTCCAGTCATCTTAAAAAAGAAACATTTTCTATCATTGCCAGCTCCCCTCGAATGTTGTTGACAGCAACTTCGCAGTATAAGTGTCTAGTAAGAGCTTCTCAAAGCAATGACGTTCGCATTCATCGATAAACAAGTAGATGCCGTTAGTTGTGATTCTAAAAATAGAAAGCGTGTTAGTTCACAACAACGCGAGAAGCTATCCCATACCTCATTCATGGGGTGTAAAGGGAAATTAAGTTTTTTTTTCTATATTTAGATTCACAACAAACGGCACCTACTTGTTTATAGATAACATCAAAAGGGCCGGCAATGAACAAAAATGTAAATGATTGAAGACAGTAATCGAACCATGGATCTCCCACATGATATTGTTCAAACCATAATGCCACGGCCGATTGTTAGTAAAGGGTGATTAAATTTTAAGAGCCAATGTTGATTTTGAATAAAACACAAATTATTTAGGAAATTATTGTCATTTCTTTTTATTATGATAATATTGGTATGGTTCAATTATGAATGGAACAAAATATCGGACAAATGGCCGCCGCGACCTCGGCGGCACGCCTCCTCCGTCAAAATTTTCGATGACGCTGAGTCATAATTGGGGTTCTATGGCGCTAATGTGCCGAATTATCTTATCCTTTAGCTCTTAAATTGTTGCTGGCTTATCGACGTACAGTGTGCGTCGTACACTATTTCTTTCAAATAAACCCAAAAAAGAAGTCCAATGGTGCACAGTGGTTCCTTTTTGGGTTTTTTTGGGATTAATTCTGTAACTTTTGAACGGATAATTGTATCTTGATGAAATTTAAAATAGTTAAAGTTGAGGTGTTTTCGAGATGTGCATTTATGAACCTATTTGAAAGATTGCATTTAGATAGTGTTTCGAAAAACCTTCAAAAAACATGCTTACATGTACATTAGAGCGTATCACCTTACAGGCACAAAAAAAAGTGCACCGTACACCAGCGAATATAAATTATTGTTTCAAGGATATTTCAAAAAAAAAATTTCATTTTTTTTTTGCCGAACGTAGGGGTCGCCTTTTTAGTTTTTTTCGTCAAATCTTCCGTATTTACAGTCCGATATTGATATAGCGAATTTTTTGTCTCAGGGAGGCCAATATATTTGCTCTTAGGTCCATTGACCTCAAGTGTACCGTTCTAGTACTTACCCCCCAAATCTCATTTCCTACCACCCTAATGTGACACCCTAATGTTAGAAATTTATAGCTCGCGAAAAATCATAAAACTTTTGCTAAGAAAGTTTTTCGATAATTTCAGCACAACTATTAAAAAAATGCTTTTATAAATTCATTGTTGCAGACCGTAGCGGCCACCTTTTTAAATTTGTCATAACTTCAGTATTTACATTCAGATATAAAAGTACGATATATCGATGTATTTGTCTGTGGCAGACCATTTTTTTTAATTCAAAAGTCTTTGACCAACAAGGAATAAGCAACAAAATACCGAAGATATGACGAAAAAACTAAAAAGGCGACCCCTACGTTCGGCACAAAAAAATATTTTTTTTTTTTGAAATGTCCTTGGAACAGTACTTTATATTCGCTGGTGTACGGAGAACTTTTTTTTGTGATACGGTCTAATGTACATGTTATCTTATTCAGGTCAAGAGATATTTGAGATAATAAAAAAAATTTTGTCATTTTACGACGAGGTTGATTTAGTATTTTTAAGGTTGTGACCTCAGTTTTTCTTGAATTGTTATATCGTTGATTTGGTAATAAAATTCTTAATGAAATTGCTGAAAGAACCATGCAAATACGTAGCTCCAGTCAAAAGTTATAAGCATCGCAAGTAAAAATTTTCAAAAAAGGCCTATTTTTAATGTTTTTTTTTTGCAAAAAGGCGACTATATTCTTTATTTTGTAAAAAAAAGTTCTTCTAAAAGGTGGCAATTTCTTTATTATTTCTCATAGAAATGTTCATGCAGATGCATTTAATGCCAAATTTGAATCAGTTCAGCAAAATGGTTCCCCGGAAAGGGAAGCCAAAAATATCCCATTTTTTGAAAAAAAAAAAAATTGTTTTTGAAAATTCCCAAATCGCAAAGCGCCAACGAGAAAGCTCAATATATATTTTTTTGACCCCATATGTGGACTAGTTGACCGTAACGTATTTCAACGTGGCCTTTTAGTAAAAAATTCGGAATTTTGGAACTTATTTTCCCCGTTTTGGGAATTTGGATATTTTGTTGTAAGATATGGCAACATATTGTTAGTCGTTTTTTTAAGGACAACTTTATGCACATTCCTCCAAAATTTCGCTAAGATATTCCAGTCCGTTTGAATTTTACACAATATTATATCTTCAAACAAAATTTTACGTTTTACTCAAAATCATGCTGAAAGTAAAATGAGCTTTTACTTATTTTTTATAAATTAATAAACTTCATGTTAATCCCTTTCTAACGATATGCAATACTGACATACAAGTATTCATTTATCCTTTATAACTATAATCTAACTTCACTACCTCTGTAAAAAAAATATATATCGTGAAAGACACATATATATGGGGGCTATATTTAAATCTGAACCGATATGCTAAGTTTTGTTATCACATTTTAATAATGTGAAAAAACTAAGATTTGCAAAGTTGGTTAACATCAGAGCAAAAATATGGTTTTTGGCTACAATAATGTGTAAAAGGTTATGCTAATTTGTATGGGAGGTACCAGAAGGGGCGGGGCAAGCTGACCCATTATTGCAGTATATACTACACGCTATAAAATAATAATAACAGCAAAATATTAGCTTCGTAGAGTCCTCCAACATGAAGTTAGTGACAGAATAGTGGTTTAAGTGAAATATGTGATTTTGTATGTTAGGTACTTGAGGGGGCGTGGCTATTTCGCCCATTTTCCAACCAATCTCGCGACTAGTAATTCTTATGCCACTGGTAAATTTATATTTAAATTGATTAAGAATTACTCCAGTTATCGTCTTAAAAATTTAGCGAGCCGGCCTGACGGACATGGCTTTATTGGATAAAAAAGCCCCAAAACTTATTTTTTCTAAAGAAGTCTAGGGTCTCAGTTGTATGACCTGTTGGGTTTAATTTTTCCCGTTTAAAATTATATATTCCTCCACCATGTAGCTGAGGTTATACAAAATTTGTTAAAAATGGTAATAAAAACACTCAAAAGCAGGAAAAACATATGGGTATTTCCAGCGGAAGGAAAAAACAAACTATATATATCGTTGGAAAGTCTATTCTTTCCAAATCCGCTGAGAAATTTTAAATCGGTTCATATTTATCCGAGTTATTGGCTTAAAAGTACGTAAAACTACTAAAACCCGGTTTTTTACACGTAACTCAAGATTTTGAGGGTTTTGTGAAATTTGAAAAACAGATTCTTGTAGTGGTCAGCAGCATCTACCAGAAAAATAGTATAATTTCCCAAGTATTGATATTTTTGTCGCTCTGTGTTATCCATAGAAAAATGCGTGTGAGAAAAGTGCAATGATGAGAAAGAAGAGGAGACCACGGGGCATCTTCAATGTCACTGCCCTGCTTTTGGTGACGTGAGATATGAAAAGATTGGTCATCAGACACTTCTGGACAATACTTGTAGGCGTTTGCGGAACATTCATGCCTTCATATGAGCAACGAAAAGGCTTGTTAGCGACGTTGACCGAACAGAATAGGAATATTTGATGTGAAAATTTGAAAATGGTATCACATATTGAAAATTTGAATGCATGTATCAATTTAACTGAAATTTAGTATTTATTTTTGTGGAACCTTGAGAAAATTTTTTTTGTATAAATTGACCCGAATTAAACGAATTAAACAATTTGATTGAAATTTAGAATGTGTATTTTTTTTTTATTATGAAAATTTTTTTTTGTATATATGGACCCGCTATTGATTTGGCTGGGGTTGAATTATTTCGAAAATTTATATCAATTGTCCGATTTTACTTTCACTTAAAATATATGATTTTTTTGGCATGAGAAGATTTTGAATATCGATTGTCCGATTTTACTTAAACTTAAAATATATGATTTTTTTGGCATGAGAAAATTTTGAATGTATGTTTGGAACCACTTGCCGGTGTTTAGCTTATGATACACTTAATTTTTGGAATGTCATTTAGTCACTTTTTTTAACCTCATAGTTATTCAGAAGTCTGTATATATAAAAAAAGATGTACATTTTAATGTCACCACTAATTGTGAAAACGGTTGACCCCATTTGTCCCAAAATTTCAGTGAAAGTTAAGGATTGGCTGTAGATGGTCACCCAGACTGCAAAAAGGCTTAAAGAAGAATGACTAACTTTTATAATGGCGCACTTCCTACTGAAGCAAAGTGCAAAGTGTTATCATTACTCCAACGGAGAATGTTATATGTCAGTCAATCGGCTTAAAAATGTTGTTTTAGAATATATGTCTATCAATAAGTAAGTTTTCATAAAATCATAGACGACACTGCTGATCCATTTTAGAAATTCTTACAATAATATATAATAATTTTTTAGATATATGAAGTACAAAATTTGTCCAGAAAAACCTCGCCTTTTATATTGAAATATTTCAGAGGTCAAAGTAATAAATCAATCGCTATTAGATTTCAACAGGAATCAATATCTTTTACAATAATTTGAAGGAAGGACGAATTCTGCCGGGCCAGCTATTTTATTATAAAAGTAGACAAAAAGGAAAATTATTTTTCGAAAATGAGATGGTCCATTTGTGATATTTGATTATTTTGACATTCCTTTAACTTGGAGTAAAATTCGTAAATTGTTCTGCATTTCCTCGTGAATATGTTTTTTTATACCATCACCCTTTGGGATGAGGGTATATATTTTCATACGATCCAAAAGTGTAACACATAGAAGGAGTCACTTTAGACCTAGGTTAGGCTAGGTTTCTTTGAACCAAATTCGATTCATGACTTTTTAAGTAGATTGAGCCATGTCCGTCTGTCTGTCTGTCCGGCTGGTTCGCACGATAACTTTCGAAAGACGTAACCAAATGTTTTGACATTTTGCACGAGTTATTATTTCCTCAAAACTACTTACGAAATTGAAAATTGGCTACATGGCCCCGCCCCTTCTGGTACCTCCCATACAAATACATCATTCCGCCCACTTTAGAAATCGAGTAATAATTTCAATACACCCAACGGGATCGTACCCAAATTCTGTATTTAGTAATGCTATAACAGGATAAAGTTTTGGAAACAATTTTGAAAGCCTAGCCACGCCCCCTCTGGTACCTCCCATACAAATCTACCTTTCCGCCCACTATAGAGATGGAGGAATAATATCAATAAATCAAACTTGATCGTACCCAAATTCTATTTTTAGTAAAGTTATAACAGGATAAAGTTTTGAAGAAAAAAAATTGTAAGTCTATCCACGCCCCATCTGGTACCTCCCATGCACATCTGGTACCACCCACTTTAGAATAATATTATAAAAAGACATAACGCGATCGTGCGAAAATTTTGTATTTGTTAAAGTTCAAGCAGGATAAAGTTTTTGAGAAAAAATCTGGAAGTCTAGACACGCCCCTTCTGGTACCTCCCATACAAATGTACCACTCCGCCCACTTTAGAAATAGGGTAATAATATCAATACACTCGACACGATCGTGCCCAAATTCTGAATTTGGTTATGTTATAATAGGACAAAGTTTTGGAGAAAAATTTTGAAGTCTAGACACGCCCCTTATGGTACCTCCCATACAAATGTAACTTATCGCCCACTTTGGGGATGTAGTAATAATATCAATACACCCAACGCAATCGTGCCCAAATTCTGTATTTAGCAAAACTATAACAGGATCAAGTTATGGAGAATAAATCTGGAAGCCTAGATACACCCCTTTTCGTACCTCCCATACAAATGTACCACTCCGCCCACTTTAGAAATCGAGTAATAATATCAATATAATAGAAAGTTATATGTTTTACTGAGGGTAAGGGTATATGTAAGTCGGGTTGCCCGACTTAAACTTTCTAACTGGTTTTAATTACAAATCGGTTAATTTCAATAACTCAAGACTTAAACAAAATCTTATAGTGGGTGATGGTATTTATCAGTCAGTTAATCTGACTGAAATTTCTGTACTGGTTTTAATTCCTCAAGAGACACTGTGTAGTTTCTGTAAACTTTACTTTTAAGTTATCCCCAAAGAAAAAAGTCCATTGGGAATAAGTCTGCGATACGAAGTTAGTCAGATATCGGGCGTCGATGACAATATACCGCGCTGTATTCACTACAACAACAATAATGTCATTTGCTTATAAAACTAGTTGATTCATTGTTGAACCTATCTCCTCGAACTTCAGCACCCATTTTATAATGTATTGATTCGATAGAGCTTTATGCCGATTATGTATTCAAATATAAACGGACTTTTGGTTCACCCTGTATAATATTCGTAGTTGTAAATATGATGCTAACGGCTCGTAAAGCTTCTCGGGTTATTGTGAATTAACACACTTTTATTCACATAAAGGAACCTACAATTTGTAGATAAATGCGAACGTCAGCTGTTTAAAAAGCTTTTAATAGACTTTTACTTCGAAGTGGCTGTCGTGGGAGCCGCCGAGGTTAGAAATGTAGATCACTATGACAAGAATTAAACCCTGGTCTCCTTTATAAAAATTCACAGTCACAGTTTTTATGTTTTTATCAAGGGTCGGAAAACGATACTTTTTTTGTTTCTAACAAAAATAAATAACTTAGAAGTTGAAAAATATTTCTTAACACATGAGTTCAATATGTTTTCTAACAATGTTTGTTTGAATACATAACTCTCATGTTCAAAATAATTAATGAACAATGATGGAAAAACTATAAAATTTTTATTTTCAACAAAGATAAATAACATTCAAGTTGAATATTTTTTTCAACTTTAGAGTTAAAAATCTTTTCGAACAATGTTCGTTTCAAATTATAATAAATATACATTTCTATATATACATGAAAAAACTGACGATGGGTTCTATAAAGATGCATCAAGTTGATTATTTCACAGTATTCAGCAAAACTCAAAATACCTGGCCTCTGTTATTGGCGATGGTATAGTATCAATCATATCTTATTCATTAGATGTAAGGGAAAATACATACCTCTAAAAGCTTTCTGAAATTTTTGATTTTCTCCCAAAAATATTTGTTGAAATTCTTAGGATGCTGTGTTACATTTGTATAGTTATGACTTATCTAAATACAAACATATTTCTTGCGTTTAATTTGGTCGGGACAATATTTATGATATTCCAGTTTCGGTACGATATTTAAAATTCATTATTTTTTTGTACATGAACGTTCAATATTTTTTTCAACAATGATAAATAACTTTATTTTGAACAATTGTTCGTTATTTAGTTTTTTCATCGGTTGAAAATTTTTTATTGAACACAAGAGTTCAATATAATTTCGAACATTTGTTGAATTCAAATAGAACAATTGAAAGAAACATTTGATTTTGAACTTGTAAGTTCGTTTTTTTATGAGGAAAAAATTAAAAAATACCGTATTTTGGTATTAATATCGGATGTCTGGTTTTTATTCAAGATATGTATGAACAACAAATTTTGAACAACAAATATGAATTTTAATGAAAGTAATTTTTTGAGTCTAATTATCTAGAAAAACCGACCAACAGTGTCCGACTTGCCTGTTCTTCCGTAACTTAATTAGTAACTTAAAAAATAATGCAAGTAAAAAAATTATTTTTCTCCAAAATTTTTGTGTTTAAAATTCTCTTTTAAATTTTATTTAATGAATATGTTTTAATCGGTCTATTCAAGATCTATTCTATTATTGCTAATAGAATTTGTTTTACAAGAGTTGTATGTGAGAACTGGCAGGGCGCATAGCTATTTCAATAGTTGCCAAACTATCTCATCAGCATCCTTTGCTGAGACTTCTCTACTATCATCACAAACCTTAAGTGTTTAAAGCTCCATCAATGAATTGAGGAGCCCAAACACACCGGCGCGAATATAACATCAACAAAGACCACGCGTCAGCATAATCCCCACAAGCTCTTGTCTACGCTGTTTTTTGTCATAGAAGTTGTTTTTGACACAAAAATGCCAACCCAGTGTACCTCCCGTGTTTGATTTCTCTTGTTTTTTATAGATGATCTATTTATGTATGTAAATAATGAATATGTTGTCATCGTTGGTTTCAAGATCTATTGTATTACTGCTAATAAAATTTGTTTTACAAGAGTTGTAGGAAATGGATTATGTGACAGCTGCCAGTGCGGATAGATATTTCGATAGTTGCCAAACTTTTTAATTTGTAGATTTATTATTAAAATATTTCGAGTAAAGTTATCGATTTGCTTTATGAGCAGTTTGTTATAGGCGGGAAATCAAATTTTGGGACATTTCGAAGGTCGATAATTCTAATTTCGTTACACTAAATTAGGAAAGTCGAACACTGTGCGGCCCTTGGAAGACGCCACTGTATATTTATTTGATCGGCGGTCACCTCGTCATTGTAGACAGCAACTTTGAGTAGTCAAGTCAATCAGAATTTATCTGACAAAAGTTTCATTAAAGTATCTCTCTCTCACGTAACGCGTAATTAAAAGCAGTACTGCATTTCTGTTGTGAATGAAAAAATTGTATTTGAATATACAAATAAACATTTGTATGGGGAAATAATCGTAAACGTTTACAACCGACAATAAAAACACTCCGGCATATATATATGAATGTCGCTTAATAATATTCGTGTTAATGAACTTAATGGAAAAGAAATACAGTTAATATCGGATATATGTAACAACCAAAACGCAGAAAAGATGTAAACATTATGCGATATTTTTTTTATCAGCTTTCTTTATAAATGTACTTTAAGTTTTATGATTCTAAACAATTTTTTTGTCTGGGTTTAAAAGTATATAAATTACCATGCTTTTACATAAAAATTTAAATTTAATATAATGCAATAAATTTGTGTTAAATTTACAAAAACTGCCAACATGATAGTTTTCTTCTGACGTTTCTCCAATTTCATATAAGTAATCTATTTAGTGTGGAATATTTTATATAACCAATCACATTTGATTGAAATCGCTCAACAAAAGGCCACAAAAAAGTGAAAATTTTTATATAAGCGGGAATTCCATATAAGCCGTAATTCATATAAGCGATATCCACTGTATTAACCGTACAACACAAATTATCTATTCGAATAATATGATGTGAATACACTTAATTGCAATTTTAAATCCACAACCTCCTAAAAAAAACACCTTTTACTTATACAAAAAATGTATTGCAATGTTATTTAGGTTCAAGGCTAATTGTTTATCATACTTCATAGCAACTGTGAGTAAGTCAAAAGTTTGTTCGTCAAATAATTTGAACCCGAAAATTGTCTATCATTTGCTTTATGTTAAATATGATTGTCGTTTTCTTCTTAAATTCTAGCGAATGATTTCGTCAGCCAAGGTCAGTGTATTGCTAACCAGAAAATACAATATTATTTCCGATTATTTTAAGAATTTTAAATATGAATTTAACACACAAAATTTGTGCTTGTGTGCTAATTAATTCACGTGTTTCTTTAACATTAAAAACAAAATCCTCAAGTCATTGTGAAACCGGCTTTCATTTTCAATATCGCTAAAATGTTCATAGTAAAACAATTTAATTTAAACACATAATTATGTTTATGTTTTCGCTAGAGTCTAGACAGCAAATTTTCAATTTGTTGTTACGGATAGATTGATAACACAAAGTTGGCAAAATAAATAGGTCAAAATCGACAAAATCAAAAGAGCCACTGTATAGACAGACAGACAGCTTATCATATACTTAACCAAGTTGGACAATTGTGTTGGCTGTAATCTTATATTGTTAACAAAAACGAAGAAACGTGCGACAAATGACGTCGCAAATATTTTTATTATCAGCAGCAAAAAAAAAACACAAGGCAACTAATAAATGCAAGTAAGCAATAAATATTATTAATTTTATAGCACATAAGTATTGTCGGACATACATACGTAGTACGGATACTTGTTAATATATTAGTTTTTTTTTTACTAGTGTAAAAATCAATCCCAATCATAAAATATACAAGTGGTCCGATTATTTCGTAGTCGTTTCTTAAAAGTGAAAAACAAACATAATCCATATCCCAATTAATATTATAAACGTGAATGTTTGTATATTTGTTTGGCTGTGGCACAATCACGTTAAACGGCTGAACCGATTTAAATTTTTGATCCTATGGGCGGAGTGGGCGTAGCAAAACTCTTTTTTAGGGCTATAATGATAAAATTTGATACCCAGACAGTATTCCGCAGCACAAATATGAATATGCAGACGAAATTTCGAACAAAACTTGCTTTTAGAGCTAGTGAGATAAAATTTGATAGTCAGATAGTACTCGGCGGCATGATAATAAATATGCAAACAAAATTTAAATCTTGGCTCAATGTGCCAAACTGTAGGCCTAGAGAGATACAATTTGATACCCAGGTGGTACTCGGCTACACAAACATGAGACAGCAGACGAAATTTTAATTTTCGATCAGTGGGCGTACTTGGCGTGATACTCCGATAATACTCGACGACACAAATATGAATATGGGCAATTCCATAGTCACATACTTGACAGGTGGTACGTTTCAATGAGATGAGAAACATTGAAAAACTTGATTTTTTTATTGCTTTATCTTTTTGTGTAATGCTTAAAAAGCTCTATATTTATTTAGAGAAGTCCAAGAGTCCAAGAGTCCTAAAATATTAGCAAATAAAGAGGGTGACGTTACGTGACAAAATAGAATAATTTTTCCTTGTTTCACAAAAACACAAACTAGTGCGAATTGAGTTGGACTTTCTTGACAAAACCATTTTAATATGATTTGGAATATTATAAATTTGTTTAAAAACTTTAAAATGTTTTTAATTTCTTTGTACAACCTATTTTCTGAAACGTGACGTGACGTTGCGTGATGTGACATAAATATCCTTTTTGATAATTTAGACCAAAATTATTTTAAAAAACAAAAAATAGTTATTTGCAAAATTAGGGAATATTATAAAGTCTATAAAACAAAAATTGTTATTCAAAAATGTTAGATTAGAACGTCAATAAATTAAAATCAAAATTTTGGAGCTAACTGATCATTTTTTACTATTATTGAACTTATTTACTGTTGTAGCAAATATTTTATGATAAAAGTGCACTTGTTTCATCGGTAAATAAGTTATTAAAAATTCAATGAGGTGACCAGATCATTAATGCAATTTTGCAGTCCGTTTAATCATAAATGACAATAAGATAGGCTTTGAACATTTTATTTTAATAAAATTTAAGTATTTAAGTCTTTACTAATACAAGCCAGAAAATTTTTTTTTTTACTTTTTTTCGATCACGGTATACCTTTCTGTGGAAATGCCCATATGCAGACGAAATTTTAAATTTCATCAGTGGGCGTGGCAATATGTGGGCGTGGCAATTTATTTTTTTTAGAGCTAGAAAGATAAAATTTTTGTAGTCAGATAGTAATCTGCTACATTGTAATATGCAGACGTAATTTTAATTTTGACTCAGTGGGCATGGCAAACCTGTATTTTAGTCCTAGAGAGATAAAATTTGATACCCAGATAGTACACAATGAATTTAGTATCGATTAATAGACAGACGTGGGTCGTGCGAAAATGTTTTTATCCCTAAAGAGATGATGGGGCGGTTGAGGCGTGGCAAAATAGCTTGTAGGGTTAAAGAAATAAAATTTGATATGCGGATAGTACTTAGCACCAGAGTACTTATTGGCTCGCCCTTTTCGGCTCGCAAGCCAGGAGCCTCAAAACTACAAAAGAGATATTTTCCTAAAAATTGGTTCTTAGCTCACAAGCCAGGAGCCACAAAATTTCAAATGAGACCTCAGCTCGCGAGTCAGCTCCCAATTTAGTCAAGATACCAAATAAAGAGCTGACTCGCGAGCTAAGGACCAATTTTTAGGAAAAGAGCAGCTCGCGTGCCAATTCAATAAATAAAATCCAAATGCAAGAAAATACCAAAAAGTACTTTTATTGAACCAAAAATTACAAAGTACTTTTTTGTACCAAAAAATACTTTTTTGTACCAGGTTACTTTTTTGTACCAAAAAGTACTTTTAATGTTCCTTTCTGTACAAATTACTTTCTTTTGTACGAAAAAAGTATTTTTAAAGTCCTTTTTTTTTTTGTACCAAAGTACTTTTTCGTACCAAAAAGTTGTTTTGTTGGCCCAAAAGCACTTTTGTGTTGCATGAAGTATTTTTTTGTACCAGAGTACTTTTAATGTACTTTTCGGTGCAAAGTACTTTTTTATCTGTTCCACAAAAGTACTTTTTTTTGTACCAGAGAACTTTTTTTCACCAAAAAGTACTTTTAATGTGCTTTCCGGTACAAATTACTTTCTTTTGTACAAAAAAGTGCTTTTAATGTACTTTTCTGTACAAAATACTTTTTTGTAACAAAGTACTTTTTTTGTACCAAAAAGTAGTTTTGTTGGCCAAAAAGTACTTTTCTGTTACACAAAGTTATTTTTATTGTTCCAGAGTACTTTTAATGTACTTTTCGGTACAAGGTACTTTTTTGTACTTAAAAGTAATTTTATTGGCCAAAAAGTATTTTCCTGTTCAACAAAGTACTTTTTTTTCGTATCAGAGTACTTCATTGTACTAAAAAGTACTTTTCACGTAAATTTAATATACTTTTCGGTACAATTACATCAAAAAATCCACTTTTCCCAAAAATATCCCAACAAAAACACAGCAATTTTTTGGTTTAGCAATTTTGTATACCGATTGTTATACCGATTGTACTTGGCACTACAACTATGCATTTGAAGGCGAACATATTATTTTAGATCGGTGGGAAGAAGGGGTTTTCAGGGGTTGTTAGGGCTATATATCGTGATATATTTTTATGAAGATAGTACTCGACACTAAATATATTTATTTGCAGACGGATTTTTTAATTTCGGTAAGTGAGCGGTGGGTGGGTACACAAACCCTACATATTATTATTAAGCTTAGTAAACGTTCCCAAAATATGTTTAAAAGTGGAATATGCCAGGCCTTATAACTGTGAGGCAAATCCGTGAGATAAGTTATGTAAAGTTAAGTTTTTAATATTCGTCAACTATGCGTAGCATTGCCGAGCCCACTAGACACTGTAATAAATTTGTGGATGAAGTTTATGTTATCTGCTGTAAGGTAGTTGATTTCATATGAAACTTCCTTGTGAACAATAGTTCGATGTGTGGTTGAGGTTGCTTAGAACACTCTATGATCATGTGGATCATTGTAGGCCTAGTCAATGATATTTACACAATGAAACAAAGTATTTGTTGATTAAGAACTGAATGTTGTTTTTAAAGTTATTTAGGACGCTAAATCCGAATCTGCACTTGAGTTTTTCTATCAGCTCGACTTTTCGCAATATACCGCTATGTCAAAAATGAAGGCACTTCTACTACATATACTTGAATATTTCAAAAACGGTTCACCATACTTAATTAAAAAAGAAATTCAAAATTCGTCAATAAAATTATTTTTAAGCCACGCCTACATTGGTTTAAAATTTGCCCAGTAGTTTCAGAAATAACGTTTAACTTTTGAAAAAAAAGCCAACAACATCATAAAAAACGAAAAATTTTGGTCTTTTAACATTCATCAACCATCAAGTTTTGGTTGAAATTCATACAATTCCATGTGTAAAATGAGCATCATTTCATTGAAATCGGTCCACAATTTTTGATTTAATTTAGAATTTACTGATCAAACTGAATTGATAAAAATCGGGATTTCCCACTTTAGAAATTGAATAAAAATACCAAAACACCCAAATACCTCTCATACAAATGTCCCATTCCGCCCCCTTTTAGAAGTCGAGTAATAATATCAATACACCAAATGCGATTGTGCCTAAATTCTTTATTTTAAAATTGAAAGTCTAGCCGCTCCCCTTCTGGTACCTCCCATACAAATGTACCATTCTGCCCAGAATTCTACGATTCCCTGCATAATAATTCACATAATTATGAAAAAAAAGCAAAACGCGTCCATCGATTGGCATGATCCATGTTGAATTTTCTGAATAGGTTATGTGACTTTACGTGAGAGTATAAAGACCAGACACTTTTCTCCGTTTTTCATTTATCTTGATTTTTTAAAATATTAAATTTATTTTACTTAAACAACCATTACTATAAAGCAGACATCCGATATTAATACCAAAATGCGGTATTTTTTAATTTTTTCCTCATAAAAAAACGAACTTACATGTTCAAAATCAAATGTTTCTTTCAATTGTTCTATTTGAATTCAATAAATGTTCGAAATTATATTGAACTCTTCAGTTCAATAAAAAATTTTCAACCGATGAAAAAAGTAAATAACGAACAATTGTTCAAAATAAAGTTATTTATCATTGTTGAAAAAAATATTTAACGTTCATGTACAAAAAAATAATGAACTTTTAAATATCGTACCGAAACTGGAATAAAATAAATATTGTCTCGACCAAACTAAACGCAAGAAATATGTTTGTATAAAGATAAGTCATGACTATACAAATGGAATACAGCATCTTAAGAATTTCAACAAATATTTTTAGGAGAAAATCTAAAATTTCAGAAAACTCTTAGAGCTATGTATTTACCCTTACATCTAACGAATGAGATATGATCGATACTATACCATCGCCAATAACAGAGGCCAGGTATTTTGAGTTTTGCTGAATACTGTGAAATAATCATCTTGATGCATCTTTATAGAACCCATCGTCAGTTTTATCATGTATATTATGAAATGTAGATTTATTACAATTTAAAACGAACATTGTTCGAAAAGATTTTCAACTCTAAAGTTAAAAAAAATATTCAACTTGAATGTTATTTATCTTTGTTGAAAATAAAAATGTTATAGTTTTTCCATCATTGTTCATTATTTATTTTGAACATGAGAGTTATGTTTTCAAACAAACATTGTTAGAAAACATATTGAACTCATGTGTTGAGAAATATTTTTCAACTTCTAAGTTATTTATTTTTGTTAGAAACAAAAAAAGTATCGTTTTCCGACCCTTGCTATAAAGGTATTTGACCAAAACATGTTTTCTCGTATTTTCCCAAAATATTGTCAAAGCAATACAGAGTTGATTTTGTGTCCACACTAGGCGCATTTTTTTGCCTCCTTTTGTTTGATCAAACACGTGTCAAACTGTGTCAGATGGACATTAGGGAAAACATATTTGCCCTGCGGTCACACTTGAACGAATATTTGCAACAAATAGTTGTTTGCCGGCCGGCCGTGGCATAGTGGTTAGAACACGCGACTACCATGCAGGAGATCGCAGGTTCAAACCTGGCTCCAGTCATCTTAAAAGAAAAAAATAAATAAAATTTTCTTTCATTGTCGGCTCCCCTCGAATGTTGTTTGACAGCAACTTCGCAGTATTAAGCGTCGATTCAATCGTCGTGTCTAGTAAGAGCTTCTCAAACATTGACGTTCGCATTCGTCGATAAACAAGTAGGTGCCGTTAGTTGTGAATCTTAAAATAGAAAGCGTGTTAATTCACAACAACGCGAGAAGCTATCCCATACCTCATTCATGGGGTGCAAAGGGAAATTAAGTTTAAGTTGTTTGCCGGCAAATAAATTTTGTTTTCTCAGAAACTTTCAGCAAGCCGACAGAAAATATTTTTTTTTTTAATTTTTGAACAATTTGATACAAAATGCAAATATTTTGGTTAACAGTGATGCGTATTTTCTTATCTCCTCATTATTTCTTTAACTTCAACATAATTGGCGACGTTTTGTTTGTGATTTCAATGTAATTATTCTTTGTTTTGTCTTTCGAACAGATGTTCTTGCTATAAGTGTGGCCAACGCAATCTTTTTTTAGACGACATATTATTTTACTTATTATGTAGATTCTAGTGGAAATTACATTGAAAATTTTAAAAATCGATCAAAATATATACCGGGGTTTTTCCTGTTTCAAAATTTTACATATTCAAAATATAGGTTTAGAATTTTTTGGCCGAATCTAGTTTAGATCCCAACGACTGTTTTGGTTGGGTAAAACACATCATTTAAGCATAAAATTTATATATATGTGTCGAAATTCGAACTATTGGATGTTAATTTAAATGTTAGTTAATTTATAACCAATTTTATTTAGAAATAATAGCGGCGATTTTTTTGCCTGTGGCACTTAGAGCTTTGAACAACGTTTTATTATTATTTAGGTGTAATAGGGTCATTGGGACCAGAGAACAGAATGAATGCATTTGTTTTTATTGTATATTCATAATTTCATTGCTTTTCCATGCATTCATTCAACACCAGTAACTAATGTCGTTGCTATTTATATGCATTACAGCAGCTGTCAAGTTTTGAAGTGCTCCAACTAGTAGTGTTGCAGTTTAGTGCCGCTAATTGGCTCTATTTAGAAAAAAGGCCTAGTTTCCATGGAATAAATACTGAAACAATTTCATTCCGCCAGAATTTATCCGCGTTGACGGCTTCTGTTTGTAACTGAATAATTTTTTTGCTTCGTTTTGCTTTATCTCACTGACTTTAGAAATAATTAAAAAGTTTTTTTCTTTAATTATATAAATTATATTGTATAATTTGTAAAAGTTTTTAACATTCGGCCAAAAAAAAAACTCCTACGTTTGAGCTTTTTTTTATAATAATGTCTAGCAACGAAATGAAGAAATGACACATTAGAACAATAACACCAATCACACCTTTTATTCAGTATTTGTTGCCTTTTACATTTCCTATATAAATTTATTGTAGCTGTTATTTACCCTTGAACAGGCAGACTTTATATAATTAAATATGAATGTATATTTTATAATCTTCTCAAAGTTAAAGTAAATAATAAAAACATCAAAAATATAAAAGTGTTTCTCAGATATTTTTTACTTTTTGTTCAAACAGCATTAAGAACATTCATACTATTTGTTGCTTTTGGGACTGTTAGGTAAAATTAACAAAAAATATGTAATGCAATGCATAGTTTGCGTCAACTCACAATATCTATGACATGTTTTACTGAAATTATGTGGATTGACAACAATAGGCATATTTTTTGTGACTGACATAAAATAACGAACTCAAACCGTTCCCTGATTGGGACCTGTATGTTCTTGAATTACTGCTGGATTCGTCTCAAAAATTTGTTTCATTTGAGTACAAGCACACAGAAGATCTTCACAGAACCCCTTTTTGAGCGGGGGGTTGTGATTTTTTGACTCCCATATTCTACAATTTATCACCTTTACAATGGGCTTTCGAGAGTGTTAACTGTCTGACAACCGATATTTGTTGGATTTGCTTGTAACCGGTTAAACTATGGCCAATTTATCTTTATTATACTATAATTAGTCGCAGCTTACCCGGTTTACAGTCGGTTTGAGATAATTAACACAGCTAGAATTTTTCCCTTTTAATTATGCATTAAATTTTATAACAGTTCCACAATATTACCAAAATATTTTTTATATTTACCATTTCTTCCTTTTATTTAATTTATTATTATTTAAATTGGCGATATTTTCCTTCATTTTGTTAATTTCAGTCGGTAAGCTGACAACACCGCTGAAAACAGCTGTTATTTACCCTTGGTTGCTCTTACAAAACTTTTGTAAGATCAAATAAATGTTTGCCCAAAAAAGAGGAAAATATTTGCTCTTTGGTGGTCACACTTTGGTCACATTGAGCATATTTTTATTTGAAGACAAATAATTTTGTTTGACCAAATTCAGCTGTTTTGTTGTTTGCCACACAAAAATGTTTTGTGGTCAGACTGCGGCAAAGAAATATGTGACGGTTTTCGTCAAATATTTGCCTAATCTGACCGTACCTTAAGCCAGTTTCTTCGTGATTTTTTTCTTTGTGTTTTATTTTAAATTTGTTTTTTTAAAGATAACAATTACAATTTAAAAAAACCGTTTTATGAAGAGTTATGGTTTTTTAAAACTTTTAATTTTTGGCAAAAAGTCGAATATACTATTAGTACCTGTAACTTAAAAATTCGATCTGACGGAGAAAAATGGAGATTAGATTTAAAATCAGCAACCCCAAATTAATAATAAAAAAAATGGTATGAAGTTCCAGTCAACAAAGTTCAAATTTGTTCCCTTGTGCTATCATTCAAAACGTGCCTGGTAAAAATTTAATTATAACTATCAGATTGACTATAGCTATCGTAGCTATACGCGTCGTTCTAATGTTGGTACCTTTCAGTGAGTCAAGGGATAGTAACATGCCAATTCACTGAATTTTAACCTGCATAGCCGATATTCAATAACGGTTCAGGCACAAAAAAATTCAGCTCTGAACACAAAAATGGTGCTCATCGGAGGCAAAGTAATAACTCCCAATCCACACTTTAAGGGAAACTTTAATTCGTTAGACACAGTGTAAAATTTGCACGCAATAACTCATTGCCACTGTACGCTCGTTAGTCCGATGCCTCCGCTATTTATTTATAGCATCAGCAACGTTATTTTCTACTTGATAATTGTCTTGAGTAGATTTACTACTTTGCTCTTGTACACAAGTGCCCACACCCCAGCGTTGTTATTGAGCTCGGTCAGAGTGTCAGTCAGTGGCTTAATGCGATAATTTGAATGAAGAAACACCACTTTAGCAAATATCGAATTACGCCAGTACAAATTACAATAACCTGACAACAGCTATCAAGTAAATGACATAATGACATAATGAACAAAAAAAAAAAAATAATCGTAAAATAACAAACTTACGGCCTTATTCATAAAAACTTATAAGAGGTTTATAAACCATTTTTAAGCAAATTTCGAGAAAATAATATTCATAAACGATTCACATCTTCAATAAGTTAAAGTAGGGTCGTCTCCACTTTAAGCATTCTATAACTTGACGTTTGTACAAATTATTGTATATTTATGAATTTAAGATCTTTGTTTTCAGATTTTCGGCATTTTTCCTATTGGAAAGAGTTGCTGCATTTCATTCGTTGTGTAGGAAATTTTCTTCTTAATCATTGCGCACATAGAAAAGTATCTAAATAGACACTTTTCATTCATGAATTCCATTTTGAAAAATATTTCTCCAAAATTCTTCAAAAATAATTTGTAAATAATGAAATAATATTCGTGATGTATAAACAATCAAAACAAGGAAACGGTGTAATCGGTATCCGATTATAATTTTAACATGAGGAAAAGAAAATCAAATATTTTAATATAATTTTTACTTTAACGTCTTTCTTATCATCATGAAAATCGTAGTCAATGAAAAATTGTGCTACAATAATGTTCATAGTTATTATAAGTGCAAATACATATTTGGTATCCGATTATAAAGCTTTTGTATCCGATTATAAAGCTGTTTTTGTACATCATTAACGACCAATAACAACCGGCATTGCCACCTGAACACATAAAGCTAAAGGTCTGATAAAAAACGTTTATGAATACAATTTCTTATTAAAGGTTTGTTAGAGCTAAAGAATACTTTAGCTAGAGAACGCTTCATACCTCCTTTAGAAATTTTTTATGAATATGGCCGTTACATTATAAAAACAATACAAACAATGCAATGCAATGTAAACGTGCAGCAAATAATTCATATGCACACAAACTAACAATATATCATAAAGGTGTTCGTTCGACTCACATTTTAAGATGAATCGTGTGGTTTTATCTTTGCGGCAGTGATATATAACAGTATACTAATAGTATTAGCTACATAATGTTGTAATAGAAATGTGAAATGGTGTAGGAGCAAACAATTTAATAGAGTAAGTTGGTAGGTTAAATATACAGTCGAAACTCTTTATAACGAATTCCAAGGGACTGGATATTTACTTCGCTATAAAGAAAATTCGCTATATAGAAAAGGAAAAGAATTTTGTTCCTTTTAACATTTTTTATTTGTAGTAGTCAGTTATTTTGGTTTGAAGTACATTTATTCACTTTTCTTCTTCAATGTAATTTTCTAATACATTTAGAGAAGTAAACACTGTATTTTGTACGTTGGTTTTCATTTCCAAATAGGTACGGAAACCTTCAACTGATGAAGAAAGCTGTCCATATGTGGGTAACAGTTTCACAATATCGGCATATTCTTCTTCGTATTCATCTGAATCTGTTAAGAAATGTATGTAAATAATAACGAAAATGATTTGAATAAATTCGTTATATGGAGATTAAAAACGCTTCAATCTTGAAGTTACGGTAACAAAAATGCTTCGTTATAAGCAAGTATTCGCTATAGGGAAATTCGTTATATGGAGATTATAATACACTCAAAGTAGACCCAAAACACAGTGTTCTTATAATTGCTTCGCAATAAAGAAAACTTCGTTATATAGGAGTTCGTTATAGAGAGTTCTGACTGTAATTAATGAAATTCCTTACAACAACAAAAATCTGTCAGAAATCATATGCCGATGTGACCCTTGTTTTAAAATTTACATGATTTTTTTTACATTTCTAACACTGTTCTGGATTATTATTCAAAGATTCTATAGATCGTTTATATAGTATAAAAAAAAATTACTACAAATCGCATAATTTTTACGAAATTATGGATTATTTCTAAAATTTTTAGTATATACTTTGCAACAACAAAAAACGTCAGTATTTCTACTACGTTGTTTGTTGTATTACACAGTACAACACATGATTTTGGGACTCAATTCTGAGAACTGCACGTGAAAGTAGCCCCAAAAAGAAGAAGTTCTGCATAATTCGTTTTGTCAGATTACATGTCATAATAATTTAATATCGATTCGAAATTAGTAAGTATCGTATAGGGGAATTTGTCACGTTTGAGGCTCTTTTGTTATATGGTGGCGTATGGTTATCGTAAGTAATATTCCAAGTAAATCATACGCCCCCCTCGATGTTATCGACAGCAACTTCGCAGTATAGTGTCGAGTCAATCGGCATGTCTAGTAAAAGTATTCAAACAGTGGCGCACAGTGGTCGATTTCCTTCAAAAAGGCGCGCATGAGGCTCAACTCTCCTCTTCTGAAATGATCTCTCCATATCTTCAAAACGTTATCCGGGTCCGTCACTAGCTGGCCATTTCCGTCCTTGCAGGACGGTAACCCTGGTAGAATTTTCGGGCTTAATCTCTACTTCGGAGCAACTCTGCATACAGTTTCGCCCTGTATGCAGCATCCGTCTCTCTCGTGGCATTGCGACATTTATCGTCGTATCAGGCATCATCTTGAGACGGCTTTGAGTACCCAAGTACGCTTCTTGTAGTCCGTATATATTGCCACTGCCCCATTGGGGCTTATGTCCCAATGTCATTGGGGATTTAGTCCGGCAAGTTGTTCGGACATAAGCCCTAAAATCGTTTTGGGGATGATGTCCGTGTGGGGTTATGTCACGGCACCTATTTTTTACATGTTTAGGCCAATTATCGGAAGAAGCTCTTGAGCACAGGAACAAAGATTTTAATAATTTTCGGACGAACTACGCGAGTCAGATGTCTAGAAAAGAAAATTTGGAAGATATATGGCAGCGATTCCTCAACACTACATTTTTAGTTTGAGAGCGACAGACAGGAAATCTTCGAACCAAAATCTACCTTATGAGCTACAGAATTTAGTCAAACAGGCTACACATGAGGTTGAAGGTGGGAATAAGAAAAAGGATGACTACACAGAAATTCCTCAAATGATTTAGAATTTCGCAACATAGTATATCCCGTAACATTTTCTGATTGTTCAAATTGACCTTATTGAATTTGACGGCTTTTCAAAGATCAGAAATTTCCTCAAATATTTAAAAAAACTGGATGTTGCTTCCCTAGATAATTTCGAACCATTTTTATACTATGAAATTTTGGCTCAAAGTTCGCCAAATTCTCGAAAAAGTTCATGAAAAAAATCTCCGAACCTTTAATCTGAATTGGCCATATGCATTATTAGATAATGTCTCCGTATTGAAGTCCAACGTTGGTCTAGGATCCTTCAGGGTCCATCCATGGGTTTTGATAAGTCAAGATACCGCCAAAGCTTTTTGGGGGCCACCAATACCCCATGCGCGCCTTTTCGATGCAAATCGACCACTGTGTGGCGTTGGCATTCTTCTATAAACAAGTATGTGCCGTTTGTTGTGTATCTTAAAATATAAAGCTATCCCATACCTCATTCATGGGATGTAAAGGGATATTAAGTTTTTTTTTAATAGTTTGTATACTATTTTGTGTAGATTATTGATAAAGTTGTTAATAAAATCTAAAAAAAAACAATATATTTCAAAAAATTAACCAAAATATTTTAATAAAAATTTTAAATTTTTAAAAAAATAATGTATATGTTTTTATTAATTAAGTTTTACAAACTTTAAGTCTGCGTTGTGTAAATTTCGCATTTCGCAAAAACAAACATTTATTATATTATACAAATTCGTTTTCAAATTGATGACTTAACAAAAGTTCCAATAATTTGGATTATTTAAAAAAAAAGTTTTTTTTCGAAATTTTTAAAAATATTTTTGTTAAATTTTAAAAATTTATTGGTATTAATTCTATTAAGATTCTATAAATTTATCAGAAAGAAACACATTAATATCTTTCACCATCACGGAGTAACAACTTGCCAAAATAATCAGTATTACGGAATTTAAAAAAAATAAAATTTAAGTTGAACAATAGTCGTTTTTTTTCAATCATTTAAAAAAAAAAACATGCTGGGGTTATTGTTATCACAAATGAACACGAATTCACTTTACAAATTCTACAAAATATCATGAACACACTTTGGGTGCTCTAAACCCCAATTATCTACAATCACCAAGCCAATTTGCAATACTTTGTAAATAATTCTATATTTAAAACAATTGAGTACATTACGTTTTTATTTTATAATAAAATAATAGGTGTTGTGTTATACAAATATGACAGAGATAGTTGTAAATTGTAGAGATTACAATAGAACTGTAATCTAAACTTAATGTAATATGTAATTAAAACTGTTTTAGAAAGCTATAACAGGGGGTCACAATTACATGATCACTCTGATAGATTTAGATTTTACTTTATCTTCTGTAGCGTCATTGAGATTCGAACATCGGTTCTGCGAACTGTGGCGCCAATGGAAAAAATGAAAAGGAACCACACAATACTTTGTGTAGAGTACAATAACACAACAATTTTTGAATGGTGTAGACTAGTATGATGCGTTCCCCATACAAAAAAAGTTGGGCTATGTTTACAAATAATGCAAAAACAATTTTACAATACTACAAATGTATATCCAATTGGTCCTATTGAAACATATGGGAATTTCCATGGTCATGTGTGGAACATTTGTATGTTTTAATGAGATGAAAACAATGCTTAATTTTTTTCTTACTTCTGTAATTTTTCGTGCAAAACTTGAGAATATCTATATTTAGTAAAAGAGAAGAAAGTAGCTGAACTGACATAAAATGTTAGCTACTATAAAGGGTGACGTGACAAAAGTTACTAGGTACGTATTTAATTATTTACAAAAACGCAAAACAGTGCGAACTGAAATTTTCTTTGCATAACACAAGGGAACAAGGTATTTATTGATTAAGAACTGAATGTTGTTTTTAAGGTTATTTGGGACGCTGAATCCGAATCTGTACTTGGTTTTTTTTATCAGCTATATACCGTTATGTCAAAAATGAAGGCACTTCCACTACATATATTTGAATAATTTAAAAACGGTTCTCCATATTCAATTTAAAAATAAATCCAAAATTCGTCAATAAAATTGTCTTTAAGCCTTGCCTACAATGGTTTAAAATTTGCCCAATAGTTTCAGAAATATCGTTGAAGTTTTTCAAAAAAGAAATATCAATAATTTTATATAAAAAAGAAAATCTTGGTTCATTAAAAATTAAAAATACGACAAAGTTACCAGTTTTGGTCTAAAATTATGTAGGCAAATATATTTTAAATGAAATGAGTCTAATTTTTTAAAATCGGCTATTACTCAGTCAATTTTGTTGTGATTTTTTTTAAAGTGGCAGCTACATTTTTAACAATTTTTGGTTTATAAAGAGTAAAGTTATGATTTTTTAAAACTTTTAATTTTTGGAAAAAGTTGAAAATACTATTAGTACCTGTTACTTTAAAATTCAAGCTGATGGAGAAAAAATGGTATTAAGTTCCAGTCAACACAAACAAGTTAAATTTTGTTCCCTTGTGTAATCTTTAATCGTAGGGGCGTGTTCGCCTGTAGTCTAGTACAAAACACATAGTTGATTACAGAGGTCAACAGCGAAAACGAGCTTGACTAACTATAGATTTGATGCATGATGGCTTCCTAAGTACAAAAATGGTCAAATTGTATGGATAATAATTGTATGGTTAATTTTATTTATTTTTTTTTATAATTATACCCTTCACCACGCCCATGAACAGTGTTCTCCCATTTGTAACGCCCATAATGAGGCGTGAAGGTATGACAATATATATGTATATATACATGATCAGCATAGAAATTGCGATTACAGCCGCAGTTTAAGAGATATCGAGCTGAAGTTTGGAATGCAAGCCTCTATCCTCTAAACGAAGGCTACTTTCTAAGATGAGCAAGGTCGGTCAAAAACTACTTCCACCTCCCATACAAACTCCCCCTTTTTTGGGGTGTCCGCCTAACTTCCCCCGCGATTAAAGCCGTAAGTTAGGAAATTTGATATGCAAGTTTTTATCCTATAATAGGAGCTTACGTTGTAAAATGAGCAATATCGGACGAATACTTCTCCCACCTACCATACAAACCCCACCTTTTTGGGGGTGTCCGTCTATATGTCCCTGTAGTTTATGAGCTTTCGGGCTGAAATTTGGTATTCAAGCTCTGTTCTCCAAGCGAAACATTTCAGAAAAAGTTATTGACAAAAAATGGATGTGTGAAGCTAAAAGTAACGTCAACCTCCCACCAACTCCCCTATTTTGTGGTACAAAGTTTAATAAAATATAGTTGTAGTGCAAATAACCACTTTTATCACCAAATGTTGAAGGGTATCTGAGCTTCGGCAAAGCCTTACTAGTTTTGAGGTAACATTGTCAATATTTTGAGATATTTCTCCAATTATTTTGTCATAACTCAAAAACAACATGTTCGATTTTGTTAAACTAAATTCACAAAATTTTTGGTTTACAATACCTTTAAATGGTGTATACTATTGATTTAATGCGATCAATAGTTTTAAAGTTGTATAATGCAAATGCAGATCACGAGAAAAAGTGTAACGCATTAAAGGAAACGTGTTACACCCCAAGTATCTTAAGACCAAATGCGTTTCCTGACTTTTTAAGACGATTGAGCTATGTCCGTCTGTCTGGCTGGCCGTCTGGAAGGTTGGTGGGCAGGATAACTCAAGTAAACCTTAACTGATCTTCATAACAATTTACCAGAATTATTATTTTCAAAATGAAGTAATGGATTAGTAAATGAGCGGAATAGCTCCACCCTTTCTGGTACCACCCATACAAAATTACATATTTTTTTAAAAACTGATATTTCTCAAATAACTTCCAAACGGACTGCTGGAAGACATTCAAATTTGGTCAGTTCAATTACATTATAATAACAGACAAACTCTTTGCCCCTTCACACCCCTTCTGGTAGCTCCCATACAAGTGGCCGAATTGATCCTCATAGTTTGGATTCAGTTATATTTTGAGTAAGATGTACGCTTATGAAAATTGGACTGTATACGATGACCCATTCTGGTACCTCCTATACAAAATGACCTATTTTTTTATATTCTAATAAGAAAGAAATGAAGAAAGGCTACCTCCGAAAAGTGGCGATTTGAAAGATTGCAAAAACTGGAGAAGAATTACTCTAATGAAAACCATATACAAAATACTGGCAGACTTAATACAGGAAGACTTCAAAATAAAATAGAGAACAATCTGCGAGATGAACAGGCAGGTTTCCGGCCAAATAGAAGCTGCTTAGATCAGGCTAAAACTCTGCGCATTATAATAGAGTAATCTATCGAATGGCGAACTCCCCAGTATCTACTGTTCATAGACTTCAAGAAAGCCTTCGACACCATCAAACGGACTGCCATATGGGTAAATCCTGTGTTGCGGACGTTACATTCGTACGCATCTATGTTTTGTTATATTAATCCTGTTTGCGTTATGAGTGAGATATTTATAAATAAACTTCAGCAAACAACAGTTATTTGAGAGTACTTTGAAATGACATTTAACTGTTTGCTTAACTACTTTTGACAAAAAAGATATTCGAGCCAAAAGTGCCGTTGCGGTCGTTACAAAAAATGGAAGTAGTTTTGGATGCCAATGTGTATTTCGATCTATTTTAGCAAATATTGCATAGTAACAAAAAAAATCGAAATACATTAAAGAAAGAGGAATATTTAAGGATTTTAAAAAGGCTTTATTAAGAGTTATACATTTAGTGGTTCATCCAAAAATTTTAAATTCGTCCGTTGCGGACGTTGCGTTGCGGGCGTTACACTTTTTCCTACTATCTTATATGTCCTAAAAAATTGTATCCGCATCAGACAGTCTGTTAAGGAGCTATTGACAAACACAATTATAAATATAAGAATTACATATATTATATGAAAGGACCCAGTAGGTATCGCTGGAGTGGACTTATTTCGAAAATTTTAGTGGAGAGAAAGAGAAAACATTTTATGTACAAATAGACTCGACAGCTGGCGCAGGGGTGGACTTATTTCGAAAATTTGAATAGATTTACCAATTTAACTGAAATTCAGAATGTATGTTTGTTTCAATAAATAAAATTTTGAAAAAATTCATTCCGTTGCGGACGTTATGCACTTTGTCATTCATATTTTTCTGTAGAATGGTGTAAAAATACATATTTATATTTATATATTTTATGCGCACTATTGGCTCTCTTTACGAACGTACTTCGATTGAGAAAAAATTAAATATTAAAGCAGTTAAATTTAAAAAACCTTGTTTTCCGTTGCGGACGTTATATGTCGAATGCCCATCTTTACTAACCATTATTTATATCTTCTGAATGACTGACCGACGCCTTTTTTACATTTAATTGAAGACAATGGATTAGATTTTAAGTTTGTTATAAAACTAAAAGGAAATATGGTGGTTTTTACCATTTTTATGAACATTTAAAAAACATATATTTTAGAAATACAGATAAAAGCACGAGGTAGGTGCAGTTTTTGACCTGCCATTCATAAATAGATAACGGAAAATGGTCATGCTTTATATATTTTGTGGGTTAAATATATAGCCCATTTATGGATTAACAAATATATGTGGTTTTAACAACTCTGAAATTCTTTCCTTGGTATACATTATTTCGGATTTACCCATATGGAAAGAAAGCATTCGAATCATCAGAGCTATGTACGAGGATGCAGAACTCTCAGTTCATCACAATGGGAGCACCAGCCAAACATTTCATACTAACGCTGGAGTAAAACAAGGAAGCCCTCTATCCCCTCAACTGTTTACCATCGTGGCGGATGAGAACGTGAGCGAAGTCTGTTTAGAGGGAAGAGGAATTACAAGGAATCTCTCACGCCTACTCGAGGATTTGGATTATGCAGATGATATTTGTCTACTCCAACAAAATCTCCAACATGCAAATGAAACTGGAAGATTTAGAAAGATTAGCGGTCAGAATATTCAATGCATGCGTAAAGTCTCCTCTGTTGTGTGGAAGTGAAACCTGGCTAGTTTCGAACTCAATCACTTAAAAACTACCTCAGAGTCATATGAGGATTATACAGATCTCTGAAACATAAGCCACGAGTAACCCATACTGAAGCAAATTAAACAAGGAAAATGGAGGCGGATCGGCCATACCATCAGGAAAAAGCCGGAAAGTATCGCAAGGGTGGCCCTAGAGTGGAATCCTCAAGGAGGCGAACCATACTCCAAGAGCTGGGACAATGTAATCTTAAATGGGAAGATGATAAAATAACAGAAGCAAATCGAGTAAGATGGAGATGCTTTGTGGAAGCCCTATGCTTCCAAGAGGGGTAATGGAAATATACTGCGAAAACCGAAACATTTGTATAGGAGGTAACGCGTTCTGGTACCCCCATACAAATGACCGAATTCAACTTCATGGTTTTACATACATTTTTTTTGTAGGTATACTAAATTCGGTCATATTTTGTGCAAGATATACCCTTATTGAAATTTGACTCAGGATAGAACATAGAATGTATCCGCCGAACACTTGTGGTACTTCCTATACAAAATAACTTATTTTTGCAAAATTAAAAATTATCCCAACCATTAGAAATTATGATACCTTTTGAGATTTGGATGTGGATCAAACGAGATTTATTTCTGCGCTGCATTAACATTGTTGATAAATTCGAAATGAATCAATCGACTTCTATGATCGATATGTCAGTTTGTTGCTATTACTTGTTGTTTTGCGATAAAGCAATAACTCTGATTTTTCATGATTTTTTTTTAAAACAAAACATATTTGCCATTTTCACTTAAAAAAATTTACTTTTTGCTTAATTTTTTAATTATAACTTCAAAACTTCTACGCCGATTAAAACTCAATATATAAACGGGTGGAAGGTTATGTAAATTTAAAATTTTCTAAGTTTATTTTAATAACATCGGACTAACCCTTTCTGAGTTATTATTAATTATGTGGAGAAATTTTTAAAAATATTTATAATTTTACTTAAATTAGTTTTTAAAATAAACATACTGAAACCGCAATTAATCGAAATTGTATAGTGGTCTTTAAATTTTTTTTTTGATTTTGTTGCCTTGTGGATCCCGACAACTTCTGTTTCGAAATTTTTTTTCAACATGAGATACTTCACTTTATATTAATATTATCAAAATTTCTCCATCGATTGTCTTAGGAAATGACTCATTTTATTTATAACAGGTGTGATTTTACGACCAAAGTGGAAGTGAAACGGAAAACTTTTCGCGGATTACAATTTTTATGAAATTAATTTTTTTTTAACTTTGGCTGAAATAAATGGTTTTTGAGATAAACTTTATCTGGACCGAAACTAATTTTAAGGTGAAAATTTAAATTTTTTTAAAAAAAATTACGACAAGCTTGACGAAATTTTTCTTTTAAAGTTTGGCACAGTTATTCCCTTTTTTGGAAACAAATTTTATTTTTATTATTGAGGTAATATATTTGGTGCTATTTTGGATTTATTCTATGTGGGCCATATTTCCAGGTGACACTTTTCGCAAACATCACGTTTTATGGACATAAACGAAAATATTCATCTCTAAACGACTTTTGGGGAACACTCACGTACGAATTTCTAATATATTGTAAACAGATTAGACCAATAGTTTTAATACGGATGTTATATTATAATTACAGTCATTAAACTTTGATGTACTAATTTGATAATTATTAATTACCATATCAGTTATCGTCTCATTTAATACATTAATTATTAAATAATAATAACATCTAATTTTATCTAATACTTTTTAGTTACCGCCCATTCCCCCATCCCCTGCACCCACATAAAAAATGACTACCAAAGAACCAAATGGTCGAGTGGGGATGGAAAAAAAATTGCGTCGTTCCGCATCGGCCGGTGAACACAATTTAACATCATTACGCAATCGTAAATCGACACAAAATCTATTCGATCAATATGGCATACCCGTTGATGTCAAGCAATTTGGCAAATTCCTAGACAAAGATGACAACGGCAACAATAATGTAGAGAAAAAGACTAGATATCGCAGGACACAAAGTGTTACGCGAGCGGAGGAGATAACAACCAAAGAGGAGAAGCAACGTAAACAGCAACCCGATAAATCGTAAGTTAAATACAATGAACGTATTGTGACATAGAGAAACCAAACTTCGACATATTGGTCAAAATGTTTTAATGTTGTTTTGTGTCTTATTTAAGTATTATTTTTTATTATTTTTCAGCTGCCATCGTCCTAGAGATTCCCTGTTTTCATGGAGTTCCGGTTTTAGCAACTTTACCGGCTTAGTGAATTGGGGTTTTTTGCTGCTTACTATAGGTGGCTTTAGATTATGTTTGGAAAATTTATTAAAGTAAGTATTGGAATTTAAAGATGTATTACTGCTTTACTATAATTAGAATTAATAATGTTTAATGGACAAGTTATGACACTCGACAAAAAAAAAGTTTCGTCCCAATTGTAACTCGGATATTTGAATATAAAAATGTTAAAAAAAATTAAGAAATCGTATTAATCTAGAATTAATTTATTTTTTTTTTAAATTAAATTCTCTTTATTTTTAGATACGGCATTCGCATTAATCCACTCGACTGGTATTTCTTCGTGAGTGGCAAAGACGAGGGCGAAGGTCACGCATCTTTATTTTTGATCTTATGTAGGTTTCTACAAATTCCTTTGCCTTATATCAAAAACATAAAAGCGACCAAGAGTTATACTAAAATACTCTTAATTTTATTTTTTACTTCTACTAGATTCAATTGTTCACCTCTCGATCTGTTTAATGGTGGAAAAGGGCTTAGCTATGGTAAGTACATACAACAAATTACAATATGACTGAGATTTGAAGGAATTTTTCGAAAAATCGCTATTATGAAAATTGATTATAACTTTTGAAATGCATATAACGAATTTTGACAGGGGATGTCACTCTCTGTTTTGTTAATGGAAACTATAAAAATCTATATAATATGGGAATTAAACAGAATATTAACACGGAAATTCGGTACAAGAAAATAAGATAAGAAAAAGAAAAATTCTTACAATAATTGTGTACGGCATAAAAAAGTTTGAAAAAAGTTATCATTGTTAAATTTTGTACCTTATGGATAAATATGTACCCGGTAAACTTAAAAACAATGTCTTCAATTTACCCCTCATGAATTAAACTGTATATTAGCTCTGGATAGATAAAACTTGATATATATATGGGCAAGGCCACAGTCAGTAACATCACGTTCGTATACATATTTTGGCGAATATCTTTACTAAATACTATTATTTCTCCCAACTTGAGAACGGCATATGAAATAACTCTTCATAACTGTTTTTTCATACGTAGACAATTTTGCTGTATCTCGTTTTGTTGTGAAGTTATGACCATTTTAAGCCGTCAGTAACGTCACCAGATGTTGGAAGTGTGTTTTGAGGTTACTGAACGTTTGTGTTAAAATTAGCGAATTGAAAAGAGTTTATGTTTATAATTGCCCAGTATTTAAAAAAGGAAGGCTGAAAGATGATTTTATCCAAAAGGTGGGCTTAAATTTAATGTTTTAATCACGTAATCGCCATAAAACCAGTGTCAGTAACGTCACACAAAAATGTCAGTAACGTCACACGTACGAATTTCGGTAGGATTTTGGGGTCTTTTTTCTCTTGGGTTAATAGAGGGACCCTAAACGACCAAAAAATCATCGTAGAGGAGTTTTAAGATTCAACCTGGGGAGATATTAAGACTAAACCAGTCTCATAAAAAAAAATTGTAGTAAATCGGGCTCGACCTTTAGAGCTGATTTGTGTATGATAGAGTGTTAGTTAATAAAATTATCTCTTCAATAATGTGTATAGCTTGAGTGTTGAAATTGGTTTCTGATCAGTTTTGCATCATTAAAATTAAAATTTGTAAATTTTCCCTACTTTTCAGTCTTAGCGGCAGTGATGGTATACAAAATTGGACGAAAATCGTCAATTTTGGGTTTTGAAGTCGTCAAAATCGTCAAAACCTGATTTTAAAATCGTCAAAAAATCTTTACACAACAATTTACTCATTTTATCCTGTATATGAGAAACTAATGCAAAAAAAAACAATAAAACTATTCTTTTTAAACGTTTTATTTAAAATACATTTAAAATTAATTTAAATTAAATAATTCATTGAGTAAAATACTTAAAAAACAATCATCAACAAAAAATTTAGAGGCTACATATTAATATATTTGTATATAACACTGTACAACACAAAAAAAATTACAAGGTTCGACCTATAAATTTTTATAGAGGAGGCAAAAAAAGAAGACACGTCTATCGGCGTTTTAAAAGTTTACATCTGGGTTTTATTTTAGGGGGAGGTAAAGTTTCCCCCAAATGCAAATTTTGTATTGTCAATCGGCATAGAAAATCGAGTAAAGCTTACATTTTAAGTATATTATATGTTCAGCAAAGTTATGTAAAAAATTGATGTGACTTTAAAACCAGTACAGAAATGTAAGTCAGGTAGACTAACTGATAAATACCATTACCCAATACAAGATATTGTTAAAGTCTTGAGTTGTTTAAATTAACCGATTTTCAGATATTTATATGGAAGGTACCAGAAGAGGTGCGCCAAAAGGATTTCTAAGGTTTTGCCACCTGTTACAAGTTAAATTAACTGACCAAATTTAATTATCCTCCAGTTGCCCGTTTGGAAGTTATAAGAGAAATATAAATTTTCCAAAAATATATCATTTTGTATGGGAGATACCAGAAAGGGTGTAGCAAAGGCTTCGGTTTTCTTAGGGTTTGTCTTCTATTAAAAGATAATTAAACTGACCAAATTCAAATATCCTCCAGTAGTACGTTTGGAAGTTATGAAAGAAATAATATTTTTCCTAAAATAGGTAATTTTGTACTGGAGGTACCAGAAGGGGTGGGGCTGTTCTGCCTATTTACAATCCCATTACTTCGGCCTTATTCCCGTAGACGTCGTCGACGCAAAACGACGTCGTCTTGTGACGACGCTGTAAAATCGGTATTCTCGTAGTCGTTTTCGATAACTATCGGTTACTATTGACACAAATTTGGTATTCTGTAAGGAAATGTGACGACGACGTTGAATCGAAACGACTCTGAATCTGTCTTCACAGTTGTTAGTAACGACTTGAAACAATTTGAAAGAATAACTTTAGTTTTTGTAAATTTAAAAAAAGGTTTTGTTTAATGACGTCAAGAATAACAATGTCGAGTAACAAATAGGGGCTTGGAAACAAAATCCCTCATAGGTACAAGGATTTTGTCTAATTTTAAGGGGTAATGTGAGAAAATTGGTGAAAAACAATTTAATTCCTTTGGAGCGCCTTTAAGAATCCTTTGCGGTTGTAGTTACGAATCTGGTCTTCTTTATTTGTAGCAAAAATTTTGATATGGGTTCCATCGACATGTCCAATTACTTCAGTAAATCCAGTTTTGTTAAAAAAAATTTAGTTTATGCTTCCGATTTGTCATCTTCAGTTACTTCCAATTGTATCCAAGGTGGACAAATCACCCTTCTAATGCAATCAGACAGGAATCTTGCAACTACTGGCTGCACTTACACTTAGGTTGAAAGGCCCCTGTCCAAAGGACCCCAATGTTGCTGACAACTTAATTATGACTGAAACATATGTCCTGAGTTCACTTTTCATGATAGGAACTATTTCTATAGGAACGATTACGTAATTAAATGCTGCCTTATTAAGACTTAAGTAGTTCTAGAATCTAAAAAAAGTTGGAAGGCCGGCCAACAGATAACATCAAATTACGATTTTAACACCGATGAACATACTCGTTATTTGGCAAGTTTAAGATCATCGGATCATAGTCGAAGTATTATCCTTTCCAGTATAAGATTATTTTTACTTTCCTCATCGCTTGAATCTGAATCGGACACAAAAAACATTTCTTCACAACAGAAAATAAAAGTCAAAATGAATCAGCTGATGTACAAATGTTACATCAGCTGTTGTTATTTCTCTCATGTTATCGATTACTAGTCGACGTCGTCTCATAGTAGTTACAGAATACCGAAATAGCATTGATGTGACAACGATGTTGACTCGAAGTGATGTTGACATAAAAACGACGACGATGTCGACGACGTCTACGGGAATAGGGGTGATTAATACTGGTAAATTTTCATACCGATAAATTAAGGTTTACTCGAGTTAACCTTCAACAACTCTTCGTCGTTACTATTAAATATATTTCTAAAATCTGACTGGGATACTTCGCGGAATTCGGAGTCTAAACTTTGCAGTTCATCGTATTCAATAAACTGTTAATACTCTTTTACAATAATAGGGAAAAACTGTTCTGGCCCATTAATTTATACATACAGCATTTTTAGGCATAACTTTCATTGTGTGCTGATTAAGTTAGGGTTACCAAGCGACGACTTGGAAAGGAAAGTTGTAATTTGTAAAAATCGTCATTTAAGGGGTAAAATCGTCAAATCGTCATATCTGTTTTTTTGGACAAAAAATCGTCAAAATGACGATAAATCGTCAAATATACCATCACTGCTTAGCGGCTATTTAGTACGAAAAATGTCGAATTAACTTCTGTTTTTGTTTTTTTTTATTTTGCAAAAAATTTGTGAAATTTCTTCCTAAATGGTGATACAAATTTTGTGTCAGTATTTTGAATTAAAGCCAGGACACTGTAAAATAAAAACACATTATTATCGGAAAAAACAAGTCTTTATTAATTCAGACTTGTTAATTTTGGGAAAATTAAAGCATAAGTTGAAGTTTTTTTTTAACGTAAATAAACATAAAATATCACAAAAAATGCAATCCTAATTGTATCCCTGCTGAGCTGCTATTTCGTCCCCAATGGTACGGATTTGGTGTGAAGACGAAATGTCACGAATGTTTTTTGCGTTTGCGAAAATTGTGGCCGTATCCCAAATGGTGTTTATTTTTTAAACTCTTCTTCAGCAACTTCCGCAACTAATATTTGCGATTGTGTATATTGAAACGCCTCAACGAATTACCGTGCACTGTTTACTATGCAGTGACGAGCTTTTTCCTTTTGTACTCGTCGTATTTGTTGCTTTCTTTTAGCTTTTTAACATAACGCTGGTCTCTTTTTGCACCAGGAATCGGAGTCTAGCAATTAAATACCAAATTATTAAGCAAAAAAGTAAAAAAAAATAAAATTTAAATAATCCGTCAGTAACGTCACAAAATTTATTTTTGCAAAAAATACCCTGCTATTTGCTAATAATGCTTCATTTAAGCATTGATTATGAAAGTACTTCAAAAATACTCAAAAAAAATCAGCTCATCCAACCTCTTTTATTAGTTTATGCATAAAAAAAACATTTTATAAAAATTTGTCAGTAACGTCACCATTTATTTGCGGCTGATTACTTTAAGCCTTAATTGGTCCAAAACCCAAGCTTTGTACACAAATTTGCTTGCTAATCAATAGTTTGATTTGTATTCTATCCAAAAAATGTAATCACCTGTCTAAAGTATAAAAATATAAGAACAAAATTTACCTTTTTAGCCGACATTGGGATATTTTCCAAATACACCTTGCATGTGCCACTTATGAAAAGGATGTAAAATGTCAAAGCAGGCACAAATTTTGCACTGGCATACATTGCTGCCATATTCTATACATATTAGACTTTTGAAATATAAAAAAATTTTTGGACCTTGTGACAGAAAAAAAAATCTATGTGGTTTCATTTTTCGTGGCCTTGCCGATATGCATTTTTTTCAGGAAAACAAGTTCTTTTTAGAAGTTCGTATTTCAATTTTATATCTATCAAAAATGTATGCAACCACACAGGGAACCCAATTTTAGTTGGGCCCATGTCGGTACCTCACCAACTTTGACCTTGAATATTGATTTTCTTGCAATCCAAAACAAACTCTTATCCAATCCAGATATATTTAAACTGTCAGATCTAATTAGAAGTATAACTGGGATTTCGGGTCAAAAACATAGAGCAATATAATAGATAGAGACACCAAATCGTTCGCGAAAATTAGGTTCCATAGGTTCGAGCAAATTGTAAGGCAAATGTTTGAAAGGAGGGACAATGTGGATCGTAAGTTACGCGTGAAAAAAAGAGACTTTAAAGTAAATACTGCGTTTTGAGTTTTGCTGGATGCACAAATCGCCAAAACTTAAAATATTTCACATTTTAACATTAACTTTTAATAGTATTTTTGGTAGATTTTCAAGAAAATAAGTGCATATTCCTACTTTGAACATGTAAAAAATTCGCCCGAGCCTATTCATCAAACTGACGTCTAATTTTAGTCAAGAGAGATGTTAGGGCACTGGTCAAAACACATCATATTCCCCATTATTATGTATGGCGTAGTCACGTCGAATCTTTGTCGTTTTTAAAATATGGCATCGCTGATGTCGTTTGTAAGACTGAATACGACTGGCCCTGTGCGTATCATGTTCTTCTTCATTAGATGATGAAGAATTCTCAACACTAAACATTTCTGTTAATTATTACTAATTTTATTGAAATAAAAACAGTCGAAGGTTGTCGAAAGTCGACTGCGACATACGTAATAAGAGGGATTAGATATAATAAGATAAGTTGTAATCTAATTTTATCCAATTATATATTAACATCGTATTTCATATCTGTCTATCTATACAATTATATTCAATTGAACCCAAATTTTTTTTTTCGCACGGGATCATTTAAAAATTTATTTTATTAAGTTTACTAACTTTAATTATCGCAAAAGCCATTACTACTATTCTTTGCGGTTGATTTTGATCATCTAATGGTTTCACAACTTTTATTTTTAAAAAATTATCTGACTTTAATATAAAAAATCAACACTTCAACACTTACTTACCTCTAATGTTGTTAGTAGGAACGAAAGTCGCAGTAATACAAGTTGCATTTTAGCCAATATTTTTTATTATATCATTTATCTTGCTTATTGAATCTCGATAGTTTAGAACATGAGTGTGAGTTCATTAATTTGACTTTTCATAGTCATCGCTTTTATAAAGTCACGTACAAAAAGTTGACTACAAATATATATAAAAAGAAAATTTAAGACAAAATTTAAGGTTTTGCAAAAAAATTAACGAAAAACGTGTGTGTGTGTGGATATAAAAAAAACAGTAATAAAATATTATGAACTTACAAAACAAATATAGTAGAGATAAACTTAAATTATACGCACTCCGTACTGTTGACAATACTTTTGCAATGCTTGCTTGTGATTATCACCTATGGCCGATACGAGTTGGGGTATTTCCCCTGGACGAGACTGAGCTAATTTTCCCAAGTTGTCGGCAAGGAATTTGCGGCCATCCGAGACCTCAGCTAGGAAATCTTGAGTCTTGGGTTGAGCATAACTCAGCTGTGAGAATGCTGCCTGATAACCAGCCGAATCATCGGGCTCTACAAAATTGTCACCCTCCATAATAGTCTTATCTGGTGGCATTTCAAAAAGTTCAACGAGAGCTTGCAAAAGTCTAGACCAGTATTGGTTATACGGTGGCGATAACATGGCCGGGCATTCACATAAAATTTTCGAAATGCCAACAGCCACAATTTTTCGTTCCAATTCATTGGATACTTTTGCCATGTCAGGAATGAACACTCGATCTACAACCATGCCAAACATGTTGGCCTGAATTTGATCAATAAGTTCGACTAATGAGGGAGCGCCCAATTTGGCCGCGTAGTAAGAGAAGAAAACAATAATACCCTTAACATACTTTGTAGTTTTCGATAGCGACAAACGTTGGAATAACAAAGCAAAGATCTGACGCATGCTAGCTTGTAAAGCAGGGGCTGGATAGTAGGCCAAAAGATTTTGCAGTAAAAAGAAACCTTCATGATCGTTGGCTTTTGAGGCTATCATTTTTTGGAAAATGCCCAAAATGGCATTCTGAAATAAAAAAAAATGGATTAACATATAAACAATTTGGAAGGAAATCGCTACAGGGCATACCAATTTATCCATAGCAGCTATTTGGGCAGCTCCTTGTCTAATAAATGCACATAACAGTCTTATAAGAGGGGTAACATTGCCGGAACGATCCCACAATGGAGGGGCCAACAGGCAAGGGAACAAAGCCCAGTATGGCTCTGGAATGGCACCTGAACCCTCACGTATCTCTAGTAACAACGACAACATTTGGAAAACATAGGGCATAAATTCCAAAATATCTTGTTGTAAAATGCCTTGGAATACGGGAAACAGCACCTCTTCAAACGAACTAACCGCAGCAGCTTCAGTTTTACAAACGATTCTGCAAAAACACAATGGTTAAAATTAGGATGAAGAAATTTCCATGACTTTAATGGTACTACTTACTTTATGGCTAACGACAAAGTCTCAAAAAGATAATGATTGAAATGTGGTCTGGATGGGTTCTTGGCGACCATGGTCAAAATTTCCGTTAAACGGGGCAATGCCACTGCCATAAATGGCATAGAATGTTCTTGCAACGATGAGAAACTGCGCATAATAGCCTTCATGACATACTCATTTTCAGTAGATCCTGCCAGAGAAAGTGTGGCGAACAGGCCATTTAGGAGATCGTTGGCAAAAGGAGCCAAGTGCTGAGGACCAATCCTAAAATTTTTAAGATATGCAAAGTCTTTAATTGCTGTATACTTTTTTTAAATTGCAAACAAAAAAACTTCATTCCGTTTCAAGTTATATACTTACAGTAAAGCATTTGCGGGATCCTTCATAGTGAAAATTCTTTCGAGGGCGCAGGCGGCATAGCTGTGCACTACAACGCTTTCAGCAGGCAAATGGCGTATTAAATGCGGCAATGCAGCCAGCAAAGTCTGCTGGCCCAATAAACTGCGAAATACCATTACGAATTTAATAGCTGCAGACTTTAGAACCGGAAGTTCATTAACTGGGGAAAGATTGGAATAAGATTTGTTAATGGTATAACGATTTCATGTTTGTCTTTTGATAGCTTACTATTTGGTCTCTCCAATTCCGGCATTATGTGTTGTGCACAAAACTGTGGCAGGGGTACCAACTCCGATGCCTGTGTAATGCCATGTTTCTGGGTACCACCGCGTGAGGCAAAAGATGTAACCAAATAAATGGCCGTATCCTTGGCACGCCAATTAGCGGCTGGATTCTCTTTGTATTTTGCCAAAAGAATTTCCAAATATTGACCAAAAATACCAAATATTTTTGCTTCAAAATTTTGCGATAATGTCTTGACTAAATCACAAGCCGCACGGCGTCTGGTATCAATGTCTGATCCCTCAATATCGCGGCGTATGTATTCCTCGGGACTGTCTTCAAAAAGTTCCTCATCCGATTGACGGAAATCCAAATTAGGTATGACAACTTTCTCGCAAATATTGGCCAATATCTCAGGGTTTTCAAAAATTTTGCGATATTGAGTGCGTTCGGCCACCACAGAAAGGAATTGTAAAGCATTAGAAACCAACTAGAAGGCAACAATATAAAAAAAGTAATTTAATTTATCTCTAAGCTGTAATTATTATAATTAAGCGAATTACTTACCGAGTCATATTTTGTTTGCATACCAGTCTTTACCAGCAACTCCCATACGGCTGTCACAAAAGTCTCCATATAGGGAGCAAATTCTTCATCATATTTCTGGGCATACATGCCAATGTTTTCACAAACTTGTGAACGCAAATGTTCCAACACCCCAGCGTCTTCATCATCACCTGTATGCAGACAGGGTACATCCACTGTTAACAACTCGTGAAAAGCTTTCATCCACGTAGCCATATTATCCTCAAAAAACTCGGGCAAATCTTGTGAATTCAATGAATAGAATACCTTGCACACCAACACCAATGAACCATAGATCACTTTCAATGCCTCCACATTATTCTCATGAACCTTGGTCAGTTGCATTGTGGCCAGCAGAAGATCTGTCAACGGTTTTGCCATGCGATCTAGCACCAATTTGATTTCTTCCCACAAATTTTGCGATTTAAATTCGAAACGGTAACGTTTGAAAAGTGAATGGGCTGTCTGTAAGACACCATTGATAACATTAAAATCACCGGTGGCAAATTTATTGACCATTTCATCAATTAGTTGTGGCCATTTCTTGGGAAAATCATGTTTTCCTATGATGCTGACAGCGTCACTTAGTTGTTTTTGTAAAGCTGGCGGAGAGCGCAACATAAGGGTAACAATTAAGTTCTTGATAGTATTACGATCATCAATATGGATTTTATCGGGTGTATCAGACTCCTGAAATAAATGGTAGAATTTTACTACAATTTCAATTTTTTACAATTTCATGATTCAATTTTTATTTTTAAAAAATTTGTTATTCAAAAAGTTTTTGTTTTATATAATATAGATATTAAGCAACGTTCCCTACACCGTCCACGTTCCCACGATAATTGGTTCTTTACTCGATTATTCGGTTAAAGATTGTCAACTTAGCAACAGCTGTACAAACCAGGGAAAGAATCCTGGACACAGCCCATCTGTTACAACAACAACGGTTGTGTACTGTAATGTAAGGGGAATACTTTTGTTTACTGGTGTTGTTTTGTATCCCAAACATACCTACCTGTCAGTGAAAAGGCGCTTTAGAAAAACTTGTCAAATTTGTTATTATTGCTTTAAACACTGCCACTATTAATCGGTTTTAGTTTGCAAACACATCAAAATTATTTCATTCGTCAAATTACATTTTTCTTCCTCTAATTGGATATTTAATTGTTGAACGGTCAAAATTAGCACAAAATTCTCAAAGAACAAATATTGGATCTGATGGAAAACATAAATGAAACTTTAAGGTTCCTTGTTATTCTCTCAATAATTGGATTATGCTTTATATCCATATTGTATTCAATCTTTCATGAAAAACTAAAAGTAAGTTGACATATGCTACGCTTATTTAAAACGGAAACAAATTTCATTATTCCATTCCCAAAAAAAGCCTCTAGATGAATTGCAAAGAAAAATACATAAATCTATGCGTGAAATAAAGCTTCTAATAAGAGTTTGTAATATTATAAACGATGTCAAACTAAACACCATCACACCGGACGGCTACATGTTAATTGATATTGATAAACAAAGAGCTTTGCGCTTGCTAAAATCTCTAAAGGAAAAGGAGGAAATTTTGGCAATAAACAATGGTATCGAGAAATCATCAAAAGTGGATAAAATGCAAAATGAAGTCGCTACAAAAACAAATGAAACTATTATGGTTGAAGCCGACACGCAATTCTGTAACGAATCTGGCGATTTTGTTAAAAAATCTAAACAACAGAGCAACAACGTTAAATTGTGTGGTTATCAACGAAGAAAATATCAAGCTGGCAACAGAAAAAAATTAAATAGATCTTTTATATAGAACAAATATGAAACTACTGTTCAACAGATTTTAAATGTGGTCTGAAGTGTAAATAGTAAATTGCACATGTAAAAAGTAAACTGTCAGTGGTTGTTGAATTCTTATTGTTCTAATATATCTGCTGATAATTTATGTGATTGGAATTAATCTCCGATCTATGCAAAAGGTCTTGAGAAGGTTTGGATGGATTCGACGGTACAACTTAAAAACTACGTGATTTAGTGGCTGTACAATTTAATAAATATGTGGTTAAATGCACTTAACATTTCAAATCCTATATTAAAATTTTATAGAGAAATCGTATATAGGCGTATAAAGGCATCGTTCATATAGGAAAATAGGTCATATAAAGAAAGATATTCTTATAAAAATCTCTAAACACAGCGTTCTTATGGGAAAATTATGTTATAAAGCACCTTTCTTATAAGAAAGCAAGTGGATTCTATTAAACCCTTTACTTCTTACACTAGTCCTGAGAGATAGAAGTAGGAAACAAAGATGAATTGAAAAAAAAACAACCAAATTAATATCGCAAATAACTCAATGTTTAATGCAATTTTTTGTTTAAAATTCGAGGTAATGTTTGACCAAAAATATTAAAACGGGTTTGTGTTACATTTAAACGCTGTGCTGTAATCCTTAAAAAATAAACCGTTATTTGGCATTTCTGTCGGGCCTAGTGACAGAATAAAAATCGACATAAACAAACGCGTCATAGGGTCTGATGGAATCTCTTCCCTTATTCTCTTTGTAAGAAATAATCAAGAGATCTTGACTTTTTTTATACCTCCTCCAAATTCTAATATGGTTTGCTGTGTCCTGCGAAGAGACCAGAGGCAATTCTATTATCGCCTGCAAAGCCAAAGTCAAACCATTTCTGTTCTGCGAAAAATATTGAGAATACAATGTTCCCATTGGTTTGCGTGCGAAAACACAGAAAAAAAGAGGCTAAGGCGGCACTTTATGTATAGAAAAATCAAAATTGACGTTTTCTTGGAATACAAGTATAAATAAGAAAATAATCTATAACGCATAATTAGCTTAGCTGCAATGTATTTAAACATGCTTCTATCACATATAGGTTATATTGATAGAATAAAATGTCTTAAGCAACAAAATCTTAGTAAACTAAAGTGAAATCTTTGGCACTTTTCATTAACTTCAATATTTTTCACTTGAACAAAACTTCCCGTACTATTTGGACACCAAGGGAACCCACTTTGGATACCATGTCCAACTCTCACTCTGGTTTGGAGTGTCTTATTTGCTTGGCGGAACTAGAGGTATTTTTTTATTTTTGCCGGAAAGGTGCAAGCCAGCCGATTCTTATTCTGTTAAAGAAAGATTGAAATGCAATGTTCCCATGTTAGGGCAGATAAGATTCTAATAAAGTGGCTAAGATGCCATTTGGCTTACGGAAAAATTTAAATGAAGGTTTGCGTATAATACAAGTAGAAATATGACAAAATACTAAAATCTTTTATAATCTTGCCGACGAGAAACATTTGAATTTTTTTGTATCACATTAATGTTATACTGATAGAAGGAAAATGTCTTAAGCTTTTGCAGCAACTAAGCTTGGTTGTGCTACAATTCTTCTTTAACCAAAATTAATCTTCGGCACTTTTCCTTATTTCTCCGTACTACTTTAGTGACATTTTAAAAATCTGAGTAAAACTTCCCGCCCTTTTGCCGTAGCCCATCGATACCGTAGACGCACGCCTACTGAAGACTTGTTTGCCTATTCGTGACAACATACCTCATTTATTGCCCAGTTGCGTTTGATGTAGTTTTTAAATGCGATGGAACCAGCCACACGTATTGTCATATCCACTTCAGCTTTGTCGATCAAATTCAACAACAGCACAGCGTAGTTGCGTTGCGCCTCTGTTGATTCCAGTAGCTTCTCAGCTGCAACACGCCAAAAACGAATAAGAACACACACATTAAGAATTATTATCAAAATTCAGTTCCACAACTCAGCTACAAGTTATCGAATAAAATCATTTGGAAACTTACCCGGCCGACGCACATTTGGATCGGGACTCAATGTTTGTTGCAAATAACCGGCTAACAATTGCAAATTTTCATTATTTACCTCCATTATGAAATTCTTTTGTGTGTGTGAGCGCGGCGGCGTTCCCGTGTAGCAAATTATATTTATTAACAACCGCACGTTTTCTTTTGCTATGTTCGATTATCTTTTGTAATTTATTATAGTTTTTTACTTCTCTCGCAATTGGGTTATTAATTTGCTTAAATTATTTTAGCAAATTACTTAAAAAGGTTCTCTTGTGAAATGCCTTTACGTTCGTTTTTTGCTTGTTATTGGCACACATGCGAATCGGAGAGAACAGCGAACAACAAATGATTGGAATTCCGTTGAATTCAGCCAATTCTTGTTTTTGCACAATCTTCACGAAAACTAGGCAGCACTTTATTTCTTTTACTCCAAGCTGCCAGATTGTTAACCGTAAGGTTGTGGGTGTGTTTAGTAAACGTAAGAGAAAAAAATGCCACATTGTTAGAAATAATCATTTGAGCCAAGTGTCGTTTACATTTTAAAAATCGGATACCAAACACTGAAATTTAAACTATATAAAATATATAAGCTAATTCAGACCATCTTTAAACTTAAACTAATATAAAATATGTAATATTAATAACAAAAAGGGTTAAATTTGTACTGATTATTCTAACAATTTTCGGTGGAATTGGACTTTGTTCGGCGAGGTCTGATCGAAAAAGTGAAGATGGCAAAGTTGGCGCCCATGGGCCCATAATGAGTCCGGTCTCCTTTGGATCCTATTATTCCACCGTATATGTAATAATAAGATCTAAGGATATAATCACCACGATTCCAACTATGCTATTTTTACGGCAATTATGGACCTAGTTAGGCCTACTTGTTACCTTTATAGGCTTGCTTTCGGAAGCGAAATCTTGATTACAAAAGTGCTATCAATTATAAATATGACTTTAAATTTTTAAAATATTTGCACATAATAACATCTCATTACTTATTTCATGAAGTTCCTGATATAAATATGGCTTTATGGTTTACGTTCGTATATCAGATTTCGGTTCGAATCGAAAGCGGTATTTTTAATAATTTAATTTTAGTAATTTTAATATTTTTTTTTTTGATGTCACAGTCAAATATTGAATAATTTGCATATGGAAAATAAGGCAAAATAATATGTTAATCATCCAAATTATACCAAAATTAAATAATAATTAAATAGTATATACAAATTTAAAAAAAAAATAATAATTATATACTAATAATTAAAATAAAATACAAATCATTTTTATTCTACATTGTTATTTAAAATCCGAAAAAAATTATTAAAAAATGCAAAAATTAGAAAAAAATTTAAATCCTAAAAAACAAAAACATTTTAAGAAACAAAAATTAAAAATACTACAAATGTTAAAATTGCTAAAAATTTACGAAAAATATGTAATTACATTAAAAAAGGCAATTCAAAAAAAATGTATATTTATTTAAAAAAAAAAATATATATTTTATAACTTTTTTTTACAAATCTGCACTACATTTTAAATAAGAAAAAATACAAAATAGAAAAAAATTAAAGTAGTGTAAAAAGATTGAGTTTTTAGAAATAATATTTAAAAAACACTGCAAATATCAAATTATTAAAATTTCACAAAATAAAAATATTTATTTACAATAAAACCACAAAAAAATACAAATTATGTAAATTAAACAAAACACCTTTTTTCATTAATATTATTGAAAATATTAAAAAAGATTTATAAAATACACAACCTCTAAAGTTAAAACTAAAACAGAAACAGAGATGACGAATTAATTCATTTCATTTCATTTATTTAATCTTGTAATTAAAAGCCCCCATTATTTACATTTTAAAAATTCACAAAAGTATAAAATTACAATAAAATTAAAAAAGTACCAAAATAACCAATAAATAACTACCAATAAAATAAAAACTAAAAATTTTTTTAATTAGAAAAATTACAAAAAAAGCAGAAAAATTCACAATCAATAAAACAAAACTGATTACGTGTACAATATAATATATAGTGATCAATAATAATAATTACTAAATTACATTTCTAAAATAGTAAAAAACATTATAGAATTAAAAAAATATATATAAATAAATAAGTATACGAAATTAGCAATTAACAAAATCAAAACAATTTAAAAAAAATATTGAACAAAAAAAACTTAAATTTTTAGAAACAAAACTAAAAAATATAAAACAAACTACATTATTTTTAAAAATTCACTACTAATTATTAATAAGAAAAATTTATTTAAATTATTAAAACTTTTTCTAAAATAAAAAGTATGTTTGTATGTATGTATGTATGCAGGGATTAAAAAGACGCCAAAACACTCTGCTCAACACATTTTAAACGTCGGTAATGTGCGCAGGCGAACTCAAAACTCAAGAGTTTAATGATCCAAGATGCTCCGCACGCAGAGTCAACACATAACAAAACTCTTTTTTACAATTTTTTCCTGAGCACTCAAAGATGGTGTGCACACATAAACGAGCGACACTAAAATATTGGTAGAGAAGAAGAAGAAATATAGATGTATATGTATAAATATTTGTATGTATGTGTTTTTTTCTCCATATGAATATTCATGTGTTACTCCGTGTTTGGGTATTTTCGTTTCTCAGTGCACATATGAGTTGTGTCATCTTTATCGCACACACGACGGGAGTCAGAAAAAAGAGCAACATCGTTTTCCGACACTTAGCAAGATGTGTTTGCATGTTAACATGCTCAACGGTACAGAGTTTGTGTCACATTTACCTCTCAAACACTCTCATGAAAAGAGTTTTTCATACATTTTGTGCACATTTGTGAGTTTTTTTCAAACGCTGTATGTATGTATGTTTGTATGTTTATATTATGTTTATATTTCAATTACATATATAAAAATTAACGAATCTTTACGAATTACAAATCTTTCCTAAAAACATTATTTTATGTAAATTTAGTTACAAAAAATAAATAAATGTTTCTACAAATAAATAAACAAAAAAAATTTTCTAAAAACGCAATATTAAATATTAAAAATAATTGCCATAAAATCAGATAACCAAAAAATTAATAAATCAAAATCAATCAATAAATTCATTTTTCAACATTTTTGTTACAAAAAGTAAAATGCTTTTTAGCGGCTCATCTAACCCCAAATATATATTAAAACTTAAATATCCAAAGCAAAATTAAAAACAAAATTCCTTATCCCGCCCACAATAAAAGTTTCCTCAATTTTAAACGATTTATAAAATACGCTAATGGGGTTTCTTAATTGCAGTCCGGAGAAATCCTTAAAAATCTCAGATTAATAATTATTTTTTCAATATTCATTCTGAAATATTTCCCTTGCAACTAATTATCATTTTTTTTGTTCTTTTCAATTTCAGGAAATTATATCAGAAGGTTTGGGCATGTTCATGCAAGTGACCAATATCATCGTAGTCGTAGTGTTACCCGTAGTGATAATGCATTTAAAGGGTCATTTATTCAGTTTAAGTAAGTCAGTGATTAATACCAGCAGCTTATTAATACTAATACAAATGATTTAGTGGGCGCCACCACTGTATGTTTCTTCTATTCCATATTGTTCCTGAAATTATGGAGTTATGTCCAAGTTAACATGTGGTGTCGTCAGACCTATCATACAAAGCAATATAATCCACGCGAAAGACGTCCTAGTATAACATTGGCTCAATTGAGTAAGTTTATTTTTTTTTTATTTTACTCGGAAGAAATAATTGAAAAGATAATGTTATGAAGTATACATCCAAAAACTGTTGTAATTATTATGGTAACAAATCTTTTTCTTATTAGAAAATGGCCATTTGGATGAGGCCGACGAACAAGATGAAGATGTGCCCGTATTAGTACAATATCCTGACAATTTGTGTTACAAGGACTTGTTTTATTTCCTTTGTGCGCCTACTTTGTGTTATGAGTTAAATTTCCCCCGCACGACACGTATCCGCAAACATTTCCTGCTGAAACGTTTGCTGGAAGTGGTGTTTGGTGTTAATGTCGTCATGGCTTTATTCCAACAATGGATCATACCATCGGTAAGGAATTCATTGATACCCTTCTCGAACATGGAAGTTGGATTGGCCACAGAACGTTTGCTGAAACTAGCGGTAAGTTAAAGTTGTACAAGGATATTTTTGTTAAAGTTTATATTTTATAAATTTATTTTTAATATTTTATTTTGTATATACGTATTAAAATTTTAGCTCCCCAATCATTTGGTATGGCTGTGTTTCTTTTACTTAACATTCCATTCATTTTTGAATGCCATTGGTGAGATTATGCACTTTGCCGATCGTAACTTCTACAATGATTGGTGGAATGCCAATAACATTGATACCTTCTGGAGGACCTGGAATATGCCTGTTCATAGGTATTGCACACACACACGTATTAATATCTGTATGTTTATAACATTGTTACATTTCCCACAGATGGTGCGTACGTCATTTATATATACCTGTGGTGAAAATGGGTTACTCCTCGCGCCAAGCATCGACCATAGTTTTCTTGATTAGTGCATTTTTCCATGAATACCTGGTAAGCTGAAAGCTAACGACTCTTTTGAAAGTATCAGTTTTTCTATGTTTCGTTTTTTAATATTACAGGTATCTGTACCACTGCAAACCTACAAAATATGGGCTTTCCTTGGTATGATGGGCCAAATACCCCTATCGGCCATCTCGAAAGGCATCGAACGTTCTTTGGGTCCTCGCATGGGTAACATCATTGTTTGGGCCTCGATTATACTGGGACAACCGCTTTGCATAATGATGTACTACCACGACTATGTTATAACACATTTCAAGGATGCCCTGAACAGTACCGTCTACAGGGAAGGTTAATGTTATGTGACCTGACAACCCCTCGAACTGTCCCAACTGTCAGATTTACTGGTACTTATCGAAAAGAATCACTTTTTTTTAAATATATTCTCAACTCAATTAATATACTATGTACTAGTGTATGTATGCTAAAAGTGCATTTAATACATTTTTATTTTTGTTTTAAATTATATAACGGCTGTGAGCAGTTGAATGACACTGATCATGCTGTGTGTTTGATTATTGTGTATGTCTTCACAGCTGTACATTAAAATTGTTATTAGTTTGCATTTTGAATTAAGTAGTTTTTCGATATACAATAATGTTCAATACAGATTAAGATTGATTTTTGAAGTTTATATTTTAGATAGTGTTATTTTTTAAAATTAAAAAAATTGCGAGAAGATAATGTTACAAAATATTTTTGTAAAATTTATACGATAAACAAACTGTAAATAAATATATTTTGTTTTATACATCGTTGCGTTGCTTTTGTATGGGAACTGTGGTATAAAAAGGTAAGTAATTGTTTATGTGAAGAACAAGTTTAGTTTTTATTGTATAAACAAGATATCACTTAATAATATTTTATACATTTTATTGCTAAAAGATAGTGTTACAATTTTTTTTTTAAATTTAACCAGATAACAAATCTTAAAATGGTAAACAACCGATATTAATGCAAAATTTACTTTCCATCATTTGTTTCTTGAAAACAAAACCGGTATTGTATCTTAATATGAAAATAGTAATTATTTCATATTTACATATATATTGTTACAATATATTTGGTTTTTTTTTAGAACTGGTTGCAATTATTTTTTTAATATTAAAAGGCAAGCAGCAGGTTAATGTCAGCTTTAGATTCCATCCTTAATTATTATAAAATTTAACTAAAACAAAGGTCTGTTTTTATATTTTTTATTTTTATATTTGTCTATTTTTATATTATTTATATTTTTATATTTTATATTTTTATATTATTATATTTTTATATTTGTATAGTTTTTTTTATTTTTATATTATTATATTTTTGCATTTTTATATTTTATATATTTTTATATTTGTCTATTTTTATATTATTATATTTTAATATTTTACTTATTTAGCTGGCGCTTCTTTGAAATCCTATGAAATCCTAAAAAAATGTGATAAGCACTTCGAATTTCTGCGCTTCTTCTCCAGCTTGTCACACCAAGTTCTGCAAGGTTCTCAGTAACCTGGTCTTTCCAACGAAGTTTTTGTCGCCCTCTTCTGCGCCGTTCATCTAGTTCGTTGTCGAAGACTTTTCGAGCTGGAACATTCTCGTCCGTGCATACAACATGACCTAGCAAACGCAGCCGCTGCATCTTAATGCGTCTGACTACGTCAATGTCAGTGTACAGCTCACATGTCTCATGATTCATACGACGTCGATACTCTACGTCAACGACGTATATTTTACGGAGTATTTTTTCTCTCGAAAACTGCCAGAACCGATTCATCCGCTGGTGTCATAACCCAGGATTCTGAACCATACATCAAGACAGGTAGAACCATTATCTCATCTACCATGGTAGATAAAATTATCTACCACCTCAAAATTATAATTGTCAACGTTCACGCAGTTTTCCAGACGAGTAGATTTTTAATTCGTTAAAACTAATAACTTCATTTTCGGTGATTCCTTCTGTATACCTAAGAAGGCTGCAGTTACATCTTTCCGTTTTCGAAAAATCATGTCAACGTCATCAGCGTTTGAGAGTAGCATGTGGTTTTTGTTGAATATCGTGCAACTCGTGTTTACTACAGCTTTCTTCATTATCATCTCCATCACTATGTTGAAGAGATCACACGATAGGCTGTCGCCTTGTTTTATGCCTCGTCTGTTATAGAATGGCTCCGTAAGGTCCTTGCCAATCTTCAGCGTCATTCCGCAAAGGCGTATCAGCTTCGCTGGAATACCAAACTCAGCAATGGCATCGAGTAATTTCTACCGTATCAGGCTGTCCAAGGTATGCTTTATAGTCGACGAAAAGATCGTACGTGTCGATCTGTTTCTCTTGGGTCTTTTCCATAATTTGCCGAAATGTGAATATCTGGTCAGTTGTTGATTTACCAGGTCTAAGGCCACACTGATAAAGCCCGATCAGGTTGGATAACACTGGCTTTAGTCTATCACATAGCACACTCGACAGGACCTTATAAGCGATGTGTAAAAGGCTGATCCCGCGGTAGTTGGAGCACACACTTGGATCACTTTTTTTCAGCACAGGACATAATACGCTTAAATTCCAATCGTTGCGCATGCACTCTTTAAGCCAAACCTTATGCAGGAGCTGGTACATGCTCGTTATCAGCTCCTCGCCACCGGATTTAAAGAGCTCTGCCGAAAGTCCGTCGGCACCGGCTGCCTTATTATTTTTCAGCCGCGATAATGCTCTTCTTACCTCGGTTTGACTTGGTGGTGGGCAATCTAAGCCGTAGCCAACAATTGGCGTGATACCTTCAGGTGCGCTGCTTTCCGAAACCAGCAGTTGCTGAAAGTGTTATCTCCATAAGGGCAGCACATTCTGCGTATCTGTAACCAGATTTCCATCCTTGTCCTTACGGGAGGGGGAGCTCATTACCGTAGCCTTTTGTATCGTTCTCCCGTTCCTTTATTTGACGTTTTTTTACGCTTAAATCCTATCTCGCTTGTTTTACTGTCTCCTTGTGGCGTTCCCTAACAGCCCGGGTTACAATTGGCTGTAGTGTTGCCCTATAAACAGCATTCTGTTTCTCAGGTGCTTTGCGATATTATTCATTGTACCAGGATTCGTCTGAGAGCCGTTTTTCACATCCAAGCACGGTTGTTGAAGCCGTTGCCATGGAATGCTCAATATGCTGACACTGTGTATCGTGAACGTCAGAAGTAGAGGCGTTGTGTCATAGTAGTTGGGAGGGCTGGTTGGAGTAATCAGTGGCTATCTCTGAGATTTGCAGCTTGGCGATGGCCAGCTTCTTTGTGTTTGCTTACGTGCGTTTTTCGCTCTGCTCAATCTTGTGCGCATATTTAATTTCCCTTTACACCCCATGAATGAGGTATGGAATAGCTTATCGCGTTGTTGTGAATTAACACGCTTTCTATTTTTAGATTCACAACTAACGGCACCTACTCGTTTATCGACGAATGCGAACGTCACTGTTTGAGAAGCTCTTACTAGACATGCCGATTGACAACATTAGAGGGGAGCCGAAAATGAAAGAATTTTTTTTTTAAGATGACGAGCCAGGATTTGGACCTGTGATCTCCCGCATGGTAGTCGCGTGTTCTTACCACTATGCCACGGCCGGTCCCACGCACATGAATGCCTTTTATTAATTGCCACATGATCAATTTGATTTTGTTGTTTTTATCAGGGGATGGCCAAGTTGCCTCGTGGATGTCTTTGTGCTGGGATATGGTTCCACTAACTACCATGTTTCTTCCTGCTGCAAAGCTAACCGGCCTAAACCAGTTGTCTGACGTGTCGGTATGCAGGCTAAATTTACCGATCGATTTACGAAGAACATCTTCCAACAATAAATCCACATCCAAATTGGACATGAATAGAATTGGGTAATAATGTATACGTATCATAATAACTTTATAATAATGAAAAAGAAAGAATTTATAAAAACGGAAAAAACGAACCAACCTCAAATAAAGTTGGTCAGTTTACGCAATATACCAACAAAATATTTATATTAAGTATCGAATAATATTGTGTACCCCATTGGAAAAGTGACAAGTATTTAAACGCATCGACATTTTACACATTTACTCTAAAGAGCAAATGCGTTTGAACACACAGATTTTTTATCAGATTTCTCTGATCATCAAAACAATTATATGAGCGTGAACGGGTTCCAAGTATCTATAACACTTCCGGTACACAATTTAATCTAAAAATACATGTACAGTCGAAACTCTCTATAACGATCTCCTATATAACGAAGTTTTCTTTATTGCGAAGCAATTATAAGAACACTGTGTTTTGGGTCTACTTTGAGTGTATTAAAATCTCCATATAACGAATTTCTCTATAGCGAATATTTCCTTATAACGAAGCATTTTTGCGACCGTAACTTCAAAATTGAAACGTTTTCAATCTCCATATAACGAATTTAGGCAAAACCGAAAGCACGCACACAAAAAACAAATCGACGTAGCTTTGTTGTGTGTTTTTGGTGTTGTTATTGTTGCTCTGTGTGTACTTTGTTGCTTTCACAAAGCACAAGCAGAAACTGATGCTTTAAATCATTTAATTACCATAATATTGAAAATGTATTTTGGGGAACCACCGAACTATGCAAGTGAAAACTGGAATCATTTCCATCTCTCACATTTCTTGCAGTCGCTATCAGTTTGCTCTTGGATATCGCGATTTGTACTGTGTTTACTTCTCTAAATGTATTAGAAAATTATATTGAAGAAGAAAAGTGGAAAAATGTACTTCAAAACAAAATAACGGCCTACTACAAATAAAAAATTTTAAAAGGAACAAAATTTTTTTTCTTTCCTGTATAGCGAATTTTCTTTATAGCGAACTATATACAGTGTTACCGTTATGCCACTAAAGTGGCAATTTTGCCACTTTTTTTCTGCATTTATACTTTTATGCCACTTTTCTATTATGATACTAAATGTGCCACTTTTTTGGAAAATATTGGAAAAAATACACAATTTTCAACAAGAACTGTTTTAGTTTATATTCTTAAAGTTATGAGTTCATTAAACACAAGTTTTCAAAGTGAGTCTTCACAAATTATATATCTTATTTCATCGACAAAAGAGATTTTACTCCAAATTTTTAGAAACTTTAATAAAAAAAATTTTATTACCCTTACAGAGCTGTGGAATATTGATTACATAAATATTTTACACATCAAGGATGTGACTAAAATATATGTAGGCCATGAAGCCGAAACTTTAAAATGGTATGAAAATATATCAGAAAGTGTTATTATAATTATTAAAACAAATATTCTTAAATTTTAACAAACTATGTGTGACCAAATATTTTCAAGTATCGATATAAATGATAAAAAAACTGAATAGTTTAAAGTTCTTAGACCCTTTTTATATAAAATCTAATGAAAATATAAGTTACATTGACAACGTGACTGAATTTAGTGATGTAATAAGGAAGACCGAGGCTTTCATAAATGAGTTAAAACTATTAGAAAGTAAATCAAATGACAAATCTTATAAACACCTATTCGCCATTATCAATGTTGAAGTTTTCTGATTTAAAATGGGAAATTTAATTAATAATATTTGTACCATAAGAACGTGTTTTTTGAAACTGACATTAGTGAAAAGTAAATTATCGAACAGGTTGAAAGTGGAGACCTGTCATTCAATGCTTTCAACTCTGATTTTGGTTGACAAGAAGTTGGAAGATTGGATACCAAGAATAGATCTCATTAAATATTACAAAAAAGTAACTAGAAATGTATACATGTGATTTAATTTAAGTTAATATTAATATTTAATATCTATGTACTCTGTACACAAATGAATTGTTTTTGTTAACTATTGATTTATCGTTGTTTTCTTGAAATAAAAACTAAAAAAGTGTGCCACTTTTTGTGCCACTTTTTTGTATAATATGTGCCACTTTTTTTGAAGAAATCCTCTTTTTGTGATACTTTTTGAAAATTCCCAGCGGTAACACTGACTATATATCCAGTCCCTTGGAATTCGTTGTAGAAAGTTTCGACTTTATTTGGAATCGATTCTATGGTGTAAACCCGGCAACTCTCCAAAAAGTGATGCCTAAGTTTGCCGCTGAAGCACCAAAGAAGCAACAAACAAAGGGCCGCAGTAGCGATTTGTATTCTGTCGTCGTCCGTCTGTTGAGAAACATTGCTATTGGTGCCGCAAGACACAATTTTTGTAGTAACAAAAACCATCACAACATTAATTGTACAACAGTTAAAATTGAAAGAGACGTTGCGGTTTTAAGGAAAGCAACCAATCTGTTATCAAATCTTGAATTAAGGTAAGCTTGGAGCTGTTTTTAAATAGTTCGATGGCATTTGCGACAAGTCCATGTCATTCAATTATGTTAGCATGTCGCTGTCGCTGCCGACTTCATTCTATGTTGTGTTTTTTTTTACTCTTTCCGTTAGGCACACATGCGTTTGTTTGTATGTGGATTTGTCTCTTTTTCTTTTGTCGTTTTATTAATTTCATCGCCTATTTGTTGGATTTGTTTTCTTTGCTTTTTGTGCTATCTTTTCGTTGCTCTGTCTGTATTACGAATGAAGTAATTGGCCGACAACCGGGTGCATGTGTTATTATCCGGCATTAGACTCTAATAAGAAAAAATTAGGAAATAGCATTAAAGTTAAATAAAATGTTATTAGTTTCCAGAAAATTTCTAAAGCATCCACCGAAGCAGATCGCAAACCTAAAGCAATTCTTGCCACCGGCGATACAGCAGGTTTGTGTTGAAAAATATAGATCAGAAGAAGTATTACGACAAAGCGAAAAGTGTCATCAATTACGAGGGGACATTTCATTATCAACATCACTGCTGCCAGTTAATAATAATAATCACGTAAGTATTTCACACGCACTGAAGGTAACAATTGGTGGCTAATACATAACATGTATTCCCTATACTTTGTATATGTGATGTCTCCTTATTTAGATCACAATGGGAAGCCGTCATCGTGGTGGTAACCTAGCTGGTAGTAATGGTGGTTATGGCGGCGGTGCATACGGAGGATTCCATAACGATGGGTATGGCAAGATCTACAATAATGGTGAGTATAGCTACTTATGGCTAACAGGTGCTACTGCAAAGTTATTTTGTAATCAAAAGAACATAATGCATCCAAACAAAAAATAGTGCGAATGCTGATGTGGAAATTTGTATTCATTATGTTTCCTAATATCATTTTTTTATTAACACCCATGTTCTGGAAAACAATTCGGTTTGAAAACAGAGCAAAATCGGAAAAAATTTATTAAAAAGTATTACCTTTTTACCGATTTTGCTTTGTTTTCAGACCGAATTGTTTTCCAGAACATGGGTGTAATACAAATATTTATTTTCTAATACCCAACCCGTTTTATAGCTCCACAAACTAGGAGTAACAATAATGAAATCATGCAAATTATGAGTGCAATGGTGGCCAACAATTTAAATATGAACCCACCGCCGCCACCACCAGTACGTGTGCTATGTGGTGACTTACGCCCAAATCATGTCGGGTTGTATGTCGAAATGGCGGGCCGATTAATCAGGAAGCGAGCGGGGCGTTTTATGGAGCTAAGAGATCGCGCACACGGAGCATGCCAATTGGTCATTTTGGAGGAGAGGGTATGCTATTTAATGCATTTTAATGAATACGATCGATCAACTTGTTTATAGTATCCTCGTGTAGCACGGCGATTGGTGAATATGCCCGAAAATACTGTGGTACATTTAGCAGGCATAGTCCAAAGACGCCCCAAGAGTTCCTGTAATTTCTCTATGCCCACGGGAGAAATCGAAGTAGAGGTGCAGGATATTTTGAACATAGATATGTTTAACAAGAAACCCGGTGATAAAAGGTCATACAGCACAATGGCCGAAGCCCATAGCACTGCAATAACCAGTACGGAATACAAAATATCCAGTAAGTATGATTTCTCAAAGTGTCGGTTTTTTTGCAATATGTTGCAAATAGGACTCTTTTTGCAATAAGTTTGGCAGAATTATAACAGTTACTAGAAACATTGTGTACTTTTATTTATCTTTTATACTATTTTTTATTGTTCCATTCCAGAAAGCGATAGCGTTCTAAAATATTTTGAAAATCGTGATCTAACATGCAATGATATTAGGCGCAAAGATATTGGTAAAGAAGTCTCATTAGTGGGCTGGCTTATCAATACTAAATCAACGAAATTCTTACATCTAAAAGATGGCTATGGCCAAACCCAAATTATGATTGAAGATGATTCGGTAAGTCATAGTTTTATGTACAATGTAAATGATTAGGTCATAAATTTCATATTTTTTAATTACAATCAGTTGAGGAATACTGTGGCCAACGCTCCAGAGGGAACCGTTGTCCTAGTTACGGGGAAAGTGTTTGCAAGACCTAAACAAAATATTAATAAGGTAAGGAAACAAAATAGATCGATCTACAAATGCTACTGCCTAGAAAGTGTGTAATGTGTTCAAAACATTTCTTACATAAGCAATTGATGTTCGAGAATTCGATTTGTTTATTAAATACCCCATTTAAAATTGGAAACTTGTGAATTAATATTCAAAACTATTTTACTTTGAACTTTTATTTGTATAAATTATCAAATCTCATCTTATTTCTAATCTTTTTTAATAATTCATGTAAACAGAAACAAGACACGGGCGAGGTAGAAATGATTGTTTCCACCATTAAAATGCTCAATCCCATAGAACCGTACGATGGACCCATTAAAATCAAAGACAAAGCTCAAAAACTTCGTGTAGATGATGTGTTGGAGAATGAGGCCACAGAAAATGAAAAGGCCGCCGGCGAAACCAAGGAAAAAGGTTCGCCCTCCAAATCTAACGAAGACAATAACATCAAAATTGCTGATCTTAATAAGTTTACTGGGCGCACACACAACTGCGGAGAATTGACCGTTCATGATGTTGGCTCAAAGGTGACGATATGCGGTTGGTTGGAGTTTCAACGCTTAAATAAATTTTTCGTTTTGCGCGATAGTTATGGCACCACACAGGTCATATTGACCAAATTATTACAAACTAAAAATATTGATCTAACACAAACATCATTAGAGAGCGTACTACAAGTTGAAGGTGTTGTAGTTCCCAGGCCAACGGCTACCATCAATAAGAAAATGAAAACCGGTCACATTGAAATAGAGGCTACACAAGTTAAAATACTAAATAAAGCAAAAAAGAATTTGCCTTTCGATCTGCGTCAACACAATAAAGCTGGAGAACGTTTAAGATTAGCGAATCGTTATATTGACATGAGGTAAAGTGTGGCGGTCTAGTAGTAAGTAGTGAGACGGTAGAATTATTGATCACCTTAAATATTCTGCAGGGGCTCCGAATTGCAACACAATTTGCGTTTGCGTTCTCAAATCATAATGCGCATGCGTGAATATCTCATTAATTACCTGGGTTTCGTTGAGGTGGAAACGCCTACGCTGTTCCGACGCACACCCGGAGGGGCACAAGAATTTGTGGTGCCCACACGCAAACCGGGTCACTTTTACTCTTTGGTCCAGAGTCCGCAGCAGTTTAAGCAAATGTTAATGGCTGGCGCCATTGATCGCTACTTTCAGGTAGCTCGTTGCTATCGCGATGAAGCCACCCGGCCCGATCGTCAACCTGAATTCACCCAACTAGATATAGAATTATCTTTCACAACGCGCGATGACATTATGCAATTAATCGAAGAACTTTTGCGCTTTTGTTGGCCCAAAGAATGTGGCAAGATCAAAGCGCCGTTCCAGCGCATGACTTATGCTGAAGCTATGTATAAATATGGCACAGACAAACCAGATTTGCGATTTGGCATGACAGTAAGTGTAATCGTGAAAATATTAAATCATTATCTTATAGTTATCATTATCATTCATTGGTAATTTTAGTTAACCGACGTAAAGGATATCATACAAAAAGATCCCAAATTTATCCAGAAATTTCCTGACTTAGGAGCCTATGCCATTGTGATCAAAGACAAAGATGTACGCTGGTCTGTTAACGCTCGCCATCACTACGAAAGTGTAGCTAAAGCGTTTTCGGGCACCTGTTTTGTGCGAAGATTTACGGTAAGTTTGTCGACTTTTTATTAGTTATCATAAATAATAAAATTTGTTTATTAACTTGTTGTAGGAAGGAAATGATGTAACGGAGCGTTTAACAAAAATAATGAGCGCTGATGTAGCTGCAGAATTGATTGCCAAATTCGAGTTAGTAGAAAATGATGTACTATTTTTGAGTATCGGTGATAACGTACTAGCGGTAAGTAAATAAACAAAATTTGGTGCAGCGTAATCGTCAGCTAAAATTAAAAAAATGCTTTCAATTTCTGCAAGAAGTTATATTTAAGAATTCTCAAAAACCTATTTTTCTTTCAGCAAAAAGTTTTAGGCACGATTAGAAACGACTATCAAGGATACTTAATAAGACATGAAAAAGCTTGTCAAAGTACTGAAAATCGGTTTCTTTGGATTGTTGATTTTCCATTGTTTGAAAAGAATACCGAAACTGGCGCGATTGAAAGCGTTCACCACCCTTTTACAGCGACACATCCCGATGATGGGGATATATACCATGAGTCCAAATCCGGGGAATGGTTAAAAGTTCGTTCTCAGGCTTATGATTTAGTTTTAAATGGTCAAGAAGTGGGTGGTGGTTCAATACGTATCCACGATAGCAAACAGCAACAATTTGTGCTGGACAACATTTTGAATATACCCCACGATCATTTGTCGCACTTGTTGAATGCCTTAGAATCAGGATGTCCACCTCATGGAGGTATTGCGTTGGGTCTCGATCGTTTAATGACCATAATTTGTAAAGCTAATTCTATACGGGATGTCATTGCGTTCCCGAAATCATTAAACGGCAAAGATCCTATTTCGAAAGCGCCAGTGCTTATTTCGCCTGAGGAGATAAAAATGTATCATTTATCGGTGCCACCTGTAAGCAAAGAGGACGAGTCGACGACGAATACCTCAGATGTTGAATCTGACATGTTTTCACCGCTGTACTCAGCAGAAGGATCACCAACCAAGCCTGATAGTGATTCTGCAGAGGAACAAATGGTGACTGATGCTCCTTCAAAAGATGTAACCGAAGATACTTCAAGCAAGTCAAAAGAACTGGAAACAGATACAAAGGCTTAGTGTGTCGTCGTTAAGAAAAGGCAATATATAGTGTGTTTCTGTAAATGAGTAATAAACACAAGTTCTAAAAATATGTTACCATTTAAGAATACTAAATATTTTCCTTATCATTTTAAATATATTTATTTTAATTTTTATTTTTACTTGTTTTTAGCTGTAAAGTATTACCGATGTCATTTAACAATTGTCAGATTGCAAAACTTTATATCTTTGTCAATATCGAAATTATACATATTTGGTTTTTACATGCATTTTGTTGATGGACTGCAATAAGAGAGAATTTCATTGGCATCTTATAATTAATTGTTAAATTTCTATATTAAAAATAAATTATTATGAAAATGAAGTTTTGAGTGTTTTTTTTTAGCGTTATTCCCTCCATTTTTGTATTTATTTAAAAAAAAATGATAAGTAGGTTAGGTAAGGTCTCCCCTTTTATTTCATTTATGTATTCAATAATTTTTTTGAATATGAAATTAACAGCCCATGAATTAACCGACAAAAGGCATTTCTGTTCAGAGCTAACAGATTAAGCTTTAACCATTTGCAGCAGGCATAACAAGAGCATAAACTAGTTTTTCATTGCAAAGGAAGCTATAAACAAGTAGTATATAGCAACCTTTATATAAAATAAAGAACGAAATATTACAAGGATTTTTATCAAAAAGCAACTATTCGTCTAACAAGGCTCCTAACGTCGATTCAAAAAAAATCATACATAGCTCTTCAAAATTATTCCTTTTTAGCCGATAAACCATTAAAAAAAAAACCAACAATACAATTATTTTCTATTTGTTTATTTACACGAATAAAAAACCTAGTTTGTTGTTTTAAATATCACATTGGTGATAAAATAGGAAATCTTAAATACTAACAGAAAATTAATCAGAAATATTGTAAAGACCTAACTAGACAACGCAATAGAGGTTGCAGCGGCTTTCTTAGCAGCCTTTTTGGCTGCTTTCTTATCAGCTTTATCGGTAGCATCAATGACGCGACGCTTCTTTTTAAGCAACCAATCTTCCTTTTGCTTATCCTGTTTCTCACGTATCAGTTTACGGAAAAGATTACGATGGCGAGGTTTAACCATACGAGCCTGCAAGCGATGTTCATCAACTTCGCTTTTGCGTTGGAGACGTTTGTTCTCTCTATGAACTTTGCCCGATTGCACGGCCATTTTACTTTTCTGCAAAAAAAGAAAAAAAATTTTTAGTCTTCAGGACACCAAGTTCATTGGATTATTATAACTTACCTCTTGTAATCTGATTTTTTCTTTTTTGTCAACGTCTTCTTCTTCATCATCTTCCTCTGCGTCATCCTCCTCTTCGTCTACCTCGTCTTCATTAACATCATCTCCCGTATATTGATCAAATTCAATTTTCTCCTCTAGATATGCACGTTGCAACTGGGCATCGATAAGATTTTGTGCAGCTTCTGCATCCTCATTGTCTTCCTCTGCTTCTGAAGACTCAGCATCACTTTGCTCGTGTGTCTCAATAAGAGAAGGATCATGCAGAGACTTTTCTTCTGGTGGTATATAAGCCTCACGGGTAGCATCCACAAATGGTGAAAGATGTGGTGGCAACACAACGCCCATGAAATATTTATTAGTAGGCAACAATTGACGTCTATTGACACTATCAAATATCCATTGAGGTTGAACGTAATCTCTGGATATATATTGTTTGCTTAGGCTGGGGCGATCTACTATTTGATGCGTAATGGTCTCGTCGGTCTCATCAAAAGTAGCTCCTGGGAAAACCGTGGAATCCCAAGAAACCTTGCCACCGAATGAACGAATTAAAATGACCAATGGTTCTCTTGGCACTTCACGACTGATGAAGAATTTCAGACCTTTGAAAAGGGAACGTAATTTCGAAAGTTCCTGAGCTTCCTGTTTCATTTTCAGCACTCTCTTTGAATCACCGTCTTGTTCCAAAAGTTCCAAATCCATTTCAACGTCTTCATCATCTTCTTCAATTTTATCGGTACGCAATAGCTGGAAATTCAGAGCTGCAATACGGTCTGATACAAAGCTGTGTTCATCCTTCAAGGTCTCATCGTTGTCAGACAAAACACCAGCAGGGAATTGTGGGGGATAAGCCAAGTTAATGCTGTTGTATAGACGGAAGTTGACAAATCCCAGCATAATGGTATAGAATTCCACAAAGATTGACATAACTTTGAAGTCCACCTCAGCCTTGGAGTGTGGCTTGAAGGGATAATAATGAGGCACAATCCATGTGACCTTTTGGCCCTTGATGTCAGCCTGGAAGTAATAGCCCTTGATAGAGATGAAAACCTTTCTCAAAGATTTGGAAGCAATGAGATAATGCAAGAATTCAATGGTTAAACGACGACATAAGGCAGATTGTTCTCGTGGAATCAAACGCAACGACGGAAAGGTACTGAAGAGGAACAGCAGTGTCAAACAATCGTCTAAATCCTTAACGGCATCAATGAAGGTGGGATAGCGTTCTTTGACAATGTGATCCAGCTTTAATTCAGGAAATTGTGCCAAACGTCTTTTCAGGTTGCGGAAATCTTTGATGGCACGATCGCGACCAGTTTTCTTGGCAAAAATCTAGAAAATAAAAAATAGATAGGAGCGTTAAAAAGTTAAATATGTACATATGATTACTACATAAAAGTAAAAAAATGTTATCAAATATTTTAGTTCATAATAATGTGAAAGGATCCGTCTTTAGACAGAGAAGATATCTGTGTTCGAAAATTAAGAGATAATACAGCCTAAACTATGGTTTTGCTTTCTGATAAGTGTCCGTCCATATGCTTAACTTAAGCCAACAAAAAAATTACAAAATGGGTTTAAAACAGTTGTCTTTTTTAAAAAGTTTTTTTTTTAAGATCGTCTACAGTCTTAGGAAATATTTATTTATATATATGGAAGAGCCATAAATTCTGAAGGTGTTTGACATTGAGATAATACAGTTCGGTGAGCTCAATCTGTTCTAATGATTACAAATTCAAGAGAATTATTTTATTTTTGTATACTCCCGGACAATGACATCTTGTCCAATAATGACACTTTATTTCAAAGACAAAAGGATTCCATTGGTAATAAAAATAACTTGTCTTCGGCCATTAAAACTATACATTTTTCATAATCTCAAAGTTATTATACAAACGTATGTGAAACGCTATCGTATACCTTTCCTTTATCACAGAAATACGTCGAATTACTATCGTGCGTCACAGACCAGCATTTGTGCCACGCTTCGCATATCGTGTCTTACCTTATAGTCACGCAATGTCCAGACAACAGGTTCATGCAGCAGAAAACGTATATCTTTGGCATGATACAATATCTTGATGTCCGAGGAACCTCTTTGAGCCCTACGTCTGTGTTTGGGTTCACGCGGATAGACTCCCTTGATGATGCACAGGCGGCGAAAATCATTTAGTGACAATTGAAGTTTTCGCAAAGCAGCCCTTCTCGTGATGTATTGAGTTGCCTCGCCGGATTCATACTGGAATATTGAGAGTGAACTTAATAGGTATTGAGAAAATTTGTAACTTTATTAGTCCCTTACCTTCTTGGGGCGACGCATTTTTTGGGTATTTTAATGAAAAGAATAAATTTCAATAAATTTGACTACAGAAATATCAAAACACGTGCGACGAGTTAAAGTTTATTTTTCAGATTGAGCAGTAGTGCTTGGTTTGACAGGTACTCGGTATTCAATTGCAACGAGTTGATATTAGGGATGGTAAAACTGAAAGGCGAAATGTGACTAAAATGTACTAAAAGTTGTTCTTTTGATAAACAGTTTGAATGTGAGCGCAAATTAATGCAGGTATATTAAAACTGTTTAATTGGTAGAAAATGGATAAAATTCTAAAAAACAAAATTTGATGTGCACTAGGTCTATTATTTTGGTACCTAGTAATCGCTACTCACTTGTTTATGCACTCTATACTGAAAAGTAGTTGTTCGATATATTAAAAAATACAACACTGTTTATTAAATTCATGATAGGTACATCAATGAATCAAAAAGTGTACATTATTAAGGTACGGTCAGATTAGGCAAATATTTGACGAAAAACGTCACATATTTCTTTGCCGCAGTCTGACTGTAAACCTGGTAAGCTGCGACTAATTATGTTATAATAAAGATAAATTAGCAATATTTTAACCGGTTACAAGCAAATCGAACAAATATCGGTTTTCAGCAAGTTTACACTCTCGAAAGCCCGTGGAAACGGTGGTAACATTGTAGAATAGAATATAATTATATAAAGTCTGCCTTTTCTTATTTTGCTACAAAAAATTTATATATGAAATGAAAAAGGCATCGAATACTGAACGAATGGTGTGATTGGTTTTATCGTTCTAATGTCTCATCTCTTCATTTCGTTGCTTGACATTATTTTAAAAATGAGTGTGAAAAAGATAATCATCAAAAATTATGTATCTATATTAGAGCATGACCAAAGGCTTTTTTGGCCGAAGCCGAATGCTTAAAATTTTACAAATTGTACTAACGTTTTATATTATTAAAGTTAAAACTTTTTATGTATTTCTGAGATTTATGAAATAAAACAAAAAAAAAATTATTATTATATTGTACGAAGCACTAAGTGCCTTTTTCTAGTGCCGCTATTATTTCTAAATAAAATTGGTTATTAATTAATTAACATTTTAATTAACTTTTTTTTTTATTTAGTTATGTTCTTTAAATTCGACCTTTCTTAGTTATCTTTATTTCCTTATTTTTAAATCAAGCTCGAGGTCAAGTGTTTTGGTAAAATTTATTTATATTTCAATATTTCGATCCTCTTTGAGAATCATCTTCAGGAATTACAAATAAACAAACATTAAATGCAGTTGAGCGTAAATGTAGACTCTCTCTTCTCTCTTTTAATTAACATCCAATATTTCGAATTTGGCACATATATATGTATTACTTTTTTGCTTAAATAATGTGTTTTACCCTACCAAAACAGCCGTTGGGATCTAAATTAGATTCGGGCAAATCTAATATGTCAAGTTTCATAGATTGAACGATTTTTAAAATACTCAACGACATTTCCACTAGAAACTACATAATAAGTAAAATTATATGTCGTCTAAAAAGAGGTTGTGTTGACCACACTTATAGCAAAAACACAAAACAAAGAATAAATAAATTTAAATCACAAACAAAACTTCGCCAATTATGTTGAAGTTGAAGAAAATATGAGGATAAAAGAAAAAACGCATTACAGTTAACCAAAATATTTGCATTTTGTATTATATTGTTCAAAAATTTTCAGGTTTCTGAGAAAACAAATTTTATTTGCTGGCAAACAACTATTTGTTTCAAACATTCGTTCAAGTGTGACCGCAGGGCAAATATGTTTTTCCTAAAGCCCATCTGACACAGTTTGGCACGTGTTTGATCAAACAAAAAGAAGCAAACAAGAGCACCTAGTGTGAACACAAAATCAACTCTGTATGTATTTGACAATATTTTGAGCAAATATGAGAGAATGTAAATTTTGGTCAAATATTTGCCTAATATGTATGACCGAAGAGAAAATTACCACCAAGCAACCATTGCCACAAAGTAGATTCTATTAAAAAACAAAAGGGCGCGCATGTGCACAGTAGCAGGTTTTTTTTTTGTATACATGCAATGATTATTTTGCTTGCGCGACTGAGCATTTGATTTGGTGGGGCCTTAGCTCTTGCAAGTTGGGTGCCATGTACACAACAAGCTCGATATGGTGGTCAGATTTATTTTTGGCGTGGGAAATAACTTATACCAAAACAAATTAATTTCAAGCTTTGGATTCGATTTCATTTGATTTTGCAAAATTAGGATCTTTCACGAGTTGCCTGATCTTTGAAGCGATGGAGCTTAATTTTCACGCCGTATGTTTCAATGACCGCTAAATTTTCGTTGCTTTGATAGTGGTCGCGTACGCAAAAAGCTCTTTGTAAAAACTCCGACTCTAGTGTAAACGGACTTTTGGTCCACCCGATATTACTCAATAAGTTAACGTGCGTCAATTTTAATAATTGCATACTATTTTTGATATTTTAAAATAACTTAGGTAGTATTTCTTTAAAAAATACTTTTGAGTCTTTTCATAATTTTGGCTCTGATAAAAGTCTTGCGTTTCATAAATCCCACTCCATAAATCCACACAGTGTCAAAGACATAGAAGTTTAAGTTATTCTTCAATTGTTATTTTCTACTTTTCAAGTAGAATTTCCGATTTTCAATTGTTCTTTTCTGAATTTTGTTATATTTCAGATTTTCAATTGTTTTTTTTTTCTGGAAATCAAGTAGAGTTTCCGATTCTTAGTTGTTTTTTTTCTGAAATTCAAGTAGAATATCCGATTTGCAATTGTTATTACCTAAATTTCATGTAAATTCAATTTTTATTTTCTGAATTTTAAATAATCACCCCTATTCCCGTAGTCGTCGTCGTTTTTATATCAACATCACTTCTATTCAACATCGTCGTCACATCAATGCTATTTCGGTATTCTGTAACTACCATGAGACGACGTTGACTAATAATCGATAACATGAAAGAAATGACAACAGCTGATGTAACATTTGTACATCAGCTGATTTATATTGATTTTTATTGTGTTTCAAGGAAAGGAAAACACTTCGACTATGATCCGATATCTTAAGCTTGCCAAATAACAAGTAGGTATGTACATCGGTGTTGTAATTTGAGGATACCTGTTGGCCGGCCCTCCAACTTTTTTTTAGATTCGAGAACTACTCAAGCCTTAATAAGGCAGCATTCAATTACGTAATAGTTCCTATAATTAAAAGTGAACTCAGGACATATGTTTCATCCATATTTAAGTTATCAGCAACATTGAGGATCTTTGGACAGGGGCCTTACAACCTAAGTGTAAGTGCAGCCAGTAGTTGCAAGGTTCCTGTCGAAAACCTGAATGCATTTAAGAGGTAATTTGTCCGCCTTGGAAATAACTGAAAATTGTCATCTTTGGAAGCAAAAACTAAATTTTTTAAACAAAACAGGATTTTCTGGAGTTGTTGGATATTTATTTATTTATTTATATAAATATATTTTACAAACAAATTTATAAAATACATAGGCAAAAAAAAAGGAAATAATCGCAGGGTTACTTGACCATTTTGCGATTAGGAAAGTTTAACATTAAATTTGATTAATTTGAATATCATGTGCCAAAAAACTTCTTTTTATCTCCTTTAGTTGTTTATTAATTTTGGATATTGGGCACTGGTAGAGAATATGTAAAAACACTTAGTTCTTGGTTGCAGATTCTACAGGTTAACATGTTGGAATTGTTGTAGTAATGCTGGGCATTAAAAAGAGCTTGACCCACTCTTAGACGGGCAAGTATTATGCGTTGTTTTCTGGAATAATAATCATGGTAATGGGGTCTTGTGTCTTCCGGGCTGTGATGAAGTAGAAAGCTTCCAGAGTTCTGGCCATTCGCGTCGCCTTTTATCCTTTAAAAAGGCTTTGTATGGGTTAATTATTATCGAGGGAAAGCTAAGGCTATCTGTATATATTACTGTTCTTACTAACTTCTCATCTGCATACTACATTGCAAAAAAAAAACATTGTGATGAAGAGAGATGAAGAAAGTGTAAATTCCTTTTAATTATATGTGTTTCCTGAAGCGCAATAATATTGAATGTTCCACTGTAGTAGAGTAATGTTGAAGCCAATATACATAATAGATTTTTAAAAGGAAAGAAAAAAAAGAATTTAAAGTTATTGCGTTCCCATTTCAGAATCGAAGTTCCTCAGTTTGTTGTCTGTATTTTCAGTTGTAGATTCATCAAGATCCATATCCGATGTTGTATATTTTTACGTTACTTTATTTTTTGAAATTAGTTTTTGATATGAAATATGTTCTTTGATTATGTTTGGGATTTCAGTGTTTGCTGAATGTGGTGTGTGTGTGTAAGGTTTGAATTGGTAGAAATCGAGTGTGATGTGTGGGTTGCAGATGTAGAAGTTCGAGTTGCAAGTGTTTTCTCTAGTCGTTGTCCAAAATTAGATTTTAAGGTTATGTTCTGAGTCAATTTGTTCGTGAATGTTGATTTGGTTGATAGTTCTTGTATGGGTTTAATGGTAGAAGTTGTTGTTGTTTTTGCTGATGTTTTTTGAATGGTTGTCTGTTGTTCGTTGCTGTTGGTTGTTAGGTAAAGTTATTGTTTGAGTTTCAGGCTGTTTTAGTACGTTAGAGTTGGTCTTTGAGCGCTTTTCTGTTTTCTTCTTATAGTCTTCTAGCACTACCGTTAATTCTTCTCTTGGAATATTGTAGTTTTGTATTGGTTCTGCTTTTGCTCTAGCTTCTTTGTATGAAATTCTTTGAATAGTTTTGATTGTTAAGATTTCTTTCCTTTGTTGAATAACGGGACATTGCTTGTTGTTGGATTTGTGCTGGTGCTGACAATTTACACATTGAACTCTGGTGCACGGTGTGGGATCATGCAAAGTCGATGCGCAAATTGCACATATGTCTTCTTCGTTTTTGCACCACTTTTTGGTGTGTCCGAGCTTGAAACATTTTTTGCACTGCATCGGTGCCGGAAAATATGGTTCAACTTTGCAAATAAGAACTTTACCAACAGTTATTTCCTGAGGGAGTTTGAACATGTTAAAATCGAGAATATGCAAATGTAATACTGAAAATGTAATACTTACTGGTTGTTCAGAAGATATGCCCTGTAAGGCCTTATTAACCATAAATATGTTGTGACTTCTTATAGGTTTGTCGGCAATAGTGCTTTTCACAATTACAAACTTGGGACAGTTTGTATTGTTAGAATTTCGTTTCTCTCCAAAAACAGGAACATCGTGAGAGTTGTTTAAATTTACACGATTATTATGATTGTTCTTCTTCCGCTTCGGTGAAGGGTTAGGGTCTGGATCCAGAAGGGAATAAAAGTTTCCTCCTGAGGAGGAAGCCATTTCGCGGTCAGATATTAAGAAACAATCTGAGGAATAACCGAAAGTTATAACAAAAATACAAAGAAAGACAAAAGAAACTCTTTGTCTCTTTTAAATTTGGTATATCAAACTGAGAGCGAATAATGCGAGCGAAGTTTGAAGTGAACCGTACTCAACGAGAGCTTGTTGTAAACTGAGTTGTTGGATATGTCGATGGAACCCATATCAAAATTTTCGCTACAAATAAAGAAGACCAGAAACTTAACTACCACCGCAAAGGATTCTTAAAGACGGTACAAAGGAATTCAGTTTTTTTCCCAAGTTTCTCACATTGCCCCTTGTACCAATGATCGATTTTGTTTCCAAACCCCTATTTGTTACTCGACATTTTCATTCTCGACGTCATTAAACAAACCCTTTTTTTAAATTTACAAAAACTTAAATTATTCCTTCAAATTGTTTCAAGTCGTTACTAACAACTGTGACGACAGATTCAGAGTCGTTTCGATTCAACGTCGTCACATTTCCTTACAGAATACCAAATTTGTGTCAATAGTTACCGATAGTTATCGAAAACGACTACGAGAATACCGATTTTACAGTGTCGTCACAAAACGACGTCGTTTTGCGTCGAGGATTTGTTTTTTATTTATTTTTTTCTGATTTTCAAATATTGTTTCAGATTTTCAATTGTTCCCTTTAATTAGAATATCTGATTTTAATTTTTTTTCTAAATTTCAAGTAGAATTTCTGATTGTGGCCTTTTCTTAATAAAAATATTAAAAGGTGCAGTGATGACAAGTTGCAGTTAGATCTTTACGACTTTCCAACCAAATTACACAAGATTTCTTACTTTTGTATAGTTAAGATGTGAAGTCATTGTTTTTTTTTGTTTTTCAAATTTAATTTTTGTTTTTTAAATTTAAAATAAATATTCTTAACATATGGCTTAGTAAGCATTTTGTTTAAAGTCTACAGCTATCCACGATGCAATACGGGCATGCCAAATAAAGAATTGTCTATATACCCCTGTGATGAATTCTTTTTATATTCCTGCCATTCAAATTTGGTTACATCCGCGTCCAGCTTACCAGAGTATTGGTAATCTTCTATTTCTTGCTCCTCCACCGAATTGGCACCCAAATCAAATTCCTTTTCCTGGATGTCATCATTAAAATATGTCCAATTATCATTGTAGGGATCTTGAGAATACTGCGTAAACTCAAGATCGTGAAAATTGTTAAAATTATAATCCAATTTTCCCCACTGGTCAATGTGTTTCAGTAAGGGATCGCCGCGATGAAGTGGTTGCGTAATGGTAATAGAGGGAATCAATGCGCTGGCATTTGGTTGCCTTACACCCAATGTGGGTAAGTCGGTCCATTTTCCCAAAGCAAATGGTGATTTATCATTAGTGGTAATAAAAAACATGCCCTTGGTAGTTTTCTTGATATTTTCTCCGGCCTCTAGAAGATAATTTGTTGGAGGACACATGCCCAGCAAGTAGGAGATATAGGAACTACAGGCCCAGCCCCAAAAACCTTTGGTAGTGCGTATGGATTCCAGATAATAGTCAATTGCTCTATGGTGACTGCAGGCAAATGGATCTGAAAAAGTGCGAAACAATAGATGAATGTGAATCTAAAACAGTTAAAGAAGAGTTATTAGGTTACATACTTAGAATATTTTCCGCATTACAGCCAGGCTGCACTATGCCACCGTTCAGGTAAAAATCAGCATGACCACAACGTTCTACTTTACCCTGAACCATAGCATTGGTGTGTATAACATCTACATAGTCGGCATCGGATGGATCCAATTTGTCTTTAGTGGATGAGGTAACAAATAAAGGCATTGCTGGATCCAAAGCTATAAAAGAACAGCGTAATAGCGTATAGTGCATCTAACATTACCCAGAGACCTCAGACCTACCTGTAATATGTGGCAACACAAATGATTGCAAATTGTTGGCAATATAATTTGTCAAGTGGCCTCCTAGTGAGAAAGCTATTATGTGGATGTCTTTGCTGTCCATATCTACTATACGCTCCACCAACTGAGCTACACATGCACCCGAATGTCGAATGTTATGAACAGCACTAACATAGCATGGACCAATGGCCAGCTTACTCCAATCCACAAAGAATATGTTGTAATCTCCTTTAGCCAAATATTCTACAAAACAGTGACAGAATGATTTAATATATATCTTTCAAATACTCTTCACACATTTGTATATATACCGTTCTTCATCATATGTAATGGATGCAGGAACATATCGGCATTATAGCCATGTATTAAAATCTTACTGGGATGTCGATTATCATAATGGGACTGCGAAAGATTTGACGCTTGTGCCGTTTTGTCCACCTGTATGTACTGACGATCGGTGGGATTTTTTCGGGTATACAAATAGAAAGTTATATCTTTGTCGGGACATGTGCGATCTATGGCCCATAGGCAAGGTCCCAACTGTATATCACGATTTTGTGGAGGCATTGCTGTGGTCGGCACTGCAGTGGTCATTAGATCCGCTGCTTGGTGTAGCATCACAAGCGGCTTTCGTGTGGTGGTAGTTGTAGTGGATGACGGCACATGTTGATTTGTTGGGGAACTAAAAAGAGTTTTGGCATTCGCATAAGATGCTGTAAAGTAAAAGATGTTTATAAATACATACTTTGGAAATATCAGTATCTTTGAATAAAAATTATGAAACAAGTAGATACGTGCACAGAGGCATAACTTAGTTAGTTTGAAGGGATGTGATATCATGTTTTCATATTGTAGGTAAATATATCAAAATTGTATTTCCGATACTTACTGCAACAATAAGTACATTTCTACTTTAAAAAATCTTACATAATAGCAGATAGGGTCAAAAAAAGTTTATGTTTTCTCCCCCCAGTTTTGTGGTTTGTCTGAAGACAATTTGACAATTTTTTTCGTGCACGCTACTTCCCCCCGAAATAGTATTTTATTATGCTGCATCGTCATTTGATATCCGATCGAAACGAGGCGCATATCGTTATTCATGGTTAATCATGGGCTACATTTGGCCTATTGGTAATTTTTTATTCCGTCTTCAATTTTAGTTTTTGAATTTTTTACTTTTGTTACACCGTAATAATGCCTATTTCTGATAAAATTCGAAAAGATCACAAAAAATATGAAAATTCCGCTTTCACAGTATATATTTTTATTCATAAACAAAAAAAAGTTTTAAAAGTTTAGTAAAAGTTTTAAAAATCAATAGGTCACCCTACACATCGCCAAAAACTCAAAAACTAAAATTCATGGTTAATTAGTTTTTAATTAACCATGAGTAACGATATGGGCCCCGTTTCGAGCGGTTTTCAAATTGCGAGTCGTAGGGAGCACGTATTAAAATAAATGTGATGTCCTCAAATTGTCTACAGACAAACTACAAAACTGGGGGGAGAAAATGTAAATTTTTTTCCGCCATATAGAGCGACCCTATCTAATGAGCACTTTATACAAATTTTTTGTAAAACATTTATTTTCAAGGGTAGGGGTTTATGAGCTCAAATCGATTTTCGCCGACTATAGTTGGATTTTTGTATAAGCCGTATTCGACAGAGTTGTTTTAAATAAGTCAAGCTTATCCGGAAACCAAACTATAGATGGTCGAAATTATATTTAACCACTTAAACACTACTCAAAGTAAAGAAACACAATAACAAAATTTTTGTATGAAACCGTCATTGTAACTCAAAAAACTAACCAGTAAGAAAGTTTCAGTCGGGCAACCCGACATACATAAACCATCACCCTCAGTAAAACAAAAAATTTCTTTTATATTGATATTATTACTCGATTCCTAAGTAGGCGGAGTGATACATTTGTATGGGAGGTAGCAGAAGGGGCGTGTCTAGACTTCCATATTTTTTCTCCAAAACTTTATCCTGTTAAAGCTTTACTAAATACAGAATTTGGGCACGATCGCGTTAGGTCCATTAATAATATTAATCGATTTCTAAAGTGGGCGGTACCAGATGAGTATGGGAGGTACCAGAAGGGGCGTGGCTAAACTTCCAGTTTTATTCTCAAAAACTGTATGCTGCTATAGATTTACCAAATAAAGAATTAGGGTACGATCGCGTTGGATTTATTGATATTATTACTCGATTTCTTAAGTAGGCGGAATGATGCATTTGTATGGGAGGTACAATAAGGGGCGTGTCTAGACTTCCAATATTTTTTCCACAACTTTATCTTGTTATAACTTAACAAAATACATAAATTGGGCACGATCGTGTCGAGTATATTGATATTATAACTCCATCTCTAAAGTGGGCGGAGTTGTACATTTGTATGGGAGGTACCAGAAGGGGCGTGGCTAGACTTTCCATTTTTTTCCAAAACTTTATCCTGTTATAGCTTTACTAAATATAGAATTTGGGAACGATTGAGTTCGATGTATTGATATTATTACTCGATTTCTTAAGTGGGCGGAATTGTACATTTGTATGAAAGGTACAAGAAGGGGCGTGGTCATGTAGCCCATTTTCAATACCGTAAGTAGTTTTGGGGAAATATTAACTCGTGCTAAATTTAAAAACATTTAGTTGCGTCTTTCGAAAGTTATCGTACGAACCAGCCGGACAGACAGACAGATGGACATGGCTCAAACGATTTAAAAAGTCATGAATCGAATTTGGTTCAAAGAAACCTAGGGTCTAAAGTCACTCCTACTAAGTGTTACACTTTTGGGTCGTATCAAATGATATATACCCTCTTCCCTAAGGGTGATGGTATAATGATGTTGTTCGATTCCTCGTGTCCTCATTGGGGTAATTTGTATGGGGGGTATCTGAAGGGGTTTAGCAAAAGTTGTACCTACTATTACAAAAAATCCCGCAGAATTCAGTATTAAAGTTAAAGCCTCCAACCAACTACACCTTTCTTTCATTGTCCGCCCCCTCGATGTTGTCGACAGCAACTTTGCAGTATAAGTGTCGAGTCAATCGACACATCTAGTAAAAGCTTCTCAAACAGTGACGTTCGCATTCGTCGATAAACAAGTAGGTGTCGTTTGTTGTGAATCTAAAACAGAAAACGTGTTAATTCACAACAACGGAAGAAGCTATCCCATACCTCATTCATGGGGTGTAAAGGAAAATTAAGTTATTTTTTATAATCCCATAACTACATTTAATATTAATACTGGTGAAATTTCATATCATTGAAGGTTTACTTAAATTATCCTGCACACCAGCCAGCCAGACAGACGCACATGGCTCAATCATCTTAAAAATTCCTGAAACGAATTTTCTCGTATCAAATGATATGTGGTCTCATCCCTATGGATGATGGTATAAATAAAGTTCCAACAATTGTTATTACGTATTTATAACAAAAAATTGTTTTCGATTCAGCTGTGTTCACTTACAAGGACAAGTTTTATTCATAATGGATGTGACTTTTTTTTTGTTAAATTAAACACTTCTTGTAGTTTTAGGTTTTTTATGCATTTTTTTAAAAATAAAAAGTTTATCGTTGTGTTTGTATTTATTCGGTCTGTTCCCGCCAGGAAATGGAACTAGTTCAAAACCTGTGGCATAGTTAGTTTCTAAGTAAACATAACTAGTTCCGACTAATTTACCTTCAATGGCTTTTAATTGGCGAATTTAACTTGTCATTGGGGGAAATACACTCCTTTCCCCCTGAATTACCCTGTACTAGCTACTGCTATAGTTCTGATATATCAACTACGTAACTGGTACAGAGATTTCAACTATTTATCTAGTTCTCAAAAACTGACTACGGAATTTTTTCTTTGCGACTGTTTCCTTAAAATAAATAAAAAGAAATCTAATTTTGTTGTGAATTCTGGTGCATAAGACTTAATAAACAATTTGCAATCATTATATCAAAGTCTGCTGACGAGGATTCGTAGCTGAATCCGAAACAGCTGTATAGACTGCCTGGCATTATGAGAATATCAGTCTGCTATGAACTTCTTCCAAAAAAACACTGGTCTTGAGCTTGAAATAAATTCCAAATCAATATATTTTAGGTGACTCCCAAACTATTGATCAGTAGAAAAAATAACTTCGAAGTCATTTAGTTTATAATTGAAGTGGTTCTTGAGTTATGCTAAAATCTGTTAAACAAGATTTTCATAAATTTTAATTTTTAGAAAAAAAATTAAAAACGACATCCCTACCATAGGTATTGGAATGTCGACTATTTTTATAGTCGTGGGACCATAATGCATCAATAAAATATAAGGGGTTTCTGAAGTCGAAATTTGTTTTTATTTTGTTGCATAATGTTAGCCTCAAAATCCAAAAAATTTATTCTCAACAATGGATCGTATAGCCGCGGTTAAGGTCAACATTTTAAATATAATTTTTTAATAACTAAAAAATTTTAATTTTGCTTCTGTAAGAAAAAAAAACGTAACCAATTTTTTTTTTTATATTTTCGATATAGTATTTAATTAATTATAATATTTATCTATCTATATATATAAAAATGGTGGCAAAAATGTATAGTAATTCATCAATTGAGAAAGGCTGGACCGATTTTGCTGAAATTTTTTTTCAGTTGTTCGTAATTGCCAGGAGAAGGTTTATGTAAAAGAAAATTTTGGGAAACTTACTTACTTAATTTCCCTTTGCACCCCATGAATGAGGTATGGGATAGCTTCTCGCGTTGTTGTGAATTAACACGCTTTCTATTTTTAGATTCACAACTAACGGCACCTACTTGTTTATCGACGAATGCGAACGTCACTGTTTTGAGAAGCTCTTACTAGACACGACGATTGAATCGACGCTTAATACTGCGAAGTTGCTGTCAAACAACATTCGAGGGGAACCGACAATGAAAGAAATTTTTTTTATTTTTTTCTTTTAAGATGACTGGAGCCAGGTTTGAACCTGCGATCTCCCGCATGGTAGTCGCGTGTTCTAACCACTATGCCACGGCCGGTCCCTTGGGAAAATCCTCCGGAAAAGCCGGAAAATTGGAAAACCGAAAATGGCTTTTTTGTATGGAATTTTGTGTGCAATTGTTACGAATGATTTTTCGAATGGAAAAATAAAAAATTTTGTTGGAAAAGTCGGAAAATTCCGGAAAAATTCGAAAAAACTTAATACTATTTTTCGACGAAATTTTGCTTTTTGTCGTACGATGTGAGTTTTGAACGATGTAACTTGTGAAAAATTTCGGATAATTTATTCCGAAATGACATTCCGAATGGAAAAATAGATAAATTCTCGGTGGAGAACTCGGAAAATTCCGAAAAAATCGAAAAATTTTAATTTTTTCGCCAAAATTTTGCATTTCATCGCCTGATTTGAGGTTAATCGCAAATTAAATGTTTGTCGGTTTTCGAATGGAAAAATAGAAAATTTTAGTTGGAAAATTGTGAAAAATGGCAAAAAAAAAATTTTTCCACAGAATTTTGCATCTTATCGTATGTTTTGGTAATTTTGGGCGATGTAAATGTGAACAATTTGAACAATTATGACTTTTCGAATGGAAAAATTGAAAAATTATTGGTGGAAAACTCGGAAAACTCTAAAAAAAAAATCAAAAGATTTGGATGCCCTCGACGAAATCTTCCATTGTATCTCTTGATTTGATGATTTCAGACGACGTAAAGTTGCAAAATTCGTTGTGTTGCTGAAAAATTTCGGATTATTGTGAAATATATAAATATAAAAATAGTGTGAAAAAGGTATAGTTATTTATCCAGAGAGAACGTTGGACCAGTTTGCTCTATTTTTTTTCAATTGTTCGTAATTGGCAGGAATTTTTTATGCCAAAAAATTTTGGGAAAATCCTAAGGAAAAGCCGGGAAATTTGAGTGCAATTGTTACCAAATGGCTTTTCGAATGCAAAAAAAGAAAATTATTAGCGAAAAATTCCGGAAAAGCGCAAAAAATTTGATTCTTTTATCGACGAAACTTTGCAGTTTTCGCATGATTTGATGATTTTGATGTTGATTGGAAAATTTAACGAGATAAATAATATCTATATCTATATATATAAAAATAGTGTTCATCAATTGAGAACGGCTGGGCCGATTTTGCTCAAACTTTTTTTCAGTTGTTCGTTATTGCCAGGAGAAGGTATATGTGAAAGAAAATTTTGGAAAATTTTACGGAAAAGTCGAAAATTGGAAAATCGGAAATTGCCTTTTTGTATGGAATTTTGTGTGCAATTGTTACATAATGGCTTTTTGAACGTGGTCGAACCACGTGAATAGCATTGTGGGAACTACTTATAACAAACTAAGAGCTCTATGGTCAACACAGGCTTTTACGCCCCAACGTATACGAATCTTATTGGCAAAGGCCTATCTAATGCCATCGTTGTTTTATGGTTGTGAATTGTTCTCGTGTTGTGACTCTGTGAGTAGAAGAAGATTAAATGTAATTTTTAATAATATATGTAGATACGTTTTTGCCAAAGGAAAATATGTACATATGTCCACTGTCAGTCCAAATCTATATGGTGTATCACTTGACCACTTGTTCAAAATTCGAGTCCTGTTACTTTTACACAAAATTGTCTATCAAAATTCTCCGTCTTACCTTCTCGAACGTATTAAGTTTGCAAGATCAAACAGAGGAAAAATGATAATTCCTTTTAGACATCGAACTCTTGTCTCAGATTGGCACTTTTATATCCATGCGCCACGTCTCTGGAATAGCTTACCGCACCTTCTTCAGACCACCAGCAACGCTACTCGTTTTAAAAATCTTTTGCGTGACTATTTTTCGCATTAAAAACCACTATATGTCATCGTGGGGACACCAAGTAAATATACATACTGTTTGATCTTTTTTGTTTCAAAATTAATGTAACATATTACCTTTTCTAACATTTTACGTTGATATTTTATTTGTTCGTTGTTTTTTATTTCTTCTCAATTCTAATGACATGATTTGATTAATTTTCTTTGTTATGTTATTTGCTATTTTATTATTGCTATTTTTTCATTTCATTATCATTAACTCAGCTTATTTACTAACTATTATTATTACCTATTACTAATATAAGTTTTAAGTTTTAATTATGATTATGATGATATTATTTCGAATGCACATCTACACTCCTATACTGTAATATTAAGATGTAAATCTTGTTGTATAGGAAGACCAATAAATAAATAAATAAATAAATAAATTAAAAAAATGTGAAAAAAATTTCGACGAAATTTTGCATTTTTTATGGTGTAAATAAATTTGATGTTACTGTGAACATTTTCGGATAATTATTCCTAAATGACATTTCGAATGGAAAAATAGAAAAATTCTTGGTGAAAAACTCTGAAACTTTCGGAAAAACTTGGATTTTTTCTACAAAATTTTGCATTGCATCGCTTGATTTGATAAAAATTATTTTAAAAATTTAGGATAATGGAAAAATTTTTGGTGGAAAACTCGAAAAATTACGGAAAACATCAAAAAAGTTGAATTTTGCGACGAAATTTTGCATTGTATCGCTTGATTTGATGATTTCAGTCGACGTTAAGCTGGAAAATTCGTTATGACGCTTTAAAAATTTCGGATTATTGTAAAATTTATTATGTTAAAAGATTTAACGCGAAATGATTTAAAAATTTCAAAATTGTTCAAAACTGCATTGAGTTATCGGTCATATGTACACTTCAATACCTGTTGATGTTCTATCGTGGAGAGGATGGCTATCACCTCAATTTAAAGATAGTCAATAGAATGAAAGGTTTGTTTACAAGTCATCATTTTTTCATTCTCCATTTAAGTTCGAATTCGTATTTTAGATACGAAAACGATACGCATTAGGACGTAACTGTTTCTGCTCCAGCGAACCAAATTCGTACATTGTTTGCGACCATCATAGCCACGTATCATCTGCCGAGGACGTGATGGCTGATTTTGAAATTGACTTCAGATAGAAGACATGTGCGTGTTCATGTGCGGCAGTCTACTGTCGAAATTGGGAACACCAGCGTCAAATCGTTTGATGCACGATGCATTCAATCGCGAATTGCAACGAGATCAAGACTTTGATCGAGATGAGCTGACTGAAAGAGTCCGAACAAATGTGCCGCCGTTGAATGCCAAGCAAACGAACGTGTACGATTCGCTGATGAAGGTTGTTGACGATGGAACGGGAGGTATTTACTTTATCGATGCACCCGGTGGGACAGGCAAGACATTCGTCATTTCTTTGATTCTGGCAAAAATTCCGTCAAGTTCGCAAATTGCGTCAGCTGTTACATCCTCTGGTATTGCTCCCACATTCTTAAAAGGCGGTCGAACTGTACATTCCGCTTTGAAGCTGCCGTTTAATCTTCTCAAGATCATGATTTGGGATGAATGCACGATGGCGCATTAACGAGCTTTCGAGGCAGTTGACCGAACAATGAAGGATTTACGAGTTGATTCGAAACGATTTTGTGGGGCTATGATATTGCTGCCCGGAGATATTCGTCAAATGCTTCCCGTCATCCCAAAATCTATTGCTGCTTATAAGATTAATTCATGCCTGAAATCGTCGTTTTTGTGGCGGCATGTCATGAAGTTGAAATTGACTACGATCATGAGAGTCGTTTTGCAAAACGACCCATCGGCTACTGAATTTTCAAGACAGCTACTGGCTCTTGGTAATGACTAAATTCAAAATTATAAAAATCTAGATTGGATTATTGAGCGGGCCATACTACCAGCGAAGAATAAAGACGTCGATAGCTCGAATGTTATTATTCAAAGTAGAATCGATATAGAACTGCATTCATAAAATCCGTTGATAGCGTGACCAACGAGAATGAGGCTACCAACTATCAGACAGAATTTTTGGACTACCTAGATTTGCCAGGAATTCAGCCGCATAATTAACAGCTGAAGGTAGGATCGATCATAAGCATTTTTCGGAATCTGAATCATCCGAAATTGTGCAACGGTACGTGGTTGTCCGTCAAGAAACTGATGATCAATGTGATTAAAGCGACATTCATCAAGGATAAATTCAAAGGAGAGGAAGTCCTTACCTCACGAATTTCTATTATTCTAACCGATCTTCCCTTCCAACTTCAAGCAAATTTAACTCCCTATTTGATTAGCTTTTGCGATAACAATCAATAAATCGCAAGGCCAATCTTTGGAAGTTTTCGGAATCAGTCTCGAATTTCCCTGCTTTGGGGGGCATTCGCCCCCTTTCCTCTACCATTTCTACCACCTATACCACCTGTAGCTATCCTTTTTATTAGTTAAAAAGTCATTCATAACTTTCATAACGAAATAAACCCCATTTTTTGGGCCTTTATTACATTTTTGTTTTGGGGCCTTATTTCATAGAGCCCTTTTTTCTTTATGAGGAACCACATGTTTAATTAGCGTAAAATTTCATAATTCTGAGAATTTATAAACTATAACAAATTGCTAGTCGACAAAACACGCTTAAAATCATAAAAGTGTATATTAATCCATTTGAGCTCAATTTATATCTAATAACATCAAGATAATATTTAAAACACGTGTTCAAAAAAAAAAAACACAATCAACAGCGTGCCATAGGTTGGATAACACATTGCTACGTTTTTTGTAATCAATAAATGTACAACTAACTTCCTTATGGATTTCAATTAAACAGATATCGATGCCTACACGCACGTTTGCTGTGTACATGACCTACGACGAATTCAAATACAGAAAAGTAAAAACACTTTCTATTTCTTAAAATAAATTCATATTCATACTTACACTAATATTTTTTATACTTACCAAAGAAATAAGCGAAGAATATCCAATGAAAATGGCTTGATCTTCTTGTTAATAAAGACATTATGTAGTAATTATATTTTAATGTGGGAGTTGTAAACTTTAGAAAAGTTTTATTGATACACAAAGATTAGTATTGCATAGTTTTTGATATAATTTATATAAGAATTTTTTAATTTTTATATTTTTTTTTCAACTTAATTATTCATAATTTAATTCTTGTTATTATTTATCTTTCTAAGTTGCACTTAGACATTTTTTTTATACGTTGCACTTGTGGCTGATGGTGATTCAATCGTTTACACTACGATACTTCCGTCCATGCCACCACACGCGGCTATTGATAGCTGTTAACACTAAACCGTCTAAACGTCAACTGACTGATTCAACTACCTTCATTATGGTCAAACGTAATGAAATTTAATTTTGGTAAAATAAAAATGGAAAAATACATACATTAATATGGATAATGTTATGATAGTTTTTTTTTCTCTTCATTTACTTTTAACTGTCGTATATGGCTTTACAAGAAGTGAGAGTTTGTAGGGTTTGTTATTGTTATGTTTTGCAATTCGTTTCTAAGAGACAACAAGTAAGCAAGCGGGACGTATTGGGAATCATTGAGGAATATCAATGTTTCTGTAGATGTACCTACATTGTAATTAATTCACTTTAAATTGTGTGAAATTTAATTAAAAATCTTTACCACAGAAATGGCAAAGATTTTGGGGATTTAAATTGTGCCATTAACCCACATCTGTGTGATTTAGAAAAATACTTTGATTGTACACAAAGTGGGTGTATAAATATAAATACTATATGTTATGTTATGATACATTAGCTTTGATCGGAACATTTGCAACTCCCAAAAATCTGTGAGTGTTTGTATGTTTGTGCCTTAATCACGTGTAAACGGCTGAGCTGATTTCAATGAAATTTGGTGGAAAAGTTGTGTACTATATGTAAATTACCGGAGGGTAATTGAGTTGATCGGATGAGGTACTGTCGAGCCAGTCGTGGTAGTCATATGAATGATATTGTGTTCCATTATTCAGTGACAAAGTTCAACCTTTCCAATAAAACCAGAAATTTGAGGGTGTGTCTACTGTCCAGTTATCCGTTTGGAAGTTGTAAAGTTATATTGTATGGGGGGTACCCAAAGAAGTCGGTCGATATAGTCCATGTCCATTCCAGAGGCACACTTTCATAAGAGTACATCTTTCGCAAAATATGACTAAATTCAGTGTACTTACGAAAAAGATACATGTGTATTCAATTATATGAGAGTGAATTCGGTCATTTGTATGATAGGTACCAAAAGTAGTGTGGTAAATATTACAAGAGAATTAAACTGACAAAATACAAAAGTCCTGCAGTTTTCTGTTTTCAAGATATGGGAGAAATATTAATTTCCAAAAAATATATCATTTTATGTGGGGTAGGCCAATGTAGCCCATATTCATTTCTAATTCAGAACTCCAATGAAGATTCTCCATTAAAATTTCCCTTGGGAAGAATTTGACTTCAGTGTATTTAGTTGAGTTGGATAATTTTTATGGGGGATACCAGAAAGGGCGTAACAAAGGTTTAAACTTTCTGAGGGTTTGATTGTTATTACAAGATAATAAAATTATCTTTATTTAACTATTCTCCAGTTTTACATTTGAAAGTAATGGTCGAAATATTAATTTTCCAAAAATATGTCATTTTGTTTAAGATGTAACAGGAGGAGTAAAGCTACTCTATCTTCCATAACTGCGTTTTGGAAAAAATATTCACTCTTGTAAATTTTCATACGGATCAGTGAAAGTTTACTCGAGTTATCCTGTCTACCAGTCAGACAGACGGACATGGCTCAATTGTTTTAAAAAGTCTTAAGATACTTGGGGTCTAACTCATCGCCTTTAATGCGTTACACATTTTTTCGTATCACATTTTTCAGGAGACCAAAAATACGAAATGAAAATTGCGTTCATAGTTATACTTGAATAACCAATTTTTTTGAGGGTGTTAGGGAAATTTTGTAGTCAGATTCGTATTGTACTTGACCAGACCTACAACATGCACTGGTCATTTCCTAAGTTCCTCAGTTCAGTTCATTCTTTAGCAGGGTGGTATGAAAACATTATTATGAAACAATTTTTGTAACGGTACATTATTTTTGAAAAATACTATGAATTTTCCATCATTAACTCAAAATCAACAAAAAGTGACATAAGCGGTTGCAGATATATCCTCAAGCTTATGGGAGAGGGTACAAAAAACAAAAATTTCGATTTAATGTTTTAATTTAAATTTTTTCAATTTCAATTTATTCATCCAATATTTCTAGTTATACAATGTTTATAAAAAAATAATATTACTGAGATCTACCAAAGATAATTCATCATATAATACTTATATCTAAATTATATAAATATATTACATAAATACTTTTTAAAGGTAAAAATGGGATAAAAAAACCTTTATTTGAATTTTATGTTTTAAAAATTACATCATCCACATGTGATTTTTGATTATTTTGACACAGCTGCATCCTCGAGCGGAAATTTTCAATGATTGCTTGACAGCTGTTTCGTGAATTGATCTGTATTTTCTGGGGCATACGTTCCTTGAATACATCCAGGGAATAAGCCTGGTCTGCGTGTTGGGCTATTAATATCACCTCTTTTTGCACAAAAATTTCGCTAGCTGCACGCAAAGAGTTGTTGCACGTTCGTTGATTAAAGGACAAGGGACGTTTTAAGTTTTCAGGCTCCCTTAAAATTTTATGTCGGTGGGAACGTAGTTGATTCATTGTGCTCCTGTCTCCTCGGAATTCAAAATCCAAGTTTTAATCAGTTGAATCGATGGAGCTTCATTTATGTGCCGTATGTTGCAATAATACGATATATCTTTGCGATATAGTCAAAGAATAGTGTTTCGTTAGTACCCGAAAATGTGTTCTACTGCATAACGCCAATGCACTATTGGTCAAATGAGCAATTTTGCCGTGCGAAATTAATTAAAGCGAAAATATTGCATTAATAGAATCCAAAAGCACAGGAAACGCTATAAAAAATATAAATTAAACATATCAAAAAGAGAATTTAACCCATTAACCCCTCTGAGGTCTGAAATTACATTACATTGAAAAATTAACTTTATTCATCGCAAATCGCCGATTTATTTTAAGAAATATTTTTGGTTCAATTCTTCAGATAAAAGCATATTTTTTTATGTCACTGTCTACATCAAAGTGAACAGTTATATTGCTTCAAGTGGAAATTGTTGCTGATTGCACTTTTGTGAATTCTTCGAAGATATAAGTGGATCGGATGAACTTGAGCTGTATTAAAAACATCAGCAAGATTATTCCTGCGGCTGTTTTTTCAAGAATTATGCAATCTGCCTGCTTTGTAGACTTTATGATGTTATTCTGTAGCAGTTCCTCCGAAGGAACCAAGAACAGTATATTCGATTATGTAATTTGAATGTATCAGAACCATAGCTTTTGGAAAATTTTAGCTATTTCAAAACAATTTGTTTGTAATATGTTTGACTTTATTGGAAACAGGCACGGTAAACATATCAATATAACTTTTATGCGGCACACTATTAAGTATTCCTCATCGAAATTTTTTTCAACACGTACTTTACAATCGCGTCGTACTTCTTTACTTTAGAGTTTTCCTTCTGCCAAACTTAAAAAAAAATCCTTTTCTCTAATAAAGCCTAGCTTAGAAAAAACGCTATTAATAGCAACGCGCACTTTGAAATAAAAAGAAATAAACTCTTAAGGCTTAAATTTATTAATTTCTTTTTACTTATACATTGCTAAGTTTTGCCAAAGCTTTAAAAGTCTGCTTACTTTTAAAAAACTAGATTTTCTCATTGCAAAACACAAATATTATTCCGTTTTTGGATGAAAACATTAATAGTTAATTACACTGTGCTACACACAAAATATACAGGGGTTCTCATGTAGCATTTCTGTTAGACTGGAGTCCATAGAGTAAAGTGATACTTTTAGTTTTTCTCGGTCACTTCGTTAAGTAATGTTTTTATAGCAAATTAAGTGAAATGGCGATATTCCTAAAATTACAAGTTCCAAAATTCATAAGTCTTCTCTTTGTAAACCGATCTTCAAAAGCTTACATCTGTTGTAAAGCTATGCTATGACTTTCACCTTTGATTAAAAAAAAGAATTTTGAAAATCGGTTAAAAAATAGTGAAACGGCGGCTGTTTAAGCAAAACAACCTCGAAAAATAATTGCGAATTCTCATTTTCTCAACGCTCTCAGTTGATCATGAAGCAGCGCAATGTATTTTTTATTTATGTATATATTATGCTATATTAAAGTAGCTTTCTAAAATAGGTAAGTTTATAAGAATCGGTGGAAAAATGAATGAGTTATGCTAATTTTTGTAATATATTTTTCGACATTCTTTGGAATATGTAGTACGAATTACTTGTTGTGATACGTATACGTCATATGTATTTGGACAAAGTGACACACACACTCTAAGGAAAAACCACAAAATAACGCGAACATGTTACAACAAAATTTAGCATAACTTATTCATTTTTCCACCGATTTTTATAAACTTACCTATTTTAGAAAGCTACTTTAATATAGCATAATAAAAAAATAATATACATTGCGCTGCTTCATGATCAACTGAGAGCGTTGAGAAAATGAGAATTCGCAATTATTTTTCGAGGTTGTTTTGCAGCGAAAGTTTTGCTATAAAAACTTATTTGCATAACATGAATAAGAAATGGATGGCTATCTCGCATGTGAGTGAGTTAATACATTTATATTTCTAAACTCACACAACGGGACAGATTTATAGGCCCAACTTAAAAGAGTAATAAGGTTTAAGATCACACATGTTACAAAAATTTAAAAACAGCAGATAGCAGAGAAAAAAGCTATAATTTTACTACCTTTCCGTAAAAAAAATCTTCTTGGTAGCCCACAATAAGTTGTGTGGCTCTGTACGTCTATCTGGGCGACCATTTGATTTTGCGGCTGCAAATAAAAAATCTAGTACGTATATTCAGAGCTATGTTAAGCTTTAACAGTAATAGCCGTTTATTATGAAATAATCAAAGAAATCAAACACTTTTTTTACATTAAATCACATTAGTTAAACTCAAAAACGTGGCACACATAGTTGTTTAAATTTTTAAAACTTAACGGCCATATTCATAAAAAATTTCTAAAGTAGGTATGAAGCGTTCTCTAGCTAAAGTATTCTTTAGCTCTAAAAAACCTTTAATAAGAAATTGTATTCATAAACGTTTTTTATCAGCACTTTAGCTTTATGTGTTCAGGTGGCAACGCCGACTGCTATTGGTCGTTACTTATGTAAAAAAACAGCTTTATAATCGGATACAAAAGCTTTATAATCGGATACCAAATATGTATTTGCACTTATAATAACTATGAACATTATTGTAGCTCAATTTTTCATTAAAAACGATTCTCATGATGATAAGATAGACGTTAAAGTAAAAATTAAATTAAAAAATTTTATTTTCTTTTCCTCATGTTGAAATTATAGTCGGATACCGATTACATTGTTTCCTTGTTTTGATTGTTTATACATCACGAAAATTATTTCATTATTTACAAATTATTTTTGAAGAATTGTAGAGAAATATTTTTCAAAATGGTATTGATGAATGAAAAGTGTCTACTTAGATACTTTTCTATGTGCGCAACGATTAAGAAGAAAATTTCCTACACAATGAATACGTGCAACAACTTTTTCCAATAGGAAAAATGCCGAAAAACTCAAAATAAAGATCACAAATTCATAAATATGCAATAAATTGTACAAACGTCAAGTTTTAGCACGCTTAAAGTAGAGACAACCCTACTTTAACTTATTGATGATGTGAATCGTTTATGAATATTATTTTCTCGAAAATTGCTTAAAAATGGATTATAAACCTCTTATAAGTTTTTATGAATAAGGCCGTAAGACTATTATCTTTATAAAATCTTAAATGAAAACTTGGTACAAATTTCACTAAAATTGCTCTATTAAAAAATTCGTTCGTCCATCCTTGAATCCTTACTCAGAATGACCAGTCAAATCGTTGGTAATACCCGAAGTGTCCTCACTGAAATATGTCCAATTTTCACCATAGGGATCTTGAGAGTATGGTGAAGGCTTTTCACTAGCCAAGTTATTGAAATCGTAGTGCAATTTGCTAAATTTTTCTAGTCGTAGTAACAGGGATTCCGCCGTTCTAGATGGTTCAGTGATGCCAATCAAATCAGCAGATGAAATGTTGGCCGAAGATTTCGTAGAGTTGGTCCATTTACCTAAGGCATATGGAGATTTACCATTGGTATATACGATAAACATACCCTTTACTGTCGTATTAATATTGGCGCCCACTTTGACCAAATTATCGGTGGGTTGACACATGCCCAATATATAGGCAAAATAAGAACTACAAGGCCAGGCCCAAAAGCCTACTTCGGAACGTATCGATTCAACGAAATACTCAATGGCTCGATGGTGAAAGCAGGGAAATGGATCTGAAAAAAAAAATAAAAATATGTAGGCGGCATATTTCATTTTTGTGCCAAGACTTACTATAGGTATTTGCATCGAGGCAGTTGGGTTGAAAAATGCCACCATTCATGTAGACATCAGAATCGCCACATCGTTCGAATTTACCCTGTACCAAGGCATTGGTGTGCATGACATCAACGTATTGAGCATCGGATGCATCTAATTTCTCATCATTGGATGAGGTTATAAATAAAGGCAATGCTGGATCAAGACCTGGGATAAGAATAAAGTTAATGAGATTTAATATGTTTAAAGCTAATAAATAATGGCAATGTTGCGTCAATAACCGAATTGTATATCGATGGCTTAATATGATAGGTCGTATATTGTTTTTTTTTTACGAAATCTCGTTTTTTTACGCATCTTTTGGAAGGGGACTCTAAAATATATACTCTTTTCGTACAAAAAATATTTTTTATGTTAACAAATAAAGAATTTATAGGCAATAGAAAATGCCCTAAATAACAAATAACGTACAAAATCGCTCCGATGTTATTCAGTTTTTCCCTCCTCCTGTAAGGTATACACGAGATACGACTTTTTTTATCATCGGTACTATCTGATGTAGCATTCAAAAGTATTTGCATTATAAACACAGCTATCTCCTTACAAAAAATCTACAGGACCATCTTTAGAAAGCCAGAAAACATGCACCTGGGGGAGCTTTAACCTAAAATCCAAAGATAACGTACATTTTCGTTAAATGTAATAGAAGGATAAAGGTATTACCCATATCGTATTACTTGTCCTAAAACTACTGTAAAGTGTAAAACTTAAAACATCAAAGGACCCTTAATACACTATGTATTTGGTCAATGCTCAAGATTTTTAATATTTAATGCAAATTTTTTTTATTAGGTTAAGTAGATTAAGGGTAACGAAATTGGGAAATTATTTTAATTTTATTTCATTACTAGTGGGCCCGGCAATGCTTCGCTATTGCATATTAACTTGTAATATATTTCACATTTAGGTCTACAAAGTACTTTGAAAACGGTACTTAAGCTCGACAATAATATATTGAGTTTATTTAGTTATGTAACTTATTTAAAGTAACTCCTTAACATTAAAGTTAACCAATTAAGTTTTATTGTTGTAAATGCTAATAAAAAGTTCATCAGCAAAGTCATACCTTTAGTGCCGGCATGTAGATTAAGTTTTTTCTGTATGTAGGGCGAAAAACCACTTCTTCCAAAAATCGGAAACAGACATTCCTCTAAAGATCAAAATTATTTATTTTGATCCGTAGTAGCATGAACCATCTGTATGCTAACTATCTCTTTGGTCATAAAAAAAATTTTTGTTATGCCTTCTCCTATTGACCGCAAATGAAAATTCCGTTTGAAGCTTCATGCCTTTAGCCATAAAAACTCCTTTTGTCATGTCTTCTTCTCACACGGATCAAGAATAATCCGGAATACTATTTTTGTATTGAATTCGTATTACCATTTTTTGAGATACATCGGTCACCAACGTTTGGCTTAACAAAGTGATGGTCTCACGCGCTGTATGGCATGTTACACCGTCGTGTTGGAACCATTTCTCCTTTAAATAATGTGCAATGACATGATAAATAAAAACTTCACTTCATTATATGCACCCTCAGGTAGAGATATTTTTTTTTAGCAATGAGCAATTATTCAGTTACTTCGGACCAATGGGCCCGGCTCTAATTTTTACCTACCATTCCGATGTTTGGAGACCAAGTCGAAAAGAATAGTATATTTTTGATTTTTTTATTGGGATCCCGCCCAATATTCTGAAAAATGATTTTTAAAAACTTAATTTCTGTATGCCAACTCTCAGAGGCCATAACTTTTTAACAAATACATAGATTTGCTTCTTTAATACCTTATTTAGTTTGCAGGGAAGTCAGTTTTACGCAGAAGGTCTCAGAAAATATATATCTGAAGTTTTCGGTTTGTGCTCATTTAAAAACAAAAAAAATCTTTATTTGAAATCTTCATGCTTTCCAGCGCGAGCTAGGAATTGATTTTAGACACAAAGTTTTTTGGTGAAATTTTCTTTAAATTCATCGTAGATTCCGATTTTGGTTACGATTTTTGCGAATAAAAAAATATACTGTGGAATTTTGACAGTTTTAACCGTTTGTTTTAAAAAGGGTGTGGAACAACCCATTTCCACATTTACTGTAATTCATACTGCAACAACAACATATGTAACAAATCTCATATTCATACCTCTGATAGTTCATGAGATATAGCCCTTTTAATTTTCAAGTTGAATGGGCGGTGCCACGCCCCTTTATCCAATCACAACCAAATATAGCCAGGGACTTTCAACAGGTCAACAGTACCACTTGGTAAAATTTTCGTATCAATCGGTCTATTAGAAAAGCCGTTTATTTCATAGATCCCCGAAGATGTGATTTACAATAGCTAAGTATATAAATTAAATGAATGGTTTGAGTAAAATGGAATAGCAACGAATTGCCAATTTCTATTCCCTAAATGTGGAAAACTCCAAACAATGTATTGCCTATGTTATCCGCGGGGTTATTCTGAAGATGCTCTGAAAATTTCATCAAAATCGGCACAGCCGTTTTCGAGTCCATACGTTGCAAACATACAAACATATATATATAGGAAAGGGGAGTTTTTATCCCTTTTGCTATTTTCACCCCCTAAATGTGGAAAAATTCAAACAATGTTTAGCCTATGTTACTTGCGAGGTTATTCGGAAGATTCCCTGAAAATTTCATCAAAATCGGTCCAGCCGTTTTCGAGCCCATACGTTACAACAATACACACATCCCCACACACACACACACACACACACACACATACATGTTTCGAAATGAATGCATAACTCAAGAACCAATGCACATACAAAGACCGTTCATACATTGGTATTAACGTCACCTTTCATACGAAGTTTGCAGAAATAAAATCGGTTCACGCATTCCAGAGAACATCAATTTCTAACACAATGCAACTTATTTTTATATATTTAGATAATAATGAAATTATTTTAAACTGTTTGTTTGTTAGTTTTAGTCGATCGAGTTTATATTTTAAATTTACGTTAAGTGTATCAAATGATACATCAAATTCGGCTTACGATCAGAAAAGTGTTTGTTTATTGTTTGATATTTTTGGTCAAATTCAGTGTGTCACGCATTAGGATGACGCGTTTCGAACTCCATGACGAGTTCATCTTTAGACCCCATTTGTGACGAATAACTATATATGTGATTTTTAATATTTCATGCAAATTTTTTCTTATTAGGTTTAGTAGATTAAATGTAACAAAAAAATTGGGAAATTATTTTGATTTTATTTCATTATATTAATGAAATTACTATATAATATATGTACTAGAAAATATTTCATTGAACTTACCTGTTATGCGTGGCAATCGATATGTCCCCAAATTTCTTGCAATATAGTTAGCCAATTGTGCTCCCAGTGAAAAGCCTATAACGTGAATATCATTATTGCCCAACTCTTTGATAGCCGTTACTAATTGAGCCACACATGCTCCAGTATGTCGTATATTGTGCACCGCATTTAAGTAGCAGAGACCCATGGCCAGTTTACTCCAATCCACATAGAATATATTGTATTCCTCGACAGCAAGGTACTCTGCAGGTAAAGTAATACAGAAAATAAAGTGAAATGTGATATCGTTGGTTCTTAATAAAAGTTAACAGTCTGATTAAGGTTTTTCTACATATTAAGTATTAAAATAATTGTTATGTAAATTTTTTTTACAAATTATTAAAATTTTATCAATTTGTTTAGTGTATTGAAACAATACACCAAATTGGCTGTCGAGGTCAGAATGTTTTTATAGTTTTGAGTTAACGGCCAATTCAGAATCACGGACAAGGAAGACGTTGATGATCAGATCACTTTGTTACAAATAGGTGCCCGTTGGTACATCATCAGCTGTATACATATCTACCATGTATACATATCTACTGAACATGAACATGCGCAGTAGATATCAGCCGAAAAGGTCCAAGCACCAATTCATTTTCGAACATGACCGTTAACATTCAAACATGAGAATGGAAGACTTTTATTCCCACAAATTTCCTTCTTTTTTCACCTCTAAAGCTTAAGTTAAGCTTTGTTCTAAGGAGATTTGAATTTTATTTTTGGAAATTATTCACCCTTATCGTGAACTTTATTTCCCTCGTAATTTTTTCCCTAAATTGCAATCGTGAATAATTTTTCCCATGAAATGTTTTCCCTATTTCTATTCATTCACTGTAAAATGATAACAAAAAAAAAAAACGTTGGGAGTTCAACAAAATTCCCCTAATCGTGAACAGCTTTTTCACTCGAATTTTATTCGCTTTTCCCTTGAATTTGTTCACTTCAGTTTTGCTGGCGAAATACATGTAAGTATTTATTTGTTTTAATGAGAATATTAAAATTTAACCAAATTATTCTAGGTCTCGAAGTGTAAACAAAACGCAACACAAAATATTACTTAACAAAATGGATAGTAACAGAACAATTGCTTGCGGCTTTATTAAAATTTCAAAAGAGGTTGTAGCAGATTTTTGGAAATCACTCACAGAAGAGTTGAATTGTGCTGGCCCTCCAATCAAAAATGTTTCTGAGAGGATAAAGGTAAAAACTATTTTCATAATTTGTCCAATAACTTGTTCGTATTGATATTTATTTCTGTATACACAATTTGCCCAACAGGTTTGGATAGATCAAAAGCAGCCGCCAACTTAAAAAGCCAACGAGCGACGGGAGGAGGACCGAATCAAACTAAATACCTCTCACCAGACGAGCAGTGTGTGTATGACCTTGTAGGTACGAAGGAGTCATTAGAAGGTTTGCAAAACTCCTTTACATTTGGTTTGCCGGAGCCTGCCAATAAAGGAACTGCAAAATTGGGAGTGAGTGAAGCGGAAACAACAGCCATCATCTATGGGGAAGGGGTTAGACGCATCTCGCAAACGTCTGCGACTAATTCTAAGCTGATTCTGCATCAAAATAAGGGCGCCGATTCTAAACATTTTCTTTTTGGTCCGTCACAATCAAAATTTTATTTGAAAAATAAAAATCTTCTTCTAAATTACATTCACTACGCATTGATAGCTGACTTTAATTTGAACAGCTGTTTAAAGAAGGGAACAAAAACTTCACGGGAATATCACGATAGTAAATTCCACTTCGAGGGAAATGAAAATTTCATGGGAACAGAAATTCCCCAACTTATTCACGATAAGGGTGATTATTTGCTTTTGGAAATATTGTTCAAATTTTGAACATTCTAGTGTGCCCGGCAATACTATGCTATTGCATAGTTGGATAACATTTTACATATTGCACGGAATATTTTTACTATCATAAGAATTATATGTGCTTTATATGTTTATATCTTTACCCCCAATGAAATAAAGAAATATAATTATCTTCATTGAGTTTTTTTTCTTAATTTTCTAGGTCTGATTCTTATTTCAAAATCGTTAAGATATGAAAAGCATTTATATGAATTAACTGAATCATAAGCCTTCAAGTGAGGAAAGTAACGAAAACCCGTCAACTCAAGATTTTGAGGGTGTTAATGAAACTTTGGTGTACAGATTCGTGTTGTACTTGACCGGACCTACAATACCCAGCAGCAAAATATGGGGCTTTTCATGCCTTCTTGCATGCCTGCAAAGGCAGTCAGAGACCCTACCCTGGAAATGCAACTTTCATTTCAAATTAACATAGGGCACCATAGGCAGGCAAAGCCGGCACGTTACCTTTCTTATTGAAGGCCTTTCAGTAGGCATGCCTAGGAAGTTCTGCTTGGGGCCCTAAATACTCGGGCCTTCTATGAGGCATTGCTACTGCAGACCAGCTTGCAGGCCTGCAAAAGATCATTTATAGAAGAACTTTAATAAAAAACATATGTGAATTATTTCCACGTTAAATGATTTCATAAATTCTAATAACCTTTAATACAATATTTTTGTTACAATTTGTAATAACTATTTTTTATAAACACCAGCAGCAGGAATCGAACTCGCGACTTTAGTACTCATAGTTGGGCACGCTACCCACTCGACTGACACATGATATAGTTGTTGTATGATAAATAGCTTACATGTGGTTCTCATAAACAGCAGCTTCTGTCTTTCCTTCCCTTAAGAGGCCTGTCCACAGTTCTAATCGGAGAAGTGACGAGTGCACAACTATGAGTGTCAATTCTGCCTTCTACTAATAGGCATGTCAGCAGGCCTGTTTAAGGCAAGAAAGTTTACATGCTCTTTGTTCACATTATGGAATTTTTGGCATTAGGGCTGCTCACAGGCCAGTTTTAAGAAGGGAAAGAAGCATTCTAGTGGATCTTTTCTCACCCCAGTACGAGGCCTCATTGCAGGTCTCATTTTAGAAGTGAAATGTGCATGGGTATGGAATTTTTTGTTAGGCTTAGTGAAGGACCTACTAAAGCCTGCATATATGCCTAGTAAAGGAAGGCGTACTCGAATGTCAACAAACTGATTTTTAAGACATGTTTGCAGGCCTAGTTTTACAATGTCTCGTTTTTTCAGCTGTTGGGTACAACCTGCACTAGGTCACTCCCCAAGTTTCAAATATTTCATATAGATAAAAAATTATTATTTTTCACAGAAAATACCTTTTATTATAACTAACTTAACAAATTGACGGAGAAAAACTATAAGTGTTTCTGTACTTTATGGATTCTAACAAAACGGAATTGCTGTATGATAACATCTGCATTTTTTGTGTGTAGCACAGTGCTAGTAATGTAGCACAAAGATATCAAAAAGGCCGATATGTCTTATTGAAGAACTAGCAAATCATCTTTATGAATGCTGTACAATTCTCATTAAAGCTTTCTACAAAGTGATGGATATATTTAAGATTTGTAAATAGTTTGTTAATGTTATTATTAATGCCCCAGGGAGATTCCATAGCTTGATGAATGTCTTACACATATTTTTTTATTATTGTAAATGTTTTGGCAACTTTAATATAATTTGTGTATTATGTTAGAAGTAGTAACGCACAGTAGGCGGTTAAAAAACAGTAAGACAACAAATTTTAAATTTGTGTAAAGTTTCCGTGCTAAATTTATGGCACTGGAACTTATTGAAATCCACAATGATCAACGATATTTTTTAATTTATAATAACAAATTACTAAAACTACTGACAAGTAAAATAAAAAACTAATACTGCTAAAATCCATAAATAATTACATTTTAAATGTTAATAAAAAGACAATTCTGATGTAATTGTATACACGAATACAAAATGAAAAAACAAAAATTATAAAAACGGCAAAGATGCTGTCAAAAAATTTAGTTGTAAAAAAATTTTTAATTTTTAGTACAATATTTATATAAATAATAATAATAACGTATTGTATTTTTTGTTCAACAATTTTAAAATTGATTACCAAAACGAACAAAAAATATAATAATTAAAAAAAAATAGAAACTATTGTTAAAAATTACGGATTTTACCCATAGTCAAAATTATAAATTTAAAAAAAAATATTAATAACAATTATTTATCACTGCTAAAATAATTTATTGTCTAAAAAGTTTGAAATTAATAACCAATACAAAAATAAAAATAAAATATTTTGATTTACAAATTTTTCAAATAAAGTTGAGGATAGAAAAAACGCTTTTCTGTACATAAATTTTAATAATTGTTTCTTCCAGTATTTTTCTAAATAAATGAAAACCAGTAAGAAAGTTTCAGTCGGGCAACCCGACTTACATATACCATCACCCTCAGTAAAACAAAAAAAAAATCTGTTATAGTGATATTATTACTCGATTTCTAAAGTGGGCGGAGTGGTACATTTGTATGGGAGGTACCAGAAGGGGCGTGTCTAGACTTCCAGTTTTCTCTCGAAAACTGTATCGTGCTTGAACTTTACTAAATACAGAATTTGGGCACGATCGCGTTAGTTCTATTAATAATATTAATCGATTTCTAAAGTGGGCGGTACCAGATCAGTAAGGTGCGTACCAGAAGGGGCGTGGCTAAATTTCCAGTTTTATTCTCAAAAACTGTATCCTGCTATAGATTTACCAAATAAAGAATTAGGGTACGATCGCGTTGGATTTATTGATATTACTACTCCATATCTAAAGTGGGCGGAAAAGTACATTTGTATGGGAGGTACCAGAAGGGGCGTGGCTAGACTTTCAATATTTTTTCCAAAACTTTATCCTGTTATAACTTAACAAAATACATAAATTGGGCACGATCGTGTCGAGTATATTGATATTATAACTCCATCTCTAAAGTGGGCGGAGTGGTACATTTGTATGGGAGGTACCAGATGGGGTGTGGCTTGACATTACATTTTTTTCCAAAACTTTATCCTGTTATAGCATTACTAAATATAGAATTTGGGAATGATTGAGTTTGATGTATTGATATTATTCCTCCATCTCTATAGTGGGCGGAAAGGTAGATTTGTATGGGAGGTACCTGAACGGGCGTGGATAGGCTTTCAAAATTTTTTCCAAAACTTTATCCTGTTATAGCTTTACCAAATACAGAATTTGGGTACGATCCCGTTGTGTGTATTGATATTATTACTCGATTTCTAAAGTGGGCGGAATGATGTATTTGTATGGGAGGTACCAGAAGGGGCGGAGCCATGTAGCCCATTTGCAATACCGTAAGTAGTTTTGGGGCAATATTAACTCGTGAAAAATTTCAAAACATTTGGTTGCGTCTTTCGAAAGTTATCATGCGAACCAGCCGGACAGCAGACAGACAGACGGACATGGCTCAAACGACTTAAAAAGTCATGAATCGAATTTGGGTCTAAAGTCACTCCTTCTATGTGTTACACTTTTGGGTCGTATGAAATGATATATACCCTCATCCCTAAGGGTGATGGTATAATAAAAACCTTCTTTTGGTATTCTCTCCACATTTCTTTCAAATTTGTATAAAAAATTTTGTGTTTTTGAAAAAACCCTCTAAACATTTACAAATACAAAATAGACCGTGCATACAAAGTTGTATTATAATTTCACAACATCACATACAATTTTCGTGATGGCTAGACATGCAAAACAGCTCCAACTACTCACAATTTATTTAATTTCAAAAAATGATCTTAACTTACCATCTTTTATCGATTGCAGCGCATGCAAAAACATATCTGCATTATAGCCATGTATAACAATTTTACTTGGATGTCGTTTATCGTAAAAGGATTGTGAAAGGTTTGAGGACGTTTCATTACCAACGACATCGAAGTGTATGTTTTGACCTTCTTTAGAGTTGCGTCGAGTATAGAGAACAAATGCAATATCCTTGTCGGGACATGTTCGACCTATGGCCCAAAGACATGACCCTAATGAAATGTCTTGATTCTGTGATGTTGGTTTCGGTGCTGTTGTTGGTGTAATTGTCGATGTTATCTCCATTCTTTCATATTGTCGAGGGTTTGGGGTTGAACTAGTGAGCGAGTCTTGTCGATCAGTAGTAGTTTGTAGTATAGCTTTAGCATTTATGTGGGATATTAATGTTGATGCTAAAAATAAAAAGTAAATTCATAAGTAAAGTTATAGGCTAATGTCTACAATAATAATCAGCGCACGAAAAATTATACTTAAAAAATTACATAAAATTTGCCGTCATTTTAGCTCTTTGGATTTTTTTCTTCACACAGAAGAAGTTAACAACTTCATTACGAAAAGTTTGTTTCACGTATATTAGTAATACTTAAAAACTATTTGTTCGACTGTATCAGTAAACGCACAAAAACTTTCGAAATGAAATAACTTTAAAATTAGTCTAACATAACATTTTAAGTGAACTTTTATATATTTCCTTTAGATTTCAGGTATAAGTCAAGAACCATTGATAATTTCTTATATCATTCTTCAGCTACGGTTTTATCGAATAAAATCTATTAAAAATTTTAATTCTGTGGCTTTCACAGAACACCGCTTATCTCAAAAATTCCGTTTTTCAGGAGAGCAAAAATACGAAATGAATCGTAAAACTTGAATAACTTAACCATTTGTTAACCGATTTTTACAAAAAAAAATATGGGGTTTACTCATAAAACCGTGTAGTACTTTCTGAAAATAAAATAATAAAAAATAAGAGTATTCTAATAAAAAACTGGATAAAAATATCTTCAAACATTGAAAATAGTAAAAGGTTTGCGGTTTCGAGGCAAAAACAAACAGGTATGTCAAATTATCTATATAAATATATAAACCGTTGAAAAGATGTACGATTCTTCGGTTAAAATTCGACTTGAGTGATAACCCTTCAAGTGAGGAAAGTAAAAAAAACCGGTTTTTAAACCATATGTCAAGATTTTGAGTCAAGATCACAGAGGTCACTCCCCATGTCCCTTACAATTTTTCTTTTCTGTATCAGGATGTTGTGAGAGATCCGGGGTTCAATTCCCAGCTCCAGTCATCTACATTTGTCTTTTATTGCCGGCCCCTCGATGTTGTCGATGTTGTAACTTCGTAGTATAAGTCTCGAGATAATCGGCATGTCTAGTAAAAACTTCTCGAACAGTGACGTTCGTATTCTTCGATAAACAAGTAGGTGCCGTTTGTTATGAATCTAAAATAGAAAGCGTGTTAATTCACAACAATGCGAGAAGCATCCCATACCTTCTTTGTGGGGTGTAAAGGGAAATTAAGTTTTTTTAAGCAGAATGTTGTCAAAAAAATTTTACAAAACATTGAAGCTTGTTGGGTTTAGCTTAAAAATTTCATAACGGTACAATATTTTAAGAAAATAATTAGACACTTAAATAGACTCAAAAATAATGCAATAAATGCAATAAAGCATAAATCTACAATGCACTGGAGAGCGAAAAATTATACGCTCCACAGTATTTCGATGCAGATGTTTGGTTTGGGGTGTCGCATGAACTCCGAAGATTTTGAAATCCGGAGAGACAAACTGAAAATGAATTTATTGCCCTTCTTGAAGCTTAACCAGGTGATAGATAAAAATGTTCAGCAAGAGATTGCGTCTACTCACTCCAGAAAGGAAACAAAAGGTTGGGTTCGGTCAAAAAACTTTTAAGTCTTAGAGGGCCGGCGTGTTTCCATGACATGAACCCTATTGAAAATTTATGAAGCATACTTGTTCATTAAATGTACTCCAACAACAGGCAATCCAATAGTGTTGCAGGGCTAAAATCGGAAATATTAGCTGCTTGGGACTCCTTAGAAAGTCCAAACCCAATAACCCTGATAAATGGTATGACCGAAAGGCATTTTTATACTTATTCAAAATAAGAGAGGTCATACGCATTATTAAAAAGTGTTTTTTATTTTAAATTTGGTTTATATTTTAATACAAAAGTTTTATTCCGTAATTAAAAACCATTGCGTTTAATTTCGTGATCAACCCATAATGTAAAGAAATGCAAAAAACATAAACTTTGTTGTTGTTTGACGTAAAAGTGTAGTGTTTGATTTTCTTTCATTCCTCATATTTCTCATATTCGGTTTTTGGGATTATGACCCCTTAAGTACATCTGCATCGAAGTACAGTGGAGCGTATAATTTTTCGCACTTTAGTGTATGTATTAGAACGAAGTGCGTATGATTAATATAAAATCCGCATAACATTAATATTACTCATACGTTGTACATCTATAAATATAAAAGCTTTGGGTGACTGGCTGATCACTCCCCAGCTAAAGCTAGAACCTTGAAATTTGGAATGTACCCAGTAGGAAGTATCGTCATACACGACTTTCTCGTCAACGCTGTCCTCAAACCAAAATGTTAAAAATTTATGTACTTGTCGTCAAAACACTCGGTTGACGACAAGCTGACCGACAAAATACTAATGTTGTCGTGCATCAAACAAAAAAGTTCAATGTAACGGGACAATAACAACATCTATATATATAAAAATAAGTTGCACTGTGTTAGAAATTGATGTTCTCTGGAATGCGTGAACCGATTTTGTTTCTGCAAACTTCATATGAAAGGTGACGTTAATACCAAGGTTTTTATGTATAAACGGCCTTTGTATGTGCATTGGTTCCTGAGTTATAGCGAACACTGCATTCATTTCGAAACATGTATGTGTGTGTGTGTGTGTGGGGATGTGTGTATTGTTGTAATGTATGGGCTCGAAAACGGCTGGACCGATTTTGATGAAATTTTCAGGGAATCTTCCGAATAACCTCGCAAGTAACATAGGCTAAACATTGTTTGAATTTTTCCACATTTAGGGGGTGAAAATAGCAAAAGGGATAAAAACTCCCCTTTCCTATATATATATGTTTGTATGTTTGCAACGTATGGACTCGAAAACGGCTGTGCCGATTTTGATGAAATTTTCAGAGCATCTTCAGAATAACCCCGCGGATAACATAGGCAATACATTGTTTGGAGTTTTCCACATTTAGGGAATAGAAATTGGCAATTCGTTGCTATTCCATTTTACTCAAACCATTCATTTAATTTATATACTTAGCTATTGTAAATCACATCTTCGGGGATCGAATGGATTTTTTTATTTTCTTTTTTGCACTACGAAGTGTGCAGGGGGGGGGACTCGGTAATAAATTATATAGATAGAAAAATTAAGCAATATTCATTGCAGTTATACTACAATGGTTAAATTTGTATAGTATATCAGAGGTAATATTAGCAAACAATTGTAAATAACCTATGCATGGGTTATTTTTCTTGACATATAGAACTTCTGATAGGTATAAGTGTAAATCTAGCTGTCATACTAATGAAGTGTGATAGACTTTCTTTTAGTATACTTTGCAAAATCACCATGTAAAAACTAAACAAGAACAACGTTTACAAATTTTGCAAATTTATTTTCAAAATGCACGTTCTGTTCGCCAAACTTATGGAGCCCTTTGTGAAGTTGAGGGTGCATATAATGATCCATTTGAGCAGCTAATAGAAGCCATCGACGCTGTAGACGTTTGTGTGACAGGGGACTGGAATTGATCGAACCGACGTCTTTCTCAGGAACTCGGTCTCTGCAAATGCTGAGGAAAGAACTTGGCCTACATTCATATAAAATCCAACTGGTAGAAAAACTAGAGCCAGTGGACGATCAATTGATTTTTTTTATTTATGATGCCATTGCACATTATTTGAAGGATAAATGGTTCTAACACGACGGTGTAACATGTCATACAGCGCGTGAGACCATCACTTTGTTAAGCCAAACGTTGATGACCGAATTATCTCAAAAAATGGTAATACGAGTTCAATACAAAAATAGTATTCCGGATAAGTCTTGATCCGTGTGAGAAGAAGACATGACAAAAGAAGTTTTTATGGCTAAAGGCATGAAGCTTTAAACGGAATTTTCATTTGCGGTCAATAGGAGAAGGCATAACAAAAATGTTTTTTTATGACCAAAGAGATAGTTAGTATACAGATGGTTCCCGGAATGTCTGTTTCCGATTTGTGGAAGAAGTGTTTTTTCGCCCTACATATGAACTTTTATTAGCATTTACAACAATAAAACTTAATTAGTTAACTTTAATGTTAAGGAATTACTTTAAATAAGTTACATAAGTAAATAAACTCAACATATTATTGTCGAGCTTAAGTACCGTTTTCAATGTACATTGTAGACATAAATGTGAAATATATTACAAGTTAATATGCAATAGCGAAGCATTGCCGGGCCCACTAGTATAACATAAAATGTTCAGTTTGTTGGAAACAGCAGTGCGTGAAGGTTCATGTATCGCACGTTTTCAATTAAAATACTTCAATTTGTTATTTTAAATTATAAAGCACTGGTAACGACAATTTGACCAACATCGTCGGTTATAAGTTCGTGCATGATTGTGTGGGCGACATGTCGCTTATTAAGGCATCAACGACAATTTGACCGACATTGTCGCTCATCAGGTCGTGCATGACAAAGTGGACATTTGTATGAAAATTTCGTCAACGATTTGTATGGACGGTCCCCAAAATGTCATCAACGATTTACTATGGTCATGCACCCATCCTTGATGATGTCTTGCAGACACTTTCTACTGGGTATGTTCCTTTAATGACGTAGGAGCGCACTGACGAGAGATTTTTAGAACTTCGTACTTTTAGGGGAACAAAATCCGAAAAGGTATACAACTAAAACCATCTCCCAGACCAAACTGCTAAAGCTATAATCGTATATGGATATGCTTCCTATAGAATTGGAGGGGGTACCAGTCCGTCTTAGTTCTGAGATACGAGTGATTTTATGAAATCAGTAATTTAATGGATAAAAAGGAACTAAAGACCCAGACTTATGGGCTTAAGCTGCAATCACATAAGTTAGAGCGTACGTTCGTCTTGTGCGCCAAAAAATATTTTTCAATTTTCGTCCTTTAAGGAATAAAAAGAGAGAAATTTAAGGTACCCGTTGATCTTCTAGAGTTTTCGTGCGATACGAATATATTTTCCAAATTTTTACTTATAGAGAGGTAAAAAGTGGCAGCATCGCCCAGAGTGCACGACTAAAGGTACAGTTTCACGTTTACGTAATAGGGAAGTTGTGCGATAGAACAGATTTTTCCAAATTTGTATTCTTAAGGCCACAAAGGGGCGAAAGTTAAACAAGCGGCAGAGTACACATCTTACGCTTAACTTATTAAGTAGTTGTGGTATACGAAAGTGTTTTTGAAAATCATACAAATTAGCACTTGTGCATATATAAGAGGTCTAACTAACATGTCAGACTTCGTAGTGCCTGCAAAATTATTGATAAAGATGTTGAGTGCGGTTATATTTTACTAACGATTGGTCCATTACATTGGCCACAATTTTCGCTTGGCAAATATTTTATTGTATTTTTTTTTTTTCAACAAACACTCGTTTGATCAGAATGCGCGGTAGTCTAATTTAGTGCCTCGTCTATTTCGTTCGCACCCATCTTAGATATTCAATAATGCCTTATTAGCTGACGTCTACTTCATCAGGGGAAAACCACACTAAATTGATAAATATTTATAACAAATTTGATTCTTGGATGACGCGTTTGTTCAAAATCGCAATTTCTCTGATTTAGTGACATACCCATGTCTACTGCCCCCAATTAGAGTTTCCAAAAATGCCTTCGTATCGCACTACTACTTTATAATATAAACATTCACGCCAATATTAGCGTTGGTCTGGGTTATGGTACCAAATTTATCCTTTTCCTGGCCATAAGCCCCAAAAAGTACGAATTTCGAAAAATGCCTTTTAAGCGCACAACAACTTAGTAAAATAAGAATTACACACATTTTCGTGATTCTACGCTGTATAGTTTGGTCTAAGTCGTTGTACCAGTTTTATCCTTTTTTCGGCCTTTTATTCCACAAATGTTCGAAGTTGGAAAAATTCCTTAATATACTTTATGAAATAGATACTCACTAACATTTTCGCGATTCTACCTTGTGCAGTTTAGTCTGAGTGATGGTGCCAGTTTATTTGTTTTTGGTCCTTTTTTTCGTCCTAAAAGTACGAATTTTGTTCAGTTGATTGTACCAGTTTTATCCCTTTTTTATCTTTTTTCGTCCTAAAAGTACAAATTTTGTAAAATCCCTTTACCTAGCTCTCTAATTCAATACTAAGCAAGCTCATAATGATTTTCGCGATTGTAACTTTACCCGTTTGTTCCTGGTTATGGTACCAGTGTTATCCCTTTTTGGATATTTTTGGTTCTAAATTTACAAATTTCTAAAAATCCCGTCATGCAGCTCTCTCATTTTATAGGAAGCAAACCCATATAGACTTCCTACCTTTAGCCGTTTGATCTGGGTGATGGTACCAGTTGTACCCCTTTTTGGGCCTTTTTAGCCCTAAATGTATGAATTTTGAAAAATCTATTTGCATCGCACATTTAAACTTTAACACAAATTTCCAAAAATCCCGTCATGCAGCATGCATTCGTCTACCTTTAATTGTTTCGTACCAGTTTAGAATTTATCGAATAGAATTTTGTTTAAGAATTTTTGAGGCAGTATAGTATATATAACTGTTGGCGCTTTGCTAATCCTGGTCTGAGTATTTGGCACTATCAGAGAGTGTAAGTGCGACTCCATATAATCTGGGTTTGGCAAATTGAGGGAATTTGTATCTCCGTCCAGTCCAGCCAGTCCACAGTCATGACACCAATTTAAAAGAAGTTTCAGCGCAGATTCCAGAAGCTCAGAGAGTAGTTTAGGATCATTGCCGGTGACTATTAGTGCCACGTCGTCTGCATATGCGACGGTTGTGCAGCACGGTTTTTCCATCGTCCTCAGGACGTCTGCAAAGACTACTCATTCTCGATTTTACGACCACTCTAACTTACACGTGCGGGAATACCCGCTGCTATACCATATCTTTGCATGTAGTAAACTTATTAGCGCAGACAGAATTTTGTTTTATTTGGAAATTATCAATAATCATGCGACGATAATAATATTAAGTTATTATGACATAATAATATTAAGAAATTTTATCGCAATTCAGTGTTCAGTTTGCAGACCATAGTGCGTTATCACGTTGGCATAACACCTTTTGCTTTGTCAATATTTTCTGTGCTGTATTTATAGTTCCTTTCTCAATCTGCGTTGCATACTTACGGATTTCTCCAAACACTGTCGTAAGATAATTTGAACGTTATATTGCCGTTGTTTTATAGTGTTGTATTTATTTATTGCACAAGTCATAAAATATTTTATTAAGAATATTTTTAGCTGAGAAAACAAAACAGGAATTTTTTGTGATAAAAACAAACAAATTGACATGATAAAACGTGTACAGTAATTTTCATTATTTACGGGGTTATCAATGAATTCAACAAGATGTTGTGAACATGTTAACAACCAACAAAGTAAGTCATGTTGATAAGCTTTAAACAGAAATTCGAAAGTTTTGGCAATTGCGTTGTAAGATGGGAGAACGGAAGAAAGAGCTGCGTTCTTGACAAAGTATTAACGTGAATTGAGTATGTTTGAAAACAGATTTCTGGTAAATTGGACATGCAATTTTCTAATGTTTTAAATATTTCAGAGCATTTTCTATAGAATAATTTCTTTTGTATGGACTGAACCAAATAAATAAATAAATAAATAAAAAATTTCAAAACAATTGTTAACAATTGTTATTTGGTTAATTATGGTATTTTGTAATCGTTCATTTCCACCGGATTCAGTTCATTTGCTAAATAGAGTTTGGTTTATGGACTTGAGATGCATAGAATATGGCAACTTTATAAGCCAAATAACGATGTTTTAAATGCAAATTTTTTTTTCCTAGAAAATTTTAATTAAAATTAACACGTTTATAAACCATTGATAAATGGTTAATGTTTACACAAGTACTGTAGCAGGTCATTCTGAATTGCATTGTTATAATGGATTCATAAAAAATTTCAAAATAAAATTTTTGTTTCACAAACTTTAGCTGACCCACAGCTAAAAATATTTTCTTTTGAACTATCTGTTCATTCACCAAATTATCATACCCAGCCCTGATATGATCCGAGAAACATTGTTCTTTCAATGCAATTTTAGTCTAAATTTTTTGCACTACATGTCGAGTTTTTTTTACGAAGACTTTACGTGCAGACACATTTATATATTGATGCAATATGACCCAGCTAACGCAACCATTGCGTTTCGATTCGTTTGACACTTTTTGGTTAACGTTACGTCATCCTAAATTGAAGCATCAAAATCCCCTAAATTCATCCAATGTTACTGTATAGACCTCTTTTTTATAAATGGGCATTATTGGTCCATACTTTTATGAACATCGAAGAGAACATGCTGTTACAGTAAATATAGTGTGGTATATTGGCGTGCTACATAATTTTTTGGCGCCAGCGCAAAGAATTTCATTGGTTTCAATTAAAGATAGTGGTTTCAGCAAGATAGGCTAACATGTCAAAACTATCACGACTCATGGGGTGTAATTATTTGGCAAAAAGTGATATCCAAAGGAATTGACATTGCCTGACCACATCTTAGCCCAGACTAATCACCAATTGTGTTTTTTTTGGTACCTTAGAAGTAAACTTCTTAACAGCATTGAATTGTCTCTTGTAAATTAAAGAAGTATTAGGCATCCCAAAGCCACGCGAGGCCGGCAATAATTGCAAACATACGCGAACACATAATATTTGTAAGTGCTTGCGTTTAGTTTTGCTTGAATAGTGGTTCGATTCCCGTCTCCAGTCATCTAAATTTTTCCTCTATTGCCGGCCCCCTCAATGTGGTAGATAACAACTACGTCTAGTAAAAGCTTCTCAAACAGTGACGTTCGCATTCGTCGATAAACAAGTACGTGCCGTTAGCTGTGAATCTAAAAAAACGTGTTAATTCACAACAACGCAAGAAGATATCCCACACCTCATTCATGGGGTATAAGGAAAGTTAAGTTGTAAGTAAAGAAAATGCTGAACTAGGTTGCAGCAGTGATGAAATAATCCAGGATCACATATCGATAGTGTCATTTTTAAAATATGAATTCCCTGTTTTTGTACTTTGATAATGAATAAATAGTTAATATCTCATTTACCTAGTTTTGTTCTTATAATCGTTCAAAAAGTAAAAAGACTTTTGGTCCATCGTTAATTTTTGACATAAACTTTGATAATGAATAAATAGTTAATATTTCATTTACCTAGTTTTGTTTTTATAATTTTTCAAAAAGTTAAAAGACTTTTGGTTCATCGTGAATTTTTGACATAAATTTATTATAAACACTCGGATTCTGAATAACAATTCGATTTGATTACGATTTGACTAATTTTACAAAAGTTAAAATAACAAATAAGTGGAAAAATATAGAAATGTTAAATTTTTAATTTTATTTTGATTAATAAATATACAGAAAATAAAAAAAGCTTTGATACTATTATTGTACCACTATTTATTGTACCGTAAAGTACTTTTGTTAGCCCAAAAAGTACTTTTTATATATCATAAAGTACAATTTATTGTACCAAATAGTACTTTTATTGTACCAAAAGGTATTTTTAATGTACCAGAAATTACTTTATTGTAGCAAAAAGTACTTTAATTTTGTCAATAATTTGTTTATAGTATCAAAAAGTACTTTTATTGTATCACAAAATACATTTATTGTACCTCAATTGTATTTTTATTTTACGAAAAAGTACATTTAGTGTAGCAAAAAGCACATTTATAGTAAGATAAAGTATTTTAAATATACATTAAAGTACATTTATTGTACCAAAAAGTACTTTTGATGCACCCCAAAGTACTTTTGTACAAAAAATTAAATTTGTTGCGCCAAAAATTGGTTTTATTGTAAAAATGTGCTTTTTTATACGAAAAAACGATATTTATTGTATCATAGAGTATTTTTAGTGTATCAAAAAGTACCTATAATGCTTCAGAAAGTATTTTCATTGTACCTAAATGACATTTATTGTTAAAAAGGTACATTTATTGTTTCAAAAAATACTTTTATTATTCCTAAAAGTACTTTGATGTACGACTAAGTACTTTAACTGTACAAAAAGGACATTTATTGTACAAAAAAGTGCATTTATTGTACCAATAAAGTGCATACATTGCACCAACAAGTAGTTTTATTGCACAGCAAAGTACTTTTGTGGTGCACCAAAAAAGTACTTTTATGAAACTTAAAAGTAAATTTATTGTATCAAAAAGTACTTTTTTTGTAAAATAAGTACTTTTTTGTACACAAAAAGTACATTTATTATACTAATACGAATATTTTTCGTACAAAAAATTACTTTTTGGTGCAAAAAGGAATATTTTTCGTACAAAAAAGTACTTTTATTGTACCAAAAAGTAAATTAATTTGCACCAAAAAGTACTTCATCGTGTCAAAAAGTTCTTTTGCAGTTACAAAATGTAATTTAATAATGCTTGTTGACATTAATTGTAACAAAAAGTTATGTAATTGTGTCAAAATTTCTTTTTATAGTTTCAAAAAGAACTTATATTGCATCTAAAGTACTTGTATCATATCAAAAAGGGATGTTATTATATCAAACGACAAGAACTTCAAATTTTGAAGTTAAAGAAAATAGCTGAAACAAAACTGCTGCCTTCGAATACTTGACATATTTCTCCCTTGTTATTTCCTTTCCCGACTGTTTAGAATGGAAGGATTTACTTCAACTTATATCCTTGGGAATATTTCGAATTGGACTGAAAATGTTCGTAAGCAAAAATTTATCAAACAACAAATCTATACAGAAGTTTCCAATGTTTATAATTTTACAAGAAGCCGTTTCAATCTTTTGAAACCTCATAAAGACATATGAACGTATCGGCTTTTAATACAGCAGTATTCTAAAAGTCTAAAAAACATCTCAAGTAAAAAAAACATTAAAAAATCGAACAAAGTAATAGATCTAGCCAAAGGGTCGGGCGGTGTTACAATTCAAAGTTAGAAGTACAAAAGTAAATAGGTAATTTTTTATATTGCGCGTGCATTATGTCCTTTTGATATCACCACTTGAGAGAATATGTCAAAGGTTAATTTTTTTTGTTATTAGAATCGGTTGAGATTTACATGTGTTTTTGTATTGGTGGTTCATTCGACCCCGTCGCTCTTTCGGTATTTTGACGTTACATTTTGATAGGAAAATGTATGTATGTACATCATCATGTTCGCTTGTTTTTCCTTTTTTAACGCTTAACAAATTGTTTCCCACTCCTTCTCAAAGCTTGCTATTGCGGCAGTGACACCAGAAGCTTTTCGGCCTATCCTATTTCCAGTATTACTAAACTAATAAAGTTCAGAAAGTTTCTTGTAAAACATCTTCGATTTGGTCAATGCCATTCAGAGCCAAATCTTATATCTAGAATTACTACTTGGTTTACTTCTGAACTTTTGGATAAAAAACCGCTGCCGAAATCATGTGGGTAAGGCGCTCCACAATATATTCGAATATGCACTCTCAATGTCTTTTTTTTTTTTCAAATACCACTTCAATTACAAAGAAATATATTGTATCACAAAGTATCATACAAAATAAAATTTCTAAACGGTTTAGTGATTCAAAAGGTATATAACGTACATATGTTATATATGTACGTTGTATACTGCAGATGTCAAATGTAAATGTTTGCATTTCGAAAAATGTTTTCATACGACGAATATAGAACAGTAGAACTATAAGCCAACAGACTTAATCTTAGAATGCATACAATCAATACACACTGGTCGCATTATGTTAAACCCTTTGGCTTTACGTGTTCGTCACACACTCATATTCACCCTGATATGATGTTACCCAGAGATAAGATAAAGTAAAACTACCAATTTTGCCTCCTTTTATAAAGCTCACGAATGGCTTTATGACATTCAGTTATCATGGATCAGTTCGACACGCTGTTACATCTGTCCTCAGAGACAGAAACGGTACTAAGATCGATTAACAACTTTTTCGTGTACTTCCTGCTATGGACGGGTGGTTTGCGGACACAACAACAACCTTCATTCATTTCAATGAACCAACTGTGCGATCACGATGTACACGACTCGGGCATTGCCAAATACTCAATTGCGAATATACCGCACAGTAATGTACCGTACGACTTTAGCAACTATCGCGATCAATATATGCAAGGCTACTGGGAGGTGAAGGACAGTGGAGATTATATAGCGGTCTCACTTAAAACGGCCTATCCTATTTCCAGTACTACTAAACTAAGTGGCGAAAATGGCAACTGGTGCTATTTGACCAAGTATAAAAGATATACTGACGCCAAGGAGTTCTATTTTATACAATTAACTCAAACGTTTGGAGGATATACCAATATAAATTCATATAGAGCTGTCAGTGAACTATTGCAATATATCAAAATCCATTTTCCCGGCTTGTACATCATAGTGGGTGACTTTAATGTGCAAGGTCACGAAAAGATATTCGAACACTTTCTAGGTTCGACCAACTATCACATCTGTCCGCTGTACCTGACGGCCACATGCAATGATAACGAAGGCATTGCCTCCCCCGATGGTCTTGTAGTGTCCAAAGAACTATATCAGCGCGTTGAATATGCTGTTGACTTCTATGCAGGCTATTCCTATCAGCATTTTATGCTAAACGCAAAGCTCTATGAAAAAAGTCGCAAACCAGGAACATTCGATACTACCGATCCAAAATTTGCCAACTTCTTGAAGGTACTGCAAAAAAATTACGGCAACCGAGATATGTACATTAACGACAAGGGAATCTTTACGCCCAGCAATAAAGATATGATTGGCACACCGACAAATATTCGCCAAGTGGAAATAAGTACAGGTGGCCCAAAAACTATTATTGCCTCAAATATAATAAAGTTACATAGTAGGGCCGCCTATAAACATGTATCTATTGAACCGGAAGAGCTAATAGGCAATCAAACTGTTGCAAATATTGTATAGCCGAAGCTGTTTAAGGTTTACAGAAGATGTTGTCGGTATATTTAAAGTAATTTAAAGAATTTGTTGTAGCAATATTGTAATCAGCAACAGTTATACGAGTATATTAATCAAATAAAATATGTTGTTGAAATGAGTAACACATTGTTGAGTGTTGCCTTTGGCTGTTTGTTGTAAACGTCAAAAAATTTATGTAATCTAGATAAAGGGACAACAAATATTGTTCGTTATAAAAAAAGTTCGCTATAAACGATGTTAGAGTATAGAATTATTTATATGAAGAAATTAAGCAAAACTGTTGGGATCAGAAAAAGTGTTTGTTATAACTGAAAGTTCGTTACAGACGAACTCGACTGTATAACAAAAATTTGAGCAATATTTAAACTTAATTACTCATAAGCCGCATTAATAGTGTTTTTGATTTGCTTCAAAATTGTAAACTTTTTTCAGATATCGATAATTTAAACACTAAAATCGAAAAGTCAAAAAACCAAAGAACTGTTTTAGCTTTATGGGAAGAATAAAATTATTACTATACGTGATCAAGTTCTAAAGGACATCATGTAACATAAGAATCAGCAGAAATAGTGTCAGGGTTAACACTTTCTTTCATAGCACAAAGAGGAGCGCTTTCAACATTTTATTATATATTTATACCCTTCACCACGCGCACGATCGGAGAGAAGGGTATATTAATTTAGTTCTTAAATTTGTAACGCCCATAAGCAGGCGTGATAGGTAGGACAATGTATAAATATAAATGATCAGCAAGGCAACCGGAAATATGCAAATGCTTTTGTTTTGTAGAACGAGATATGAACAAATATAATAATTTATATATTTTATACTCTTTGAAGAGTTTTGGCAACTATTTGTTAAAACATATTTTACCGATAAAGTCATATTTTAGCATATTTTGGTTTAAGAGCATATTTAAAAAAAATAATATTTTTTAAGCATATTTCATGTTTTTGCAAATGCTTTTGTTTTGTAGAACGAGATATGAACAAATATAATAATTTATATATTTTATACTCTTTGAAGAGTTTTGGCAACTATTTGTTAAAACAAAAGTCATATTTTAGCATATTTTGGTTTAAGAGCATATTTTAAAAAAAATAATATTTTTTAAGCATATTTCATGTTTTTTAGAGCATATTTATTAAAAATTGTCCCTTTAAAAAAAAAAAAGTTTAATATCTTCATTTCACGCGCGTTATTGTTCAATAAGTAAACAAAACATAAAAAAGAACAGTTTTTCAACTGCCACCGATTTCGTTCCTGGACAAAATGGGTTTTTCGATTTTAAATTTAAATTTTTTTTTTAAATTTTTGAAACATAAATATTGAGGGTTGCTGTACATTTAAAAAATTTAAAATTATTAAAATCGAAAATAAAAATTTAAGCCTTGTTTTCACAAACTTCATACCGCGAGCGGCACGTCAATTTTCAACCGATTGAACACACATTTTTGTCACTCTTTTTAGCTTAGCCCTTCACAAAACTGACCGATTTTTTTTTTTTGAAAATCGGAAAAAATAAAATTTTACCCTAGCGTTCACAAACTTTAAACCGCGAGCGGCTCGCCAATTTTCAACCAATCGAGCTCAATTTTTTTCATTTCTTTTCTTAACCTAACCTTACTTAAAAATAACCGGTTTTTTGAGACATATGAGTATTCAGTTCTTGAGGGTCCACCTTGAGTTTCATACATGGTCAAGGCTGCAAAAGCTATAGTGGCATTTAATTCGAAATGTTTAGAACACGTATCTGGTATAGCTGGAATTTTGTTTCGTCGAGAGAGGGCTCTGTCATTGAATCGCTTGCTTAGTCCGTAGTAGCATTTATTAGCAAGTAGCATGTGGCTTTTGTTGAACATCGTGCCACTCGTGTTTACTGCAGCTTTCCTCATTTTCATCTCCATCACTATGTTGAAGAGGTAACACGACAGGCCGTCGCCTTGTTTTAGACCTCGTCCGGGTCTTTTCCAGGATTTGCCGAAGTGTGAATATCTGGTCAGTTTTTGACTTACCAGATCTAAAGCCACACTGATAAGGCCTGATCAGGTTGGATAACACTGGCTTTAGTCTTTTACATAGCACACTCGCCAGGACATTATATGCGATGGGTAATAGGCTGACCCCGCAGTAGTTTGAGCACACACTAGGATCACCTTTATTCAGCACAGGACATAATACGCTTAGTTTTCAATCGTCGGGCATGCACGCATGCTAGTTATCAGCTTCTCACCACCGGACTTAAAGAGCTCTGCCGGAAGTCCGTCGACACCGGCTGCTTTATTATTTTTCAGCCGCGATGTTACTCTTCTTACCTCGGCTTGACTTGGTGGTGGGCAATCTAAGCCTTCGTCGACAATTGCCGTGATACCTTCACGTGCGCTGCCTTCTAGAACCAGCAGTTGCTGGAAGTGTTCTCTCCATATGTGCAGCACACTCTGCGTATCTGTGACTTGATTTCCAACCTTGTCCTTACAGGAGGGGAGCCCATTACATTAGCCTTTTGCTTTTACTCTCTGGTAAAATTCTCGGGCCTCACCTCTATCCCTGTATCGCTCTATACCCTCGTCCTCCCGTTCCTTCATTTGACGTTTTTTTTCGCTTAAATAGCTGTCTCGCCTGTTTTACTGTCTCCTTGTACCGATCCCTAACAGCACGGGTTAGAATTGGCTGTAGCGTTGCCCTATAAGCTGCATCCTGTTCCTCAGACGCTATGTGACATTTTTCATCGTACCAGGATTCGTCTGAGCGCCGTTTTTCATATTCTAGCACGGTTGTTGCGGCGGTTGCCATGGAATGCGCAATATGCTGCCACTGTGTATCGGGAACGTCAGAAGTAGAGGCTCTGTGTCGTAGAAGTTGGGTGAGCTGGTTGGAGTAGGCAGTGGCTATCTCTGGGGTTTGCAGCTTGGCGATGTCCAGCTTTCTTTGTGTTTGGTTACGTGGGTTATTCGCTCTGCTCAATCTTGTGCGCACCTTGGCTGCAACCAGGTAATGATCCGAGCCAATATTAGCACCACTGATCACACGCACGTCCATGACACTTGATGCATACCTGCCATCAATTACCACATGATCAATTTGGGTTTTGGTGTTTTGATCGGGGGATGGCCAAGTTGCCTTGTGGATATCATTGGAATCTGGTTCCACTCACTACCATGTTCCTTCCCGCTGCGAAGCTAACCAGCCTAAGCCCGTTGTCTGACGTGTCGGTATGCAGACTGAATTTACCGATCGATGGACCTATTTTCCTATTTTTGCATTAAAGTCTCCCAAAAAAATTTTAATGTCATGGCCAGGGCAGCGGTCGTTTAAGAGATATCGAGCTGAAATTTAGAATGCAAGCTTATATCCTCCAAGCGGATGTTAAGTTCTAAAATGAGCAAGATCGGTCAAAAACTACTCCCACCTCTGATACAAAAACCTTCTGTTTGGTTGACGATCAACCGTCTGTCTGTCCTCGCGATTACAGCAGTAGTTTAAGAGCTATCGAGTTGAAAGTTGGTCAAAAATTACTCCCAGCTTCCATACGAACTCTCCCTTATTGGGTTTTGCCCCTACGATTACAGCCGAAGGTATGGAGCTATCGAGTTGCAATTCGGTATGCAAGCTTATATTCTCTAAGCGGAGGTTAAGTTCTAAGATGAACCAGCTCTGAAATTTGGTATTTGACATTTCAGTAAAAAATTACACTGTAGGCACGTCAAAATGACACAGAAAAACGCCGAGACACTCAAACTTTATGATGGGTAGTAAAACACAATGGTTTCAGTGATTCAATTTTTAAGTTTGTATTGTCTTGCAAACTATTTTTTACTATTTGCGGCAAGACTTTAAAAACTCTTTTGAAATAACATTATTTATTTATTGTTAATTTATCGATACTTAACTCTAGCAATGATAGCCGTCTATTTTAAAATGATATTGTAATATGATACCGTTTCCAACCCAGACATTGATTTAATTCGAAATACATTACCAAAAAATTCATTAAATTAAAAAAATTGTATTAAATATTACCTTACATTTAAAATATTATAGGTGAATTGTACTAGCCAGAAGGTGGAAGGAAGCCCATCATCAAAAGACTTGAATTTAAAAAAAAAGAAAACAAAAGCTAAAGTCGTTTTAAAAGACATTTTGATGCATTTTTCCTTAAAACAAAATCGCTTGAGAGACAATACAAACTTAAAAATGAAATATCTCTTGATTATGACCTAAACTTTGAAAACTGAGTATGCCACAGTGTTCTACAGCCCAAAACTAAGTTGAGGTGTATCGGCGTTTTTTGAGCCATTTCGAAAGTTGCAATTTTTCTTACAGCATTATTTACAACAAATGGATGTGCGAGGTAACGTCCACCTCTCGCCAACTCCCCTTTTTTGCGGTACGAAGTTTCAAGTACAAATTATCAGTTTTATCGCCTTTTTTACAAATGGTGAAGGGTATCTGAGCTTCGGCAAAGCCTTACTAGTTTTTAAAGATATAATGTAAGACAGAGTAGTTACATTTCGAATTTTTGGTACTAATACAGTCGGACAAATGGTTATTGACTTAAGTTCTAATGTGTTAAACAAGATTTTCGAAAATTTTAATTTTTTCTAAAAAAATTCTTTTAAAAACTTTAACATTCAGAAAGAATCGACAATTTTTATAATTATATATGGGTGTTTCCAAAGTAACGGTCGTTACCGATATTCTGTGATTTTTTAAATAAAATTCCACCCTAAGAATATATGTCACGAGTATTGCTTAATTTTGGACCTACGAAAGTTCAAGCTTCGATAGCAGCCGAAAGCATTCATAAAAAATCTAATTTCAATACTATTTTTGACCATTAAAAAAGTAACGGTCGTTACTTTATAAATGTGCTGTTTTCATATTTCGGAAACAAATATCATGTATTGTAAAATTTTAAAAAGGATGTGTCAAGTAAAAAATCTGATTAAATTCTTTGTAATGTTTTCTTTCAGTAATAGGTTTGTTTTCAAATCAAAGAAAATTATTTATCAAAAAAAAATTATTTTAAAAAGTAACGGTCGTTACAATATACTATATACATATATAAAATAGACTTTTGATGCTTATTTCGCCATACAAAATTCTTTATGTTACTTACCTTCTAACTTTCCGCTACTAAAAAATTAAATCGTTTGAAAAATTAGGAAAAAATCAAACTTTTGTACATTTGGGGTAAGGGTCGTTACAGTCGGTGAGATTGTTTTTGAACTATTCACAAAAAATTAGATTTAAACTTCTCGCCTTCAAAATTGTGACTAAGCATGAAGAACATTGTCAGCTTTCAACTGGCTTTTGTTTTGTTCGTAAACAACCGTTAGAACAGTGTTGCCAAAGGGCTTAAAAAGTGGCCTTGCAATTCACAGGAAAAAAAAATTCCAAATACCAAATTCAAAGTAGCATATTTTTGTAAGTATAAAGAAAATTACAGTTAATCCTTCGGAAAATGACAGATACATTTATTTTGTGTAATATTAGCGGACAAATACATAAAAAATAATAATTTTATTTTTAAGCTGTAGGGGTCATTTACTTTGGAATTACCCATATAGTAGAAATACTGATGACGAAATTTTTTTCATTTTGTTGCATATTGTTAATAATGAGAAAATTTGCCAAAATCATTGTTGAGTTAGTAGACTTCAAAAGAATACATTTTTTAATGAATGTTCTCAGGAATATAAATATTTTATTCAGTATGGGGCTGTCAAATGAATACTTATATTCAAAATAAACTCTTTGTATGTCTAATTCTCGTTAATTTTTGCAGAGGTTAACTGTTTGGTAAATTTGCATAAAATAAATATATTTCTTGTTTTTCCATTGTTTTATACAATTATTAAAATTAAGATATTAAGAATAAGATAGTAATAAAATGCAATATTATCTAAATATATATTAACTTACCTACAAGAAGCGTGACGAGTTGTGTATAAATGTTGAATGCATTTGTTAACGTTTTAAACAAGATCATCGTATCAGTAAAAGGCACGCATATACATATGTATAAAATTGTACTATTACATTATTTTGAAATCTAGGAAACAATCTGCATATTAAGTGAACATTGTTTGTAAAGTTTTGATAATGGTTAAGAAAGCATTACGATTTGCATTCGTTTATTTTATAGTATTTTATTTTAATTTTAATTGTTATTGTTTTTTTTATTTTTATTTTTACACTCTCCCTACCTTGTAGACATACTTAGTCAGTAATTTTTGTTTTTTTCTATTCTCAATCATTTTGAACTCTCTGCAATCATCTCTTTTATAATAAATTTATTAAGTAACGAAAGTTCTCTTTTGATTTTTAAATATGTAAAAATATCTTTTCGATTTTAACTTAAAAAATTTTTGAACAATTTAAAGATAATATTATAAGATTATAATTTAAAATTGAATAATTCAAAATAAAAATAATTTTGCCATTTTACCAATTTTCAAATATTTGTTGTACTTTATCTCATTTACTACAGAAAAATAATCCAAATTATCCGAAATATCTTTTAGTCCACTCTTTTACTATTTTTGTAAACATTCAAAGCTGTCGTCGCTCGCACTGAATATAACTTTGCTCACAATTGCTACATTCAAATATATTTTGAGAAGCAAATGTCTTATTATCTCAGTGTTGTTTGCATTCACGCTTGCGTCATTACATTCACATATCACCATCATCAGTCAGCTTACAAACTATTTCCAATAATTGATTATTTCGCCGCGCTGGATTGCATCAATTTATATGCAAACACATAGTGTTAGTCCGCGTTAAACATTTTATTTTCCGACCTCACAAAACTCAGATCACTGACTGATTCATAAGGGGGCACAAAAAAAAACTGGTAATTCAAATTGGCAGACACATATTACAGAACTGTAAAAGTGCACACAAACAAGTTATGTGTATGCATTGACCACATACGTACATGTGTGGTGGGTCTCCCTACAAGCTTTACTTTCCAAAGTTTTACTAAATGTTACTTCGTTACCCCGCTATTGTTACGACTAACAATATGTATTTAACACCCAGCAAGCGGAGGGTTAATAGTGGTTTGCAAAGATTGATATATTTTTTCCATATTAATCATTTTCTCTATGCTCTGTCATGTGGTTTGTTTAACACATTATTCACGTTTCATTCCCTATCAACTTTGTGATACAAGTCAGTTTACACAGTATTATTTGTCAGTCACTGTATGCTAAATTTAATTGTATGCATATAACAAGTGTTTTGCTGTCACCAAAAGACACTAGAGATTACTTTTGTTTTTTAAATTTGCAAAATACGTGATACGAATATTTAGATTGACATTTTGGTGTTTCTTTTATATAGTTTTAGCGTACGCACATTGATCTGCCTGCTACTTGTATGCACTGTTCAAATAGCATGAATGAAATTTAAAAAAATATGCATATGATGAATTCCATATCAAAACCTATAAACCTATTTTTGGTAATTCTAATAGATTAGATTGGGACCGGCCGTGGCATAGTGGTTAGAACACGCGACTACCGTGCGGGAGATCGCAGGTTCAAACCTGCCTCCAGTCATCTTAAAAGAAAAAAAATAAATACAATTTTATTTCATTGTCGGCTACCCTCGAATGTTGTTGACAGCAACTTCGCAGTATTAAGCGTCGATTCAATCGTCGTGTCTAGTAAGAACTTCTCAAACAGTGACGTTCGCATTCGTCGATAAACAAAGTAGGTGCCGTTAGTTGTGAATCTAAAAATAGAAAGCGTGTTAATTCACAACAACGCGAGAAGCTATCCCATACCTCATTCATGGGGTGCAAAGGGAAATTAAGTTTTTTTTTAATAGATTAGAACAAGAATCGTATTATCAAATTTTTCAGACACCCTCAAAAATATGGACTTAACCTTGATAATTTTTTTTCTATTTTTATTTAAGAAATACTGTTGACTTTCGGAATATTTGCTAACATTTAGTGAAGTTTCATCTAAAGGTATAAAATAATGGAAGCTTTGAGTTCCTGTAATAGTTTTAGAATTTTTATACCTTGAAAATAGCTCTTCTTTTGTTTTGTTGTAGACGTCAGCGTCTGCATAAGCAACTTCTATGGATGTCATAAACGTTTGTAAAGCCCAATAATAAAGGTCTTTCGCCGTTTGAAGGAGTCACTTTAGCCCTAGGTTTTTTTGAACTAAATTCGATTCCTGACTTTTTAAATAGTTTGAGCTATGTCCGTCTCTCTGTCTGGCTGTCCGGCTGGTGCTCACAATAACTTTCGAAAGACGCAACCAAATGTTTTGAAATTTTGTTAGTTAGAGTTAATATATCACCAAAATGGGCTACATGGCCACTCCGCTTCTGGTACCTCCCATACAAATGTACCATTCCGCCCACTTTAGAAATCAAGTAATAATATCAATACACCTAACGCGATCGTACCCAAATTCCGTATTTAGTAAAACTGTAACAGGATAAAGTTTCGGAGAAAAAAATTGGAAGTCTAGCCACACCCCTTCTGGTACTTCCCATACAAATGTACCATTTCGCCCACTTTAGAGATGAAGTAATAATATCAATACGCCCAACGGGATCGTACCCAAATTCAGTATTTAGTAAAGCTACAACAGGATAAAGTTTTAGAAAAAAAATTAGAAGTATAGTCACGCCCCTTCTGGTACCTCCCATACAAATGTAACTTTCCGCCCACTTTAGAGATGGAGTAATAATATCAATAAAACCAACGCGATCTTGCCCAAATTCAGTCTTTGTTAAGCTAACACAGGCTTAAGTTTTGGAGAAATAAATTGGAAGTCTAGCCACGCCCCATCTGGTACCTCTTATACCCATCTGGTACCACCCACTTTAGTACTCGATTAATATTATTAATAGACTCAACGCGATCGTGCCCAAATTTTGTATTTAGTATAGCTAAAGAAGGAAAAAGTTTTAAAGAAAATAACTGGACGTATAGACCCACCCCTTTTGGTAACTCCCATACAAATGTACCACTCCGATGGAGTAATAATATCAATACACCCAATGAGATCTTGCCCAAATTCAGTATTTTGTTAAGCTATTTCAAGAAAAAGTTTTGGGTGAAAAAACTGGAAGTCTAGCGACGCCCCTTATGGTACCTCACATACAAATGTGCCAATACGCAAAATTTAGAAAGCGAGAAGTAATATCAATACACCCGACACGTACGTGCACGAATTCAGTATTTTGTTAAGTTAAGGATAAGAACAAACTTTCGAAGGAAAAATTGGAAGTCCAGCCACGCCCTTCTGGCACCATCCATACAAATGTACCTTTCCGCCCACTTTTGAAATCGAGTAAAAATATCAATACGCCAAACGCGATCGTGCCCAAATTCTGTATTTAGTAAAGCTACGGCAGGACAATGTTTTGTAATAAAAAAACTGGAAGTCTAGCCACGCCTCTTCTGGTTCCTTCCATACTAATGTAACATTCCGCCCACTATAGTGCCCAAATTCTGTATTTTGGAAAGCAAATGTTATGCTTTTACTGAGGGTGAGGGTATATGTAAGTCGGTTCACCAGACTGAAACTTTCTCACTTGTTTATATACAGTTTTATTAAAATCACTTTAAAACAAGCATCCGGGGAGAAAGTTGAAGTAAACTGCCTTGCGATGCAATGAAAAGAGCTTCCGACAGCTTATTTGCGACGCTGCACAGTGGCAAATTAGCCCAATCTAGCGGTACAGAATTAATAACTTAAAAAATAATGAAATGAAATAATGAATGATAATTTTCTGGGAATAAAATGCCAAGAAAGAACCAAATAAAAAAAAATTCAGAGAAATAATTAAAATTTTTTTTTTAAATTTTGTATTTTTTCTATTTTTTTTTATTTTTTTTAACTTGTTGACGTTTTAAATTAAATTGTTAATATACATATTTTAAGTCAATACTCCAGTCTGAATCGGACTGCCATATTAAAAAAATGGTGCGTTTTGACATTGACATTTTGCATAAAAAGTACAATAAATTGAAGGCTCGCAGATAATAGCAGTTCATTTTGGACTTTTTTCACGCACAATGGGTTACAGATCAAAAGTTAAAGTTAAACTGAATCCAGGTAAATTTTTTGAGTTCTACTCCACGAAGGACATGTGTACGCTAGATACAGACAGGTCACAAACACTGTTTTTTATATAATACAAACAAAAGAAAACATTAATCAAAATAATAAAAGTTCCAAATTTTACACGAATATCAAAACAATGCTCAAAAAGACGAGAATATTATGCACAAAACTAGCAGAAACATATCTATGTTGACTTTGACTGCTCAGAATAGTTAATCAGCTGTAAGCTAAGCTTTCAAAAAATCGATAAAAATCTAATGATAGTATTTCTTATCGATTCGTAAAAGAATAACGTTTTTTCAACTTTGAAATTAAATGCCACTAGCGAGGCTTTATTGGCCACTGTGCGCTGAGAAGTTATAAATCGGTTGCACAACGTGACGAAGAATATTGCAATTAGAACACATTCAAAAGAAACCTTTCAATCTTATCATACACATACACACACACAATTACCCAGTAGGAACCCAGTAGGAAGTGTCTGCAAGACATCCTCATGGATAGCTGCATGACCATAGTAAATCGTTAATGACACGTAGGGGACTGTCCATACAAATCGTCGACGAAATTTTTATACATATGTCCGCTTTGTCATGCACAACCTGATGAGCGACAATGTCGGCAAAATTGCCGTTGATGCCTATATAAGCGACATGTCTCCCAGACAATCATGCACGACATGAAAATTTTCGTTAACACGTGCTTAATAACCCAGTAGGAAGTGTCTCCAAGACATCCTCAAGGATAGGTGCATGACCATAGTAAATCGTTGATGATACGAATCATCGACGAAATTTGCATACAAGTATCCGCTTTGTCATGCACGTCCTGATAAGCGACATGTCGCCCACACAATCATGCGCGACCTGATGACCGACAATTTCAGTCAAATTGCCCTTGATGCCTATATAAGCGACATGTCACCCACACAATCATGCACAACCTGATGACCGACAATGTCGGTCAAATTGTCGTTGATGCCTAAAACGTGCGATACATAAACTGTCGCGCACTTCGGTTTTTAATAAATTAAAAATCTGTTACGTCATCTTTCTACGTGTCATCAACGATTTACCATGGCCATGCACCTATCCTTGATGATATCTTGCAGACACTTTCTATTGGGTAGTTCCTTCACTATCATTCATTTTAACATCATTTACGACATTCCTGACTTTTCTAGGGCAAACATATTGTTACGCTAATTAATTATGTGATGTCATCTTTGATATTAACACCGATAGCACTAATTAGATAAGTATTATTTCATTTAAATATATTATTGATTAAACATTTATTCATTCTAAACGTCTACCTAGAGATTAAGAGCCGAAGTTACAACAAATTAACAGTGTTTATTTTCGTCATTTATTAAAAACATTTCTACATAATGTTACGGCTTTATTTAAAAAACGAGTCAATATTTTAATAAGCACTTCCTTTCGTTGTCTTTAGAATACTTGTTGTATTTTTCGATAAATATTTGGCACTTGAGCAGCAATATTCCTTTGATGCGACTATTATTATCATATATGTACTACTACTCTCTATATTATTACCAGCAATATTAATTCTCCACTCTTTTAACATTTACGTTAAGTGCTCTCTGCAATAATTCTCTTAATTCATATAAAGAGAACGCAACGCATTTAGAAAATGTTGTGGGCAACACAACTCCTTAGTGGCCTCAGTTTAAGAGAAAAAGTAAAACATAAAAAAACAAAAAATATTTGTAAATTAAAATTTAAAAATTAGTAAAAATAAAAATTTTTTCATATGTATATTTTTAATCTAAATTATTGGAACTTTTTTCTAGTCTACGCCTAAGAATTATAAAAAATTTAATTCAATTTATTGAACAGGAAGTAGAGTATAATTAATGTTTGTTTTTATCAAAATTAGTAAAACAGGTAGACACAAATTTGTAAAACTATTCTAATAAAACTAATAACTTCATTTTTTTTTTTTCAAAATTGAAATTTTAAATAAAATTTTTTTGTTAAATTTGTTAAATCTAGCTTAACGATCAGAAAGGTTTTTATTGTCAATATTAATGGCAATTCATTGTCACTCACTAGGATGACGGGTTTTGAACTCCATGACGAGTTTATCATCAGACCCCTTTGTAACGAATTGTTGCATTCTGACATCATCAGCCGTATATATATTTTTTTTGGTTCAAATTATGAATAAAACTCAAACTCTGTTACATCAATACAAGTACACATCAATTTATTTAGGATTTAGCGATCTATTAGAAAAGTGACACTCTGAATTTCTCAAAATGTCGCCACAACACGACCAATGTCGATGACCAGGATGTCCAGTATGGCCATGACCACAACCGCTGTAACCTGGCATGTGACCATCGCACGAGCATGTGGTAAATTTATTACCTTTACTGGAACAAAATGTGCAGCAATGATAAATTCCAGTATGAGGACGCACTGTACGAGCCAGAAACGAAAAGGGACTGCCCTGAAACGAAAACAGCAACAATTAAATTATAACACTACAAATACGGGATGTCGGCCGGCCATGCTGTTTTTTACCTTAATATGCTTATAATTAATGGTTATCATCAGAATAATTGTACCCTCTGTATCTGGTGTGAATGCTATGTTATAGGTGCCATCACTATTATCGGTTACCTATAAAGAAACCATAACTTTTTTTTATCGAAATTCTATATTTTTGCATGCAAAATTGTAAAATCTCACCTCCATACGCAAACATTTTGAATTTACATCTTTGTATTTAACGTGAGATTGAATTTTAAGACCCCCATGATTTATGAGCAAACCGTCCGCATCTCGGGATATTAAAGTTAATTCGACTTTTTTGTGCAGTCGTAATTGAGAAAATCCTGAAATAATGGCGTTCGTTATTAAAATGCGTTGACTGGACGATGCACCAAAATTAAAATAATTTCGACATCAGTATTCCCAACATAATTTTTTAATGCAATTTCAACTATTTTTTTTATGGGACCATAATGCTTCGAATAATTATAGTGATAATACTAATGCCAATTTATTTTTTATTTTGTTGCATAGTGTTGTTGATGATAAGTAAACTAACCATCCCACTGTAGCGTGCATTGTGAGGGTTCCACTGTTTGTGTTGTTATAATACCAAAGACAGGTATATCATTGTAATCTTTACCAGGTGGTGCTTGGATTTTGGGTAAAAAATTGGGCACATTGGTGATCTGTGGAAATGTTTAGAATATTATGAAATGCATTTGTAATGTTAGCTATGGATTGAGTACCTTAGGGTCGACGGATATTTGAAATTGTTGACAGTGCTCAAAACGTTTTAATATTATTTTCACAAATGAAAGTATTTCTACTCCAGATCCTATGTCAGTTAGTTCGTCACTAAATGTTGTGGCTGTCATTGCCTCCATAGAGCGCTTTTCTGCAATATACAAAATATAAATTCTTGGAAAATGTTTGAAGTGGGTAAAAGTTTGAAAATATAATATAGTGGAAGTAATTAATTCGTTTATGCTTTAAGGAACGAGAAAGAAAAGGATTAAATCGTCGCTGCGCCGACCAAAACTGTTATGTGTTTTTCAATGACTTTTCAGGAGAGCTAAAAAACTTATATATTTTGGAACATTTCTCATATATTCTACACAATACCGATATTAGTAACTTCCAAACCAATCACGAAAAAAAAGTTCAAAGTCGATGGCAAATATTGAAGATGACTACGAGACGATTTAAAAAAAATTTGCCCTTGGATTAAAGCTGTTCAATAACCAAGAATATTTTGCTTTGGAAGTATACAGTTTAATTCAAAAACAAAAAAGTTACGTGTGACAAGGTGTATTTATGCATCAATACAAATATTTTTTCATGTTGTTTGCACTATTACCTCAAATTATTGCATACTTTTAAGCGATGACGAAAATAATATAAGTTATTGCATACCTTTTAGCGCCATCGAAAATATTTTTAAATATTTTCCTGGCATAAATCATTTTTAATCTAGTTAGCATTGAAATCTTGTTTTGATTTTATCCAATAAAATTGTAATATGTGAAAAGTTTGATGGAATCAAGACGTGTGTTGCCAAAACGACAAATAAATTATTAAAAGTTTAAAGTTTTAGCGCAATCTCCTATAAAAATGCGTTTTGCGGCAAGTGAATTAATTAAAACAAAGTTACCAACAAATCGCTAAGTGGTAGAATATTTGTTGTTTTTCAAGATGCATGGTACGCCTGATCTGCCTAAGAATATAAATCTAATTGCTTATATATCAGTTGTTATGAATAATCTTAGTTTGTTGTGGTATCGTGCCAACTTTCCAATTATTGTGAAATCGTCAGTAAGGAGGCTCTTAGTGCACCTTGTGAAAAAGTATTACGACATTTCAAAACATCCACAAAAATACATTGAACGTGAATGGAATACGGTATTCGCGATTGCAAAGTGCAAATGTGGCGTGAAATAAATTTAAAATGCTCCTGCTCTGCAATTAATCAAATTCTCCTTCATGCAAAAAAGTTTTTTATTGACGAATGTGGACCGAGGCCACTATCTCTGGACGAGGAATTAATTGCAACAGTGGAAATAGAAGTGATCGACATAAGTTTCGCTGTGGAAATGCAGTCAGATGTGTTATCGGACATACACCAACCATCTGAATATTTAATGGAGTACTTTCCTTGTTCAAGCGATAAAGAAGAACTCGAAGCCAGCCGCCTAGAGGAATTGCCGCAGACCCAAACGGAGTTGAAAGTATCCGACATTTCTCTGAAAAATTACTGTATGGCTTTAGATCGTTCAGATACATAAGAACGCTTTGGCTCTTTACTGGCTGCAACCTTGATAAAGGACCTACGAATTTCGATTATTGCAAAAGCAAATAATGATTTCCCCGATGTTTCCGAAAGGATAATGAAATTTTTCGATGGCCTCATTATCGACGAAAATAAAATTCGGAGGGAACGTACGAAGTGCAGAGCGGAAGTAAAAAAGGCAAATGTTAGTAACTCAGTATTGAATTGAATTTCGTATGATGGAAAAAAGACGAAACAAGAAAAAAAAACACAATTTTGAGTAAGGTTCGACTCTGTACAGTGGTAGAAGAGCATATTACATAAGTTAAAGAACCAGGTTCGAAATTCATTGGGTTTACAACACCAATCGATGGGACCGGCGAAGAAATTCAAAGGGCCATTACACTTTTTATGAATGAGGAGAACTATTGTATGCACCACTTAGTTGCCATCAATTGTGATGGGGCTGCTGTTAACACGGGACAGAAAGGAGTGAATGTTTGCATGGAACGACATCTACAGCGGACATAACAGTGGAATGTATGTCTTTTCCATTTCAACGAATTGCCCCTCAAAGCTCCCTTGACTCTCTTTTTTGGTAAACAAAAATGTCCTGGAACTTGGCCGGGTGAATTTGGAGAGGATATTCTACATTGTTAAAAAAATTCCTGTAAGTTTACGGTCGTATTTTTAAAAAAATTACTAATTTAGATTGATAATACAATTCACAAATGAAAAGCGTCTATTTAGAAAGTTTGTACGCGCGCAAGGATTACGAAGACTATTTGCAACAAGATAAATACATGCAACAGCTCTTCCTCATATATAAAATGCCGAAAAACTGCAGATTAAAGTCTTAAATTCGTAAATACACAATAAATTGTACAAACGTCAATTAAGCATGCTTAAAGTACTGGGGGAATGGGACTTTGCCCAGAGGCTGAAAACTACTGATTGTCACTCACTTGGGAGTGACCAGAAGCGATTCCTTTGTGGCACTGTCCAAGCAGCTAACTACTTCCGGTCCTAGACCAAGTATTCCCTGGGCAATGACTTCAAAGCAACCGCTAAGAAGTTAGCTAGAGTTAGAAGGCGAAACGTTGAGTAACCTAATCGGCATGCT